>VIBL01000072.1:1195000-1795000 GCA_008271625.1 Lutraria rhynchaena
CGTTGACATTTTTTTCAATGGGTTTAACGCCGTTTTTTCAATAGTTTTTCAATCATTTACGGCGGAATTTGATATTTTACATTCCCTTTTAATTTGGAGCAAACATGAAATCCCGAGTACGTTAATTTCAATACATGTTCAAGCGATGAACAGATCATGGGGAAATAATATAAAGAAAATAGAACCATCTATTTTTATCGCTTCTCCGAGATTACTACAAATTCATCATCGCAAACAACAAACGGTACAACCTCATTTAGCGATCACTTTAATATCAAGACCACCTCATTATAACGACCACCTACTGTCGGGACAGTTTTAATACTTTTTATAGGTTTCAACTGATCATGAAACCATCTCAGTATTAAGGCTAATTTTCTTGGTCGCTAAGGTGATCTTAATGTCGAAGTTCTATATCGACGTATTTATTCAATGTGCACAAATGCCCCTCGCGGAACTATGAATGTTATCAGAATTTTATAAGATTTATAACACAACATAACACAACATAACACAAAAACACACCCTAACACACACAACAACACACAACACAACATACACAACAACACACACAACTATTACACAACACGACAACACACAACAGAACAACACGACACTACACAACAATACATAACAGCACACACAACAACACTACGAGGAAATATTTTCTTGCATGTAACCACGTATTATCTTACAGTGTTGTTTTTTTTACTGATTTGGAACCGTGCAGTTTCGTCCCGAACCAAACCGAACCGAACCGTATTGTTCTGTGTTTCTTCCGCGTCGAACATGAAATAACTGTTACTGTCACAGTCGATATAGATTATTGCTTATAAAAAGATGGTTATGTTTTTACAGATAAACTTTGATACGCGCCCACCTGTGGGAACTTCACGGGATTGTTACGTGAAGATAAAAATTAATTGAAACTTACCATGATGTCTGTTTTCTCAACTGGGTAAAACAAACGAAAGAAAGATCCCTCTTCGTTTGAATTATCCATAATATCGACACATCCGACGGAAAATGGACCACTGCCCGGCGGTAAATGCCGACGGATTTTGTCGGGATTGTTATTAATCTCATTGCTAATATTTTTTTCATTGGCATTCACATTATCGACTTCAGTTTCTCCGACTTGACAAAATCCGTCGTCGTCGGCATTATTATCCGCTGTCTGAACATTTATACATGACGGCCGACGGTCGGCGATGTTTTTTATTCTTTTGTAGAAACTAAGAGTCCGCACGAATCGTTTAATATCAATATCTGATTCCATTTATGATAAATCCAGATTTCTTTTCAAATAATCCGCTTCACAAACATTCAACAATATTAGAATATCACCGTATTAACTTACACTTGTCTGTGAAATACGTCTGCATGTAAAATACCGTAACATCATAATGTATACACACTCAGGCGAATTACATATTTTGATAAACGGGCGTGACTTAACCTCGCCCCCACAGTTAGTGTTCATCTAATCATTAAGTCAACTTAATCCGAAAACAAATATGTAATACTGGATTCAAAAACGAAATAAATAATTTACGGAAAAGTTAAGACTTGATTGACAACTAAGTCTTTTTTCAATGTATACATATCAAACAGTAATGAACGCCTATTCGTTTTGCAACACTGCGTTATTTCAGAAACCATTACAGATTTTATTATGGAAATATTTGTAGTATGCTATGCCTCGATTAACAATAAAACTAGGTTAGTATATAGAACGTTAATCTTTTTATCGATATATTTATGTATCAATTAAATTGAATTTTTCCGACACAGCAGGGACGTCACGTGATAAAATTCAATACAAAATAATTCATCATTAATTCATTCATTCATTTTTGTATGATAGTTTTCGTAAAATTTTATGACGAGAAACAAATATTCAAGAAAGTTAAGTGTTCCCTGAATGATATGTATACATACTACAGACACGTAGTCCAGCATAAAACAGACGGTTGTGTGAGTAATACTCTGAGAAATGTTCCTTACCTGTTGGGTTGTAAATACATCGATGTACATTACAATGGCGGCAACTGTGAGCTTGCGAGTGAATATGTGAGCCTGTGTCTGTCTGAGCGAGAACGTTATAGACTGAGTGACTGACTATATTGATGGTCAGTCTTAAAGAGTGTGTGTGCGTGTGTGTGTGTGTGTGTGTGTGTGTGTGTGTGTGTGTGTGTGTGTGTGTGAGAGAGAGTGAGAATGGCATTGATTGATTGATTGATTGATTGATTGATTGATTGATTGATTGATTTTTAAAGCAATGGTCTGTGTTCGGTATATGCTGTTCCGTCATTTAATTTCTACATTTGAAAGAAACAAAATGTTTACTGTTTGTTCTGCAAACATTTATTATTCAGTCAGTTGTGAACGAAATAACTTGGGATAAAAACGTGTTAATGTAGATTTCGTGTTTGTGTCAAGGTAATGCTATGCAAGGGAAATAACCAATTCAGAATTATTTGATAAATATAGCTGAGTTCACTTTGTTTACACAACAATGTTTTATGAACATTTATTTTTGTGATCTAGTTCGTGTGAGGGATTCGATCATCATGCAGATATCCCAACTGGATTAAAAGATATTAACTGATGGATGGATGGACGGACGGACGGACGAACGAGAGCTACAGTATGTGTTTATTCTTTCGATCTTACTTTGTTTTTACCCCACATTTTCTAACCCAATAATGCAGAAATTAACGCCACGAAAGCTGTTTTTACGGAATGAACCTCATAATTTCAATTTATACACTAGCCCTAACCCTCTAATGTATCTTTCGTCTGAACGGACGGACGGACAGACATGTTGTTTATAATCTGTACTTTGATGTTAAGCCTAATGTCTTGTTGCTGACAGAACTTGTACATTTAGCCATCTTGAAGTATATTTCTGATTTGTTTTATAACAAGCAAGTAGAAATTATCAAACACAAATTTTATTAATCTGATTATGATATAAATATTTATACATGTATATATTCAGTGAACAAAAAATACAGTGAAATGAAGTAAATATTTACACAACATTCAAGCTAATGTACAAAAAACATAGAAACCAAAACAATGTGTTAAATGTTATCAATTAAACAAATACAATTCATATTTCAAACTATATTCTGGTTATATATGTCTTAAAAAGTCTTAAGTGAATGTTTTATAATAAAAAGTACACAAATAAATCACTCTGTACATGAATATTAAAACTACGGAAAATTTCATCAAAATCGCAAAAATGCAAAAAACAACTTTTTTCAGAATTTTGCATCAAAACATGGCTCAACTTGTAGGAAATGATTCAATTAAGAAAATGAATGGTCACATGACATGTTTCCGTTCACGAATAAAAAAGTTACGGCCATTTTTGTCCGCGTGATTTCCACACATTTTGTTGACGCATTCATCAAATGTTGTTGTAAAATCATATTTTTACATGAAATATTTACAGAAACAAAATCAAATAATTACTGACCACTTGTTGTTTCAAAGTATAAACTATAATCATTTTTATCTATGATGTTTATTGTTTGTATTGATTCAAGATATTCAGATATGTAGTTCACAGACTCCACATCTGACAGTTTACTGTGAGTTTCTCCATCACCTGATGTAATATTACACATAAATAACTCAACTTTTATCTCAGATTTATTGTTAACAAAACTGTTAATAAAACAATGAAAACACTGACGACTCATTGTGACATCACCCAGCTTTATCTTCACTTGTGTTACATCAGGATGTAGTTGTAATAAAACATCATCAGGTAACTTCATGTTCCACAGTTTTAGTGACTTGATACATGGAAGAGTTTTCACTCTAGACGTCAATGTTTTCATTGTATTGTAATCTAACATGTAATTATAGGCACCCTTGATAAAAAGATGTTCAAGTTGTGAATACTTAACACAGTTAAATAAATCACTGTAACAAAGTCTAACAATCCTCTCAGATAATCGACACAATGTGATGTACTTTAAACTAGATTTGTTTACATTGCTACATAAAATATTAATATTTTCCAAATGTAATGAAGAGAGTTTTGTATGTTGTGAAAGATTTAGAGTCAATGTACAGTTACTACAATCATTTCGGTGATCAACACAAGACACATAACACAATTTTATATTTTCAATAAGAACATTGTTAGACAAATATGTCACAAGATTATGTAAACTGGTATGTTGTATTTTAACAAAAGACAGAGACAATGATGTCAGGTGATCGAGATGACTCACAGGTAATTCTGGTATCAATGTAGTATCCATAATACCACCGTCAATACAAACAGTGTGCAGTGTTGATTTATTGTCTAACATGCACTCAGTGAACTTCACATAATCAGCAGACGACAGTTCAGTTATAATTAAATATTGCAAACAATGGATTTGATCAAACTCTGGGTAATATTTACTTGATCGTATTGATCTTACACATGTTGTATTTAATAATAAAAGTTGTTTCAAAACACTAACATAATCATCATCATCATAATAATAATCATAGTAATTAATAAAATCTTCCATTAAAAGCCTACAATCGTGTTCATTGTATCGCCTGACCTCCCTGAAACATCTAACAATCATGTTTTGTAGTGATATGATCTGTTTAAGGTAACCATTATCATCATAATGAAATATAGAATTTTTTCTACATAAGTGTAAATTATCTGATAATGATGTGTACATTTTCTCAAGTAAAATATCCACTTTTTGATAAGAAAATCCAGTAAGTAAGAGAAAGAAGTTTTTATACTGTACAACATCATCTATACAGGTCCATTCATTAACAATTTCATCGAAAGAGTTATTTTTGTCAAATGAAGATACAAAAAATGCAGCCAAAAATTCAATATAGCTCTTGTGAATAAATGATATTTTTTGTTTTTGTTTCAAATGACGCCCAATAACTTTATTTTTGGATAAAATGCCAATTTGACACAGGAAATCACTTTCTTCATTGGTCAATTTGTATGGTTCAGACATCAACTGCTGTTTGGTGAAAACAAGATTAGACGCTTGTTCATCTTGATTAAAAAATGCATTAAATGAAAGTAAACATAATTTATACAATAAAGGGGCATGTTGTTGTAAATATGTAAACTCTGCAAGTGATTCTGGTAGTTGAAATTCTTCTCCTGTTGATTGCGGAACTTTGACTTGTTTTTTTTCAGCTCTCTCAAAAAGCATGTCTAGTATGTGTGCATAAATATGTGCTACAGACATTTTAGTCAGCTTATTATCAAACCACAGCATCACCAAGTGTGAGGCCATCATCGGAATGCGTAGTAACTCTTTAAGATCACATTCTTTTACTGCATTCATGAAATCATATGTATCTTTAGCGTCAGGATTTGTCTCATTCATATCATCTACCAAATGTTGAACATAATCATATGAAGAGTCAGAATCAATACCAGTAATCTGAACTTGATGATCTATCTCGGTGGGCGACAATCGTATTTCATTAATTTTGTACGGCCTACAGGTAGTCAAAGTGACACATTTCTCAGAACATCTGTTGGAGGGTCTGTCACATTTTTGCTTTCCACTCGTCTTAGGCATCCATTCATCATAACCATCCAATATAACTAGGCAATCTTTGTGCTTCAGAATATTTTTTATGCGCATATACGTTACATCTCTATCTTTATCATTATCTGTGTAAAATAACTGTTCAACAATCATAGCATTAACATCAATTAAATCAGTGTCACGTAGGGTCACATAAAACACAAAATCAAACCTAGACATGTACTGCATGTCTGCTTTTACACAATCATTGCCTTCGTCATCACTATTGCCTTCAGTTTGATAATTTAACTTTGATTTACACCATAACAGGCACATCCGTTTACAAAAAGATGTCTTGCCAACACCAGCTTCTCCTGTTACAAAAATCTTCTTACATAGACTGTCTTCCTTGTAAAATATACCACGATAAGATGTTATATGATTTTTATCTTCCTTCTTTTGTTCTTCATGAAGTTTATGTTTACTGATTTCTTTTCTTTGTTCTTTGTTATAGTTAACACGAAACATTGTGGGGTACTGGTAAATTTTTAAAAGTTCTGTAGTCTCATCTTTAAACAAAGGAGACACTGACAAGGTAGAACAAACTTCCTTATAAATTCTTATGAGTTCTTCTCTTATATCTGAAAATTGAATAGTTGTTTAAATGCTATTGTTGTTTTCAGTGCTTCATAAATTTCAATGACTTTTATCTTATGTTTTCAAGAAATACAATGTAAAATTAAAAAAAAGTTATGACAGCCAGATTAATTCAGGGAGTAGTCCTTCTGGAAATTATATAGAGAATTGCTAAAGTTTTGTAACAAACATTACTGTTAACTTTGGTACTAAAGATTAAGGGTTGTATAGAAATATTTTGTATATAACCACACAATTTAAGCAATATATTTGTACTTAATCACTTACGTATAAATATAGCTAATTATCTTATCTATAGTATAAATAGTTTAAGTTAAATTATTTAATAAAAAGTAAAATGTATCTAGCAAAATTATTTTAGGAAAATGCAAATGGCTCAATGCTGAATGAATTATACCTGAACCATCATCTACATCATGTTTTCCCTCGACTTTTGTTAAGCTTTCCTCCATTTCACCAACACAATCAACTTTAACTCGTTTATAGATTGTTACGGGCTCTTCGCTGTCTAAAAATGGAAATCAGATAATTGTTACAAATCAAGTTGTTTATTAACTACCAAATTGATCAAATGCCACACACAAGTCAATGAAAAATGATTTAAACTGATAAGATCGAATAACACAATAGACATATGTACACTACAAAATGAGACGATATAGATAAAGTTCTGACTGAAAGCACAGACAAAACAATTGAATTATGGTAGCATACATCTTTTTAAAGATCATAATACTATATCTCTTATGTATATATATCATTAAAAACACTACACTCTTCAATAAGTTCTTTCCGTTTACAGTCAAGCAAGAACACAGGAATCCATATTTTTTACACCATTCTTCAATGTATAAAATATATCCACAAACTGTTACACAATCAATCTTCCTAGACCAATACTAATTTTGCTCCACGCAAAAAACTGCCATATATTCCACATAAATGTCGAATAGCCTTCGACATAATGTCTACAACCAAACCATCACAGAGGGCATGCATATATATATATATATATATATATATATTAATTCCACCTTAATGTCTTGATCATTTTCATACCAACTTTTTATAGTTTCAGTTAAATGATTGCACATCTCTTCATCAACATTCATATGTTTGGCTGCATCTATTAATGCAGGTAAGCCATTGATGCCATCTTTACCACAATGGTTATTGAGTTCCAACAGAATCTATAAACATAATTTCTAAGAGTGAATATTGGACCATTATGTTTGCCATAATGATACATTATTTTATCAAATACAGGCAATATGTTGTTATGCAAATATTTCTTAATAGCCAGCAATTATTTCTCTTCTTTGTTTGGGTCTGGTAAACAGACCCTTCCCCATTGAAAATTAAGACATTTTTTCCAATTCTTGACCTAGAAATACCCAAATTTGGCATCATACCATGCATTTTTCCCTAGCTGGACCGGACCCGGACCCTTTTTCAAAGTTGCAAAAAGTCACTGATAGCTCCAACAATACTGTCACACACAAAAAAAGTGAACTAAGTCCCTTTGATGGTCCTGATGACTTCAACGATCTCTGAATTGAGTTTTTATTTCGAGAGCTGAGGTTTAGAATATTAGTCACAATTACAAGCTAAAAATGAGTACATGCAGCAAATTTACACCCTCAGATTATAAGAGTTATTCCTAAAACTGAAATTTGAGAGCTAAGATTTGAGTGGTGAGATTGGAATATTGGGAATATTAATGGTCCCAGATTAAGTAGAAAACAGCCAAACAATTGATAATCAAAGACAGATAACATGTGGGAGAAATCAACCGATCACAATAGACCTACTAGCACAAAATGAGGGAGCAATGGCACTGAATGAAAGAAAACACATGACTATTACAATGCTGCGAAATACAAGATTCTATGTATAATAACGCATATATATGTCCCCAGTGACATGTTTGTCAATGGATTTCCATTGAAAATGAGGCAAATGTTTTAGTAAACATAATTGCTTCAGCTGTTCCACATAAGAACTAGTTTACCAAGAAACAGCCCATCTCACAAAATGTAAGTCGAGGTTGGGTAATATGGATGGAATCATATTGGTCCAAGGCAACAACAAGTATCAAAGCATTCTAGTGAGCGGTGTTGTGCTAGACGAAACGATGAAATCTAGTTAACAAAGAAACAGCCCCTTAAACACATTATTACTCCTAATCAAGTGAAGGCCAATGTAAATCAAGCTTGGGTGTTATGGGTACATCGGGAATGGTCCAAGGCAACAACTGTATAAATATCAAAACGATAAAATCTATTCGACCTTGTACGGATGGACGGACGGACAAGGCAATCGCTATATTCCCCGGCATCATTAGATAAAAAGGGAAACTACTGTGGAATAAGGCATAATAAGGTTTGTTTCCTGTTACCCAACCGACTCATCTTTTACCTGCCGAGTTGAACGTTTTTACGGCATCTAAATTCTAGTGCTATATTGTAATTTTCACAACAATGTTGCCCATATATATAAAAAAAACGTAGAAGAAAAAAAACAACCTACTGACCCATACTTTCTTAGGCATGTAACTGGAAACAAACCTTTTTTGTTTAAGAATAAGGAGATTAAACTAAATCATCATTGTTATTGTTGCTGAAGAACTCTTCATGAAAAGAAGTAGACTTTCATTTAGCTACAATTACTCAGTCTTTACTTGTTAAATACTACCCATATGAAAAATGTATGGTTTTGATAAACACCAGAACACACACATTCTAAGGAGAAATAAACCATATTTTCAAAATCATCATCCATAATTACAAATACAGAAAATAACACTTAAACTGTGAAAGTAAAACTAGTATTATTAATAACATCAACCATTTGGTAAGAGGAATGGTATTTGATCTTATATTTACATCATTTAATTCTATCCATTTATCATTGAGGTCTGTCTCTGGAAACAACACTGTTCCACTGTGTGACAACTGAAACAAGAATAGTGAATGTAAATAGGAAAACATCTTTATAAAGTCCAAGTATTTACATTACATGAACTGATAAGGATAGTGCCTGATAAATATGAAGTTGTACTGTATGTACATAAGGATAGTGTCTGATAAATATGAAGTTGTACTGTATGTACCTATCTTATATAAACATTTAATATCACATATATAGTCATTTATTCTTATTTTGTGACAAGATTCCAAAAGTTTTACTATAACACAATTTAATTTTGTTTTCATAATATTCTAAATTAAGCTGAAATGAAATTATCATGTTATATTATGACGGTCAATAAACTATGATGGACATCATGTATTGCATAAAACTGAATTAAATATATATTATATACAACAGTACTCACATTGTTCCTGCAATATTTTAATCGAGTGATTGTAGCCTCAACTGATTTGTCTGTGGGCATTGGACTCTTCCATACTGGGTTGCTTGGGCGGCGTAGACCACACACATTCCTTAACAAACAAGTTAGCAGAGTGATATCATAATCTGAAGACTCAGGCTTTGTCTCGATAGGTGGTAGTAACTGTTCCTGAGCGACTGTTATTTTACGATTACTACCAGTCATCAGAGATGTAAGCTTACTCTGTGAAGTTGGGTTAGCTGCCAAGTATCGCACAAAGTCATTGCCAACTATACAATCAAATAGTTTCCTCAGCACTTTTGTCCCTATTTCTACCAGAAGATACTGGTATCTGAAGTTAAGTTTACCTAAAACAAAATAAACATGTAATAGCATAGTTCATAATGGTGGGAGTAAAACAGCACAAACTGAACCTAATTAAGAATGAATTATTATAAATATACTGAACAAAGCTCATTATAAACCAACAATTTGAGGGTAAGCTTACATGAAAAAAAAATCGTTACTTGTTTAATTGAGAATATACCAAGGAGGAAATGATTCAATGAAAATTTTGTTAACTTTAACATTAAATCACAGGTAATATTTTATGCAAAGTATATATATGTTTTCATTCTTTGTCAATTTTAATGAAGAATTTTTATCCCAGTATGTATAAAAAATCAAAGACTTTGTTTATCTAATAAATAAATACTTAGATACTATTTATTATGTGATACATATTTTAAACATGAAAATCGGGTAGGTGACAACTGATCCGTCCTTGTGTCATCTTCCAGTATTGATAAGCATGGTACAAAGTCACTTTTCTCATATCTTTATGTATACTAAAATAAATTATTATTATAAATACTTGATGTCAACAGAATAAAGTAACTTACCATGAACCTTCATCTCAAAGGCACAAGAGTCAGTTCCAGTATCACTGGACACATCAATATGGTATAATCCAGAGTCCTCCATTATCAACTTATTGATCTTAATTGTGAGACAATCAGTAGTGGTTGAAATTTTGATATGATCATTCCCTGTGAGTTCAGTACCATCCTTCATGACCTTGACTGTAAAAGGACCATCTCCACTGACTGGTATGTTTAGTTCCCACGGTTCTCCAAGTGACACAGTCTGATCTTCAATTTTCGTATTAATTGTCGGTGGTGCTGAAATTATACAAATATGAAAGGTGTTATTAAGTGTGTTAATCAAAATACAGTATTTCTCTCATATTTCTGAGACATTTTCTTTGTAATTACACGCTGGAGATTAAGATGTATTGAAAACATTGTGGTCCAAAAAATAAAGTGAGGATCAGTTTCTTAACTAGTCATGCACGCTTCCATTTATACTCCTACCAATAAATGTAATATTCATTCTAATATCATTTATAATGGCTTATAAAACAAAAGGAACACAATACCTGGATAATTTGATCCATCTCTACATTTTAATAACTGAACATGGACATAATATTTGAAATAAAAGGATGGTTTTCAATTGACCAAGTTTCAAATCTGACATTGTTCAATAGTGACAAATGCCTGTATAGTGTTTATCAGTTAACACTTTTCTGAGTGTCAGTCATTATAAGCCATGCCTATTTATTTAGCATCATGCCTCTCTGATAGCATCATACACGTATTAAAATTATGAATTTAGATCCTGTCTAGTGCTAGTGCACACATGAAAATAAATGAATATGAATAGTATCTTGTGCAGTTATAATCGATTTTTACCCTACCATCAAATATACAAATGCGTTAAAAATATAGTCTGAAAATGTTTTGATGTACAAAGTTTTTTTTTCTAAATGATTTTTAAGTAATTCTTGGAAAATTCATATTGCATATTAATGATATTAGGCGTGGGAGTAAAACAAACAATAAATACACATAATACACCATGTTACCATGCTTATCAACAAAGTGATGTGTCATTTTAAAATAAAAAATATGTAAACATACTGATAGGTCCAGGATTTTGTTCTATGCCCGCTAGAAACAACAACATTTTGATAAATATCACGACTCCAATCATCTTCACCAATTTGCTGAAGTCAATGAAAACTGGCATCAGCATCATTCCGGCGCTCCTTTGAGGGTTAAATGATCCAACTCTACATCTGTAGGTGGTGATATCCACACCCATATTTATACCTGAAAATCATCAGAATATATGTAAGACAATTACAGAACTTTGATTAAAAGAAACTGCACGATTGATCAATCATTCTCAAATTATTCACATGTTGAAGTAGAATATTTATTTCCTCAGACAGTCACATGTTGTTGCTATAGTAGACTGAATCCAAGGTAATACACACAAGACTAGTGCAGTTCTTGCACAGCATTTAATTGATGTAAGTTCACTATACACTGATTCAGAACAGATTTCTAAAAACAAAACACACAAAAAATGCCTCGTTCCCCAAGACCCACCCTGAATGAAAATTCAGCCTAAATAACACATTCTCTCTTCAGTTCTTACTGACAGCTGGTACTCCCTGTTCATGATGATATTGTTACTCCTGTATTTAATACTTAAACCTCCAGGTAAAGAATTACAGCAAAATAATTAATGGGTTTATAATTAATACAAAAATGTGCCTTTCCATAACAAACTGCGTCAGACGACTAAATTTGTCGAAAAGGCGGGAAATAGTATACAAAATAGCTCAAGGGGAAGTCACTCCATAAAGTCTAGGCCGCATTGGTTAAACACCACTAAATTATTACTGTCGAAAAGTCGACCCCTGTATTATATACTATACGTGTTAACTATCTAGTTTTGAATATTTGTTACATTTAATCAATATTATACATTTGTCAGAACACAATTACTAGAGGAACCATTCAATTTTCAAACTAGTTAAAACTTCTTAGTACATTATACTCCACCCACCAATAATGTCTACACGGGAGTAAAATAAGACACGGTTACTATACATAAGTAAACTCTAATGGAACACCTAAAAATGGTAGAAATAAAATCAAACATAGAATGTAGATATTTCAATAAAAGAAAATTAACCCAAATTTCGCCTACGTCCGTGTTAAGTTCCTTCGTAATATGGCATGCTAAAAAGTCTAAATGAACACTGTCTGAGTCTACGCACGACCTAAGTTAGATGTCAATCAACAATCCGATTGGTCTACGCCCAATATATAATATCAATAATATATCAGATAATAAGATATCAAAAGACACCGCCAATATCACTTCTTGACTTCGCCTCTGTAACCTGACTTCTGTATTTTTGATTTTGACATGTTGACAGAAAGGTAATATCTCCGTTGCGTCTGCAACTTCTGTGGCGTGCAGACTTGAATTGTGTACATTTGGACAAAACCGACTTGCTAAGCATTCGATGGTCACTAGAAAAGGGGAGTTGATAGAGTGCGAAATTTGGATAGTTGTTAAAACAAAAAAAATATTTGAATGTTTCTTTGTTAATTATCTACATGCTCATTTAAAAAAAATAGGCAATATCGGCCACAGTTAATCGACGTTAACTCGTTTTATCAGCTAAAAATTTAGTATGAATGCTTTCGAGTTATCAGCTAGTATTGGTATAATAAATCAAACTACTAAATTGATGAAAACTATGAAGCTTTGCATGTATATAACTCACCCGTTGTTTTATTGATAATATTCTGATCAGTCACGGTGTGTGAAAATCTATTTAAAATCAAGAGGGTACCACCAATCAAATTAATGTCATAAATAAAACACATTAACACTATCTTGATTTAGTCAATAATTACTGGTTTCTGTAAATGACTGTTGAAAAACTTGAAAGTGACAATTTGTGTTGATCCATTAAATTGGCTTGTGGCAGGAAAGATTTCAATGCCTTCGGTGATTTGGATATAGATGAAATATTATGTGAGTGCGCATTGTGAAATTGAATCTGATGAATATGTCCAAAGAAGTGTCCGTGAGAGTGATAAGCTAAATGCTCTTAGTGATCAAAGAGTAAAAAAAATATCACAAAATTTACAAGCGCATCAAGCCACACACCACGTATGCCTCTGTGTCTGGTTTGCACGGTCATTTATGGAATGAACCAATGTTCACGGTCTGTCACAAAAACTAGGAAAATTAATGAGTCATAACTGTTAATAAGAAAACGTAGAGCATTTTGCAATATTTAATCCTTTGTATTCAATTCATGAAAAATGCATAAAAATTGTATTAAAGTCAATTAAAGGGGAGAGGGTGACTTTTTTGCGATTGAAATAACGATTGCAAATGGCGACGGCTTGAAATGACTCTCTCGCATTGTCTCGCCTAAGCGCTGATTATCACGAGATTTCGCCCATTGCCTATCTGTATCTCTGAAATGAATTGCCCCTATAATACGTACACAGTAGTTTATCATTTGTCTCTACTTTTACATTCCATTTAATCAACATAACCACTTGCAACAAGATAGTACGTCAATGAACAATTTTCTAGTTCAAACAATATTATTTAATTTTCTATTTTTTTCCTGTTCTCCACCCACCGAGGGAGTAAAATAAACTTCCATATTTCATTCTCACATACACAGAAAATAAATCACTTGGATTAAATTTAACATAATGAAACATTTAAATAAGATGGCAGATAAATCCTGGAATGCAGATATTTAAAGGATAACTGACGTTGAATTCGTTTTATCCACGCTCGGTGTTCTTGCGTTTTTGCTTACAAAAGTGATCATTATATTTAGTTCTCCACCCACGGACAACGAGGAAGTAATATAAACTTGAATATTTCTATCTCACATACATGGTGATTATATCACTTGGGTAAAATTTAACATAATGAAACATTTTTTAAAATGGTAGAAAAGAAATCAAACCTAGGATGCAGATATTTCAAAGAATGAATGAAAGCTGACGCCGTTTTATCCACACCCGCGTATTTCCATCTTATGACTAACGATCTAATGACTTCTGGTCTCTTGGGTGGACTAGGCTGGTTGTGTCATATGACTTCCGGTCTCGTGACTAGACTGGTTGTGTCATATGACTTTTGTTCTCGTGACAAGACTGGTTCCCGTTCTATGTTGCAGAAAAATATTCCTTCCTCTTACATTATCAAAGTTTCACAATTAATGTATTTAAGTCAATATTCCTTTCTTAAATTCAGTTAGTAACATAGTTGTGTATTTAGTATAAGGATTGAAAGAGCTCAAGCAATTGGATATCGATGTTTATTTATCAAGTGTACAGTAAAGATAGACAAGTACAGAATATGTAGAGTAGATCTATATAAAGGGTGTAGTGATTGTAGGACTATAGGCCACTTTCAACAGCCTTGTTGTTGGGTTAACTCATTAGCGACGTGGTTGAGTGTCCGCCTACGGTGATAGGGGTCTCAGGTTCGATCCCCGGTTGGGACCATGCAATTTTCTCGCTCCCAATTTACTATAAGGGGTTAGTAATAACAACACAAGCATTACTATAATGTTAAAGGCAACGCGGGTTTTCTCTTATAATACAACACTGTTAAGGAGGCCAATGGTATTAAATCAGTGCTAAATTAGGAGTTTGTTTATTATTCAATCTTTGTGTTCCGGTTTATTTTTGACATTCCGAGTGACATATGTATGATCGAGAAAAAGCAAGTCTCGCGAGATTCCGCGGACAGAATACTGACCAGATTTTGACTAATCAGTGTCCATGAAATGTTAGGCCGTATCTGTTGTTTCCGTACAGACAGAACTAATTTATCTGATAGTCTACACTGCAACATGGACCGAATACCAGTGTATTTTATCACAAACTTTTTCATCAAGATTGCAAATGAAACGGGAACCAGTTTACAGTTCAAACTCATACACAATAGTATCCTCTTACCCAGGGACCCTTTATTAATATATCTTTAAAACTATCAACAATACTCTGAAAGTCTTAAGTAAGAAAAGATCCTTTGAAATGGTGTCATTTGTTTTGTTTATCTAACGTCAAATAAAAAACCCTTTTTACAAACCAAACCGTTTTCTTGAAGATTCCTCATTGGCGTATTCGCCATTTCAACTCTCTCGTGGTCCAAACAGGGTCACGTGAAGGTGTGTGATGCACTATAGCGTAGCGTGACTTGTATAAGACGAACACTGTATATAGTGTGATTTGTATAAGACGAAAACTGTAGTGTGATTTGTATAAGACGAACACTGTAGCGTGATTTGTATAAGACGAACACTCTAGCGTGATTTGTATAAGACGAACACTCTAGCGTGATTTGTATAAGACGAACACTGTACATAGCGTGATTTGTATAAGACGAACACTGTATCAAACGTTTGATCAAAGACCTATACTAAGTAAGTCTTTGGCTTGACCAATCAAATTATCGATAGGTCACCGAATATCTTATTTAGATTTATAATTTGTGAACGCATGCATTAATCAAACAACGTGTTTTTGTGTGAGTTACGTCTTTTCTTCTCGTTCTAATTTTTGTTTCTTCATTCAGCTTTGTCTTATAAGTTTAACTTATATCTCAATCACGGATATTTCAGTGCACAATCATAGACCCAAACATTCCAAGGGATGTATCGGGTACCACAGATAATGGTTATAAAAGTGCAAGCCATGGAACTTCAAATATTTATTCAAAACAACAGATGAACAAAACCACATATCAAAAGTTTTGTGTCATATTAACATGATATTACCATAACCGTTTTTTGGTCCTGTAGTCCATATAAAGAAAGGACTTAGGTACTCTACTGCTGCCATGTATATATTTCATATAAGCCAAGGCGTATAAGCATGTATCTTTACAGAACAAGAGCAGGCCTTGCAATATTATACAGATCAGAGAATTTAATGAAAATATACAATTATTATCACACTTACCAAATTCGATCAAATTATTCCTTCATAAAATTTCAATAGAACAACTAGTATCTACGTTTCTATTGTCTGGGTCAATTATTTTATAAACATTTATTCCTATATACCTCCTTACACTAACTCATAATTTCAAACAGTCAACCACTTGACAGAAAGAAGTTGATGTAACCTTTGCACTTTTCTACTGCGCAATGACAATGACCAACGCACTTATATTAGAAAATAAAATTTCCAGTGCCTTGTGCAAAATCACATGATCGTTCTTTACGGAATGCTGTATTTGCCATCTGATTTATTTGAAGTGTACGTATAAGCTTACTAGTTCTACAAGTTCATATTCACCATATTACAACGACACCTTATCCGGTAACTGATGTGTACAATTATTGTCCTTCCATCCCTTTGAACATTAACGACAGTACACTGTCAAAGACCACAACAGTATCAGTTTAAAACACAGACAGAAATGTAACGTGTCTTCTACCGCCAATCATACATACGGAAAACAATTACTTACCGGAAGATAATCCAAGTACATTGGTTATGTTAACTTCTAGCCTGTTAATAAATGATATGCAGTTATACACTTGCTTAAAACCCGACATATCCAATTACTTATTCTGCATTGAAAGATGTGTTCATAGTATTTACAAATATTGTAAACAAGAAGAATCTTTAAACATGAGATGTTAAGAGAACAGTTTCAAACCTGACTAGTATATTTTTCTCTGTTTATGTAAATTTGTTCTCAATGACGCTCACTTAAGTATCTAAATTAGTGATTAGTGATTGAAGTCTACACACTACCATTGTTTTTTGTTTTACTCTGTCTGGGTCACGTGTCTTGTAAATTCCAGACCTCTTGGCTAACATCACTGGATTATATTTAAAACAATACCATTTTATTTTCAGCGTATTGAGATGTCTTTAGCATACAAGCAGTGTAAGTATTGACAAGAAACTTTATCGGAATTGAGAAATAACTACACACTCAATTTTTATACATTAATATTAAAGTTTGCAATAACTGCAAAACCATTCAAATATTTTTCTGCTAGCAGCAGCGTCTTCGCAATGTAAACCGTATCCTGGCAACACAAATCGATCTTATAACGCCTTCGGCGAAAAAAACATGTCGTCATTAAGGCTAGTGTTTTAGCTCAACTAATCTTTTTAATTCCCTCCAAGATATATGAAGTGTACAAGACGTTATATAAAATATAATACATGTAACAAAAACAGGAACGTTTTGAAGAATGCAGATATATATAATGGCTTTATATACATATTTAAACAGGCATTCTCAAACAATACACATAATACCAAAAAAGACAATACAAAAACACATCAAGACAGTAGAATATTCAAAAACATGCCAAATGAAGACTATACATCCTATTAGGTGTCTTAAGTGTCATGAGATAATAATGTTGAAATCATCAACATTTGTGGTGTTTACTACATAATTATTATGCTTGATACAGAGATAATAAGCATATCATGAATTTAAAAAAAACCACATACAATCGACTTAAAGTCTATATTCTATTGCTCAAGAGTCTTAATAGATAAATAATACACCTCGATTATAGTTAAGACACCAATGAATATATTGCCTTATGGAACGCCATTTTCTCAAAGTTCATGTCACATGTGCTTGCCGCAAGTGTCAATATACTCGTATATACGGAATACATACAGTTTAAACACAGTTTAGTTCCGTTATAGAGTTATATTCTCTGACTCCAATATTACCAACCGAGAAAATCAGAAGATCGATAGTGTGTAAATGGAATCAAACAATTACAGTATTAATGATTTTTTGGGACCCGTAAAATATTCAATATTCCACTATGTCCATGACAATGAAGTAAAGAAAGGCGTGTACGTTGAAATTTCTTCACTAGATCCGACTCTTTAATAGTATATCCAATTCATTATAACCGTGTTTTACTGTACTTTCAATATGCATGAAGAAAACATATGAACAATTGTCACAGCGGTATCGTAATAACGGGACTTGACTGCATAATTATACGCACGTTTTCCATTATGCAGATAGATCTTGTTATAACTGCAGCTATTTGCTGATGCATGAATGCGTTTATCGACCAAAGTAAACGTTACGTGAATGCATACAAAGTACACGTATTTGTACTGTGAGCTTGAGAGTGAATATGTGAGTCTATGTTTGTCTGAGCGAGAACGTTATAGACTGAGTGACTGACTATATTGATGGTCAGTCTTAAAGAGGGTGTGTGTGTGTGTGTGAAGGTGCGTGCGTGCGTGCGAGTGAGAATGGCGGTGATTGATTGATTGATTGATTAATTGAAGCAATGTTCTGTGTTCAGTATATGCTGTTCCATCTTTTAATTTCTACATTTGAAAGAAACAAAATGTTTACTGTTTGTTCTGCAAACATTTATTATTCAGTCATTTGTGAACGAGATAAATTGGGATAAAAACATGTTGATGTTGATTTCGTGTTTGTGTCAAGGTCATGCTATGCAAGGGAAATAACCAATTCAGAATTGTTTGATAAATATAGCTGAGTTTACGTTGTTTACACAACAATGTTTTATGAACATTTATTTTTTGTGATCTAGTTCGTGTGAGGGATTCGATCATCATGCAGATATCCCAACTGGATTAAAAGATGTTAACTGATGGATGGATGGACGGACGGACGGACGAACGAGAGCTACAGTATGTGTTTATTCTTTCGATCTAACTTTGTTTTTACCCCACATTTTCTAACCCAAGAATGCAGAAATTAACGCCACGAAAGCTGCTTTTACGGAATGAACCTCATAATTTTAATTTATACACTAACCCTAACCTTCTAATGTATCTCTTGTCTGAACGGACGGACGGACTGACATGTCGTTCATAATTCGTACTTTGATGTTTAGCCTAATGTCTTGTTGCTGACAAAAATCGTACATTGAACCATCTTGCAACATCATGAAGTATATTTCTGATTTGTTTTATAATAAGCAAGTAGAAATTATCAAACACAAAATTTATTGATCTGATTATGATATAAATATTCATACATGTATATATTCAGTGAACAAAAAATACAGTGAAATGAAGTAAATATTTACACAACATTCAAACTTATGTACAAAAAACATAGAAACAAAATCAATGTGTTAAATGTTATCAAATAAAAAATACAATTCAAATTTCAAACTATATTCTGGTCATATATGTCTTAAAAAGTCTTACGTGAATGTTTTATAATAAAAAGTACACAAATAAATCACTCTATACATGAATATTAGAACTACAGAAAATTTCAACAAAATCACAAACATGCAAAAACAACTTTTTTCGGAATTTTGCATCAAAACATGGCTCAACTTGTAGGAAATAATTGAATTAAGAAAATGAATGGTTAAATGAGATGTTTCCGTTCACAAATAAAAAAGTTACGGCCATTTTTGTCCGCGTGATTTCCGCACACTTCGTTGGCGCATTCATCAAATGTTGTTGTAAAATTATATTTTTACATGAAATATTTACAGAAATAAAATCAAATAATTACTGACCACTTGTTGTTGCAAAGTGTATACTATCATCATCTTTATCTATGACGTTTATTGTTTGTATTGATTTAAGATATTCAGACATGTAGTTCACAGACTCCTCATCTGACAGTTTACTGTGAGTTTCTCCATCACCTGATGTAATATTACACATATCTAACTGAACTTTTATCTCAGATTTATTGTTTACACAACTTTTAATAAAACAATGAAACCAGTGACGACTCATTATGACATCATACAGCTGTATCTTCACTTGTGTTACATCAGGATGTAGTTGTAATAAAACATCATCAGGTAACTTCATGTTCCACAGTTCTAGTGACTTGATACATGGAAGAGTTTTCACTGTAGACGTCAATGTTTTCATTGTATTGTAATCTGACATGTAACTAAAGAAACCATCATTGATATGAAGATGTTCAAGTTGTGAATACTTAACACAGTTAAATAAATCACTGTAACAAAGTCTAACAATCCTCTCAGATAATGGATACAATGTAATGTACTTTAAACTAGATTTGTTTACATTGCTACATAAAATATTAACTTCATACAGAAATAATGAAGAGAGTTTTGTATGTTGTGGAAGATTTAGAATCCATGTACAGTTACTATAATCATGTCGGTGATCAACACAAGACACATTAAGCAATTTTATATTTTCAATAAAAACATGGTTAGACAAATATGCCACAAGATTATGTAAACTTTCATGTTCCATTTCAACATAAGACAGAGACAATGATGTCAGGTGATCGAGATGACTCACGGGTAATTCTGGTATCAATGTAGTATTTCTAATATCACCATCAATACAAATAGTATGCAGTGTTGATTTATTGTGTAACATGCACTCAGTGAACTTTACATAATCAGCAGACGACATTTCTTTTATAATTAAATATTGCAAACAATGGATTTGATCAAACTCTGGGTAATATTTATCTGATCGTATTGATTTTATACATGTTGTATTTAACAATAAAAGTTGTTTCAAAACACTAACATCATCAGAATAATAATCATAACAAATAAAATCTTCCATTAAAAGCCTACAATCTTGTTCATTGTATCTCCTGACCTCTCTGAAACATCTGACAGTAATGTTTTGTAGTGACATTATCTGTTCAAAGTAAACATCATCATCATAATGAAATATAAAACTGTTTCTACATAAGTGTAAATTATCTGATAATGATGTGTAAATTTTCTCAAGCAAGATATTCACTTTTTGATAAGAAATTCCAGTAAGTAAGAGAAAGAAGTTTTCATATTGTACAACATCATCTACACAGGTCCATTCATTAATAATTTCATCAAAAGGGTTATTTTTGTTAAATGAAGATACAAAAAATGCAGCCAAAAATTCAATATAGCTCTTGTGAATAAATGATAATTTTTGTTTTTGCTTCAAATGACGTCCAATAACTTTATTTTTGGATAAAATGCCAATTTGACACAGGAAATCACTTTCTTCATTGGTCAACTTATATGGTTCAGACATCAACTGCTGTTTAGTGAAAACAAGATTAGACGCTTGTTCATCTTGGTTAAAAAATGCTTTAAATGAAAGTAAACATAATTTATACAATAAAGGGGCATGTTGTTGTAAACATGTAAACTCTGCAAGTGATTCTGGTAGTTGAAATTCTTCTCCTGTTGATTGCGGAACTTTGACTTGTTTTTTTTCAGCTCTCTCAAAAAGCATGTCTAGTATGTGTGAATAAATATGTGCTACAGACATTTCAGTCAGCTTATCATCAAACCACAGCATCACCAAGTGTGAGGCAATCATCGGAATGCGAAGTAACTCTTCAAGATCACATTCTTCTACTGCATTCATGAATTCATCTGTATCTTTAACGTCAGGATTTGTCTCATTCATATCATTTACCAAATGTTGAACATAAACATATGAAGAGTTAGAATCAATACCAGTTATCTGAACTTGATGATCTATCTCAGTGGGCGACAATCGTATTTCATTAATTTTGTACGGCCTACAGGTAGTCAAAGTGACACATTTCTCAGAACATCTGTTGGAGGGTCTGTCACATTTCTGCTTTCCACTCGTCTTAGGCATCCATTCATCATAACCATCCAATACAACAAGGCAATCTTTGTTCTTCAGAATATTTTTTATGCGCATATACGTTACATCTCTTTCTTTATCATTATCTGTGTAAAACAACTGTTCAACAATCATTGCATTAACATCAATTAAATCAGTGTCACGCAGGGTCACATAAAACACAAAATCAAACCTAGACATGTACTGCATGTCTGTTTTTACACGATCATTGCCTTCGTCATTACCTTTGCCTTCAGTTTGGTCATTTAACTTTGATTTACACCATAACAGGCACATCCGTTTACAAAAAGATGTCTTGCCAACACCAGCTTCTCCTGTGACAAAAATCTTCTTACATAGACAGTCTTCCTTGTAAAATATACCATGATAAGATGTTATATCATTTTCATCTTCTTTCTTTTGTTCTTCATGAAGTTTATGTTTACTAATTTCTTTTCTTTGTTCTTTGTTATAATTAACACGAAACATTGTGGGATTCTGGTAAATTTTTAAAAGTTCTGTAGTCTCATCTTCAAACAAAGGAGACACTGACAAGGTAGAACAATCTTCCTTATAAATTCTTATGAGTTCTTCTCTTATATCTGAATATTGAATAGTTGTTTAAATGCTATAGTTGTTTTCAATGCTTCATAAATTTCAATGCCTTTTATCTTATGTTTTCAAGAAATACAAGGTCAAAGTAAAAAAAAGAGATACGTAGATAACTTTAAGTTATGACAGCCAGATTAATTCAGGGAGTAGTCCTGGAAATTATGAAGAGAATTGCGAAGAGTTTTGTAACAAACATAAACTATCAAATAAAAAGTAAAGTGTATCTAGCAAAATTATTTTAGGAAACTGCAAGTGGCTCAGTGCTGAATGAATTATACCTGAACCATCATCTACATCAGGTTTTTCCTCGACTTTTGTTAAGTTTTCCTCCATTTCACCAACACGATCGACTTTAACTCTTTCATAGATTGTTACGGGCTCTTTGCTGTCTAAAAATGGAAATCAGATAATTGTTACAAAATTCAAGTTGTTTATTAACTACCGAATTGATCAATGCGACACACAAATCAATGAAAAAAATAATATACACTGATAAGATCAAATAACACAATAGACACATGTACACTTTACAAAATAAGATGATATGCATAAAGTTCTGACTGAAAGGACGGACAAAAGAATTGAACTATGGCAGCATACATCTTGTAAAGACCATAATACTATATTATTTATGTATATGTATATCATTAAAACACTATACTCTTTGATAAGTTATTTCCGTTGACAATCATACAAGAAGATAGGAATACAAATTTTTACACCATTTTTCAATATATAAAATATATTCACAAACAATACTAATTTTGCTCTATGCAAGAAACAGCCAATTTTTTCACATGAAGGGTGAATAGCCTTCGACATACAACCAAACCATGCATGCACCTCACCAGGGTTTGAACTTGTGAACACAAGGTAAATACAAATTGTGCTTACTGAGCTGCACTTACAAAGGAAGGGGAGCAGAAAATTTCAACATACATATATATATATATATTTACATATACATCTGAACTTATCTACATCAAAATACCAAATAATTCGGAGTATACGTACAGCTTTACTTAAGTAAATCTTTAAGAAAATTCCCAATTTTTTCCCTTACATATGAATAAAATACTGGTTCATTGGAAACACTATGTACCTTCCAAGTGTCTCTTGATTATGTTAATATCTGTAGCCATCCTCATTAATTCCACCTTAATGTCTTGATCATTTTCATACCACCTCTTTATGGTTTTAGTTAAATGATTGCTCTTCTCTTCATCAGCATCCATATGTTTGGCTGCATCTATTAATGCAGGTAAGCTAGTGATACCATCTTTACCACAATGGTTATTGATTTCCAACAGAATCTATAAACATAATTTCCAAGAGTAAATATTGGACCATTATGTTTGCTATAATGATACATTATTTTATCAAATACGAGCAATATGTTGTTATGCAAATATTTCTTAATAGCCACCGATTTTTCCCCTTCTTTGTGTGGGTCTGGTAAACGGACCCTTCCACATCGAAAATTAAGACATCTTTTCTTGACCTAGAAATACCCAAATTTGGCATCACACCATGCATTTTTCCCCAGCTGGACCGGACCCGGACCCTTTCCAAAAGTTGCAAAAAAATCACTGATAGCTCCAACAATACTGTCACACACAAAAAAGTGAACTAAGTCCCTTTGATGGTCCTGATGACTTCAACGATCTCTGAATTGAGATTTTATTTCAAGAGCTGAGGTTGAGAATATTAGTCACAATTACGACCTAAAATGAGTACATGCAGCCAATTTACACAATCAGATTATTAGAGTAATTCCTAAAACTGAAACTTAAGAGCTAAGATTTGAGTGGTGAGATTGGAATACTGGGAATATTAATGGCCCCAGATTAAGTAGAAAACAGCCAAACAACTGATAATCAAAGACAGATAACATGTGGGAGAAATCAACCGATCACAATAGAACTACTAGCACAAAATAAGGGAGAAATAACACTGAATGAAAGAAAACACATGACTATTACAATGCTGCGAAATACAAGATTCTATGTATAATAACGCATATATATGTCCCCAGTGACATGTTTGTCAATGGATTTCCATTGAAAATGAGGCCAATGTTTTAGTAAACATAATTGCTTTCCACATAAGAACTAGTTTACCAAGAAACAGCCCATCTCACACATTGTAAGTCGAGGTTGGGTAATATGGATGGAATTATATTGGTCCAAGGCAACAACAAGTATCAAAGCATTCTAGTGAGATGTGTTGTGCTAGACGAAACGATGAAATCTAGTTAACAAAGAAACAGCCCCTTAAACACATTATTACTCCTAATCAAGTAAAGGCCAATGTAAATCAAGCTTGGGTGTTATGGGTACATCGGGAATGGTCCAAGGCAACAACTGTATAAATATCAAAACGATAAAATCTATTCGACCTCGTACGGATGGACGGACGGACAAGGCAATCGCTATATTCCCCGGCATCATTAGATAAAAAGGGAAACTACTGTGGAATAAGGCATAATAAGGTTTGTTTCCTGTTACCCGACCGACTCATCTTTTACCTGCCGACTTGAAAGTTTTTACGGCATCTAAATTCTAGTGCTATTTTGTAATTTTCACAACAGTGTTGCCGATATATGTAAAAAAAACGTAGAAGAAAAAAAACCCAACCTACTGACCCATACTTTTTTAGACATGTAACCGGAAATAAACCTTTTTTTGTTTAAGCATAAGGAGATTAAACTAAATCATCATTGTTATTGCTGCTGAAGAACTCGTCATGAAAAGAGTAGACTTTCATTTAGTTACAATTACTCAGACTTTACTTGTTAAATACTACCCATATGAAAAATGTATGGTTTTGATAAACACAAGAACACACATTCTAAGGAGAAATAAACCATATTTTCAAAATCAAATTCAAATCCATAATTACATATACAGAAACTAACACTTATACTGTGAAATTAAAACTAGTATTATTAATAACATCAACCACTTGGTCAGAGGAATGGTATTTAATCTTATATTTACATCATTCAATTCTGTCCATTTATCATTGAGGTCTGTCTCTGGAAACAACACTGTTCCACTGTGTGACAACTGAAACAAAAATAGTAAATGTAAATAGGAACACGTCTTCATAAAGTCCAAGTATTTACATGGCATGAACTGATAAGGATAGTGCCTGATAAATATGAAGTTGTACTGTATGTACCTATCTTATATAAACATTTAATATCACGTGTATAGTCAATCAATATTATTTTGAGACCAGATTCAAAACGTTTTACTATAACACAGTTTATTTTTGTTTTCATAACATTCTAAATTAAGCTGAAATGAAATTATCATGAAACAAACATGGTTAGATATCGTATACATCAATAAGATTTAAATATCAATGGATATATATGGTAACATTACTGGTAATTTTCAGTTAATATTTCTAAGCATGATTCAGATCAATAGGGAGTTACTGGACTGTCAACAAACTATGATGGACATCATGTATTGCATAAAACTGAATTAATTATATATGTACAACAGCACTCACATTGTTCCTGCAATCTTTTAATCGAGTGATTGTAGCCTCAACTGATTTGTCTGTAGGCAGTGGATTCATCCATACTAGGCTCTTTGGGGGACTTAGTCCACAAACGTTCCTTAACAAACAAGTTAGCAGAGTAATATCATAATCTGAAGACACAGGCTTTGTCTTGATAGGTGGTAGTAACTGTTCCTGAGCGACTGTTATTTTACGATTACTACCAGTCATCAGAGATGTAAGCGTACTCTGTGCAGTTGGGTTAGCTGCCAAGTATCGCACAAAGTCATTGCAAACTATACAATCAAATAGTCTTCTCAGCACTTTTGTCCCTATTTCTACCAGAAGATACTGATATCTGAAGTTAAGTTTACCTAAAACAAAATAAACATGTAATAACATAGTTCATTATGGTGGGAATAAAACAACACAAACTGAACCTAATTAAGAATCAAGTATTCTAAATATACTGAACAAAGCTAAGTATAAACTGACAATTTGAGGGTAAACTTACATGAAAAAATCATTACTTGTTTAATTGAGAATATACCAATGAGGAAATGATTTAATGAAAATTTTGCTTACTTTAACATTATATCACAGGTAATATTTTATGCAAAGTAAATGTATGTTTTCATTTTTTGTCAATTTTAATGAAGAATTTTTATCCCAGTAAGTATAAAAATCAAAGACTGTGTTTATCTAATAAATAAATACTTAGATACTATTTATTATGTGATACATATTTTAAACATGAAAATCGTGTAGGTGACAACTGATCCGTTCTTGTGTCCTCTTCCAGTATTGATGAGCATGGTACAATGTCACCTTTCTCATATCTTTATGTAATTATTATTATAATTACTTGATATGATATCAAATACTTGATGGTAAATATCAACAGAATAAAGTAACTTACCATGAACCTGCATCTCAAAGGCACAAGAGTCAGTTCCAGTATCATTGGACACATCAATATGGTATGATCCAGAGTCCTCCATTATCAACTTATTGACCTTCACTGTGACACAATCAGTAGCGGATGAAATTTCAATATGATCATTCCCTGTGAGTTCAATACCATCCTTCATGACCTTGACTGTAAAAGGACCATCTCCACTGACTGGTATGATTAGTTCCCACGGTTCTCCAAGTGACACAGTCTGATCTTCAATTTTCGTATTAATTGTCGGTGGTGCTGGAATTATACAAATATGCAAGGTGTTATTAAGTGTGTGAATCAAAATTCACTATTTCTCTCATATTTCTGGGACATTTTCTTTGTAATTACACGCTGGAGATTAAGATGTATTGAAAACATTGTGGTCCAAAAAATAAAGTGGGGATCCGTTTCTTAACTAGTCATGCACGCTTCCATTTATACTCCTACCAATAAATGTAATATTCATTCTAATATCATTTATAATGGCTTATAAAACAAAAGGAACACAATACCTGGATAATTTGATCCAGTTCTACATTTTAATAACTGAACATGGACATAATATTTGAAATAAAATGATGGTTTTCAATTGACCAAGTTTCAAATCTGACATTGTTCAATAGTGACAAATGCCTGTGTAGTGTTTATCAGTTAACACTCTTCTGAGTGTCAGTCATTATAAGCCATGCCTATTTATTTAGCATCATGCCTCTCTGATAGCATCATACACGTATTAAAATTATGAATTTAGATCCTGTCTAGCGCTAGTGCACACATAGAAATAAATGAATATTAATAGTATCTTGTGCAGTTATAATCAATTTTTACCCTACCATCAAATATACAAATGCATTAAAAATATAGTCTGAAAATGTTTTGATGTACAAAGCTGTTTTTTCTAAATGATTTTTAAGTAATTCTTGGAAAATTCATATTGCATATTAATGATATTAGGCGTGGGAGTAACATAAACAATATACATACATATAAATACACCCTGTTACCATGCTTATCAACAAAGTGATGTGTCATTTTAAAATCAAGAATATGTAAACTTACTGGTAGGTCCAGGATTTTGTTCTATGCCCGCCCGAAACAACAACATTTTGATAAATATCACGACTCCAATCATCTTCACCAATTTGCTGAAGTCAATGAAAACTGGCATCAGCATCATTCCGGCGATCCTTTGAGGGTTAAATGATCCAACTCTACATCTGTAGGTGGTGATATCCACACCCATATTTATACCTGAAAATCACCAGAATATATGTAAGACAATTACAAAACTTTTATTAAAAGAAACTGCACAATTAATCAATCATTCTCAAATTAGCTCTATTCACATGTTGAAGTAGAATATTTCCTCAGACAGTCACAGATTGTTGCTATTGTAGACTGAATACAAGGTATACACACAAAACTAGAGCGGTTCTTGCACTGCATTTAATTGGTGCAAGTTCACTATACACTGATTCAGAACAGATTTCTAAAAACAAAATACACAAAAGATACCTCGTTCCCTAAGACCCACCCTTAATGACAATTCAGCCTAAATAACACTTCTCTCTTCAGTTCTTACTGACAGCTGGTACTCCCTGTTTATGATGATATTGTTACTCCTGTATTTATTACTTAAACCTCCAGGTAAAGAATTACAGCAAAATAATTAATGGGTTTATAATTAATACAAAAATGTGCCTTTCCATAACAAACTGCGTCAGACGACTAAATTTGTCGAAAAGGCGGGAAATAGTATACAAAATAGCTCAAGGGGAAGTCACTCCATAAAGTCTAGGCCGCATTGGTTAAACACCACTAAATTATTACTGTCGAAAAGTCGACCCCTGTATTATATACTATACGTGTTAACTATCTAGTTTTGAATATTTGTTACATTTAATCAATATTATACATTTGTCAGAACACAATTACTAGAGGAACCATTCAATTTTCAAACTAGTTAAAACTTCTTAGTACATTATACTCCACCCACCAATAATGTCTACACGGGAGTAAAATAAGACACGGTTACTATACATAAGTAAACTCTAATGGAACACCTAAAAATGGTAGAAATAAAATCAAACATAGAATGTAGATATTTCAATAAAAGAAAATTAACCCAAATTTCGCCTACGTCCGTGTTAAGTTCCTTCGTAATATGGCATGCTAAAAAGTCTAAATGAACACTGTCTGAGTCTACGCACGACCTAAGTTAGATGTCAATCAACAATCCGATTGGTCTACGCCCAATATATAATATCAATAATATATCAGATAATAAGATATCAAAAGACACCGCCAATATCACTTCTTGACTTCGCCTCTGTAACCTGACTTCTGTATTTTTGATTTTGACATGTTGACAGAAAGGTAATATCTCCATTGCGTCTGCAACTTCTGTGGCGTGCAGACTTGAATTGTGTACATTTGGACAAAACCGACTTGCTAAGCATTCGATGGTCACTAGAAAAGGGGAGTTGATAGAGTGCGAAATTTGGATAGTTGTTAAAACAAAAAAAATATTTGAATGTTTCTTTGTTAATTATCTACATGCTCATTTAAAAAAATAGGCAATATCGGCCACAGTTTATCGACGTTAACTCGTTTTATCAGCTAAAAATTTAGTATGAATGCTTTCGAGTTATCAGCTAGTATTGGTATAATAAATCAAACTACTAAATTGATGAAAACTATGAAGCTTTGCATGTATATAACTCACCCGTTGTTTTATTGATAATATTCTGATCAGTCACGGTGTGTGAAAATCTATTTAAAATCAAGAGGGTACCACCAATCAAATTAATGTCATAAATAAAACACATTAACACTATCTTGATTTAGTCAATAATTACTGGTTTCTGTAAATGACTGTTGAAAAACTTGAAAGTGACAATTTGTGTTGATCCATTAAATTGGCTTATGGCAGGAAAGATTTCAATGCCTTCGGTGATTTGGATATAGATGAAATATTATGTGAGTGCGCATTGTGAAATTGAATCTGATGAATATGTCCAAAGAAGTGTCCGTGAGAGTGATAAGCTAAATGCTCTTAGTGATCAAAGAGTAAAAAAAATATCACAAAATTTACAAGCGCATCAAGCCACACACCACGTATGCCTCTGTGTCTGGTTTGCACGGTCATTTATGGAATGAACCAATGTTCACGGTCTGTCACAAAAACTAGGAAAATTAATGAGTCATAACTGTTTATAACAAAACGTAGAGCATTTTGCAATATTTAATCCTTTGTATTCAATTCATGAAAAATGCATAAAAATTAAAAAATAAAGTCAATTAAAGGGGAGAGGGTGATTTTTTGCGATTGAAATAACGATTGCAAATGGCGACGGCTTGAAATGACTCTCTCGCATTGTCTCGCCTAAGCGCTGATTATCACGAGATTTCGCCCATTGCCTATCTGTATCTCTGAAATGAATTGCCCCTATAATACGTACACAGTAGTTTATCATTTGTCTCCACTTTTACATTCCATTTAATCAACATAACCACTTGCAACAAGATAGTACGTCAATGAACAATTTTCTAGTTCAAACAATATTATTTAATTTTCTATTTTTTTCCTGTTCTCCACCCACCGAGGGAGTAAAATAAACTTCCATATTTCATTCTCACATACACAGAAAATAAATCACTTGGATTAAATTTAACATAATGAAACATTTAAATAAGATGGCAGATAAATCCTGGAATGCAGATATTTAAAAGGATAACTGACGTTGAATTCGTTTTATCCACGCTCGGTGTTCTTGCGTTTTTGCTTACAAAAGTGATCATTATATTTAGTTCTCCACCCACGGACAACGAGGAAGTGATATAAACTTGAATATTTCTATCTCACATACATGGTGATTATATCACTTGGGTAAAATTTAACATAATGAAACATTTTTTAAAATGGTAGAAAAGAAATCAAACCTAGGATGCAGATATTTCAAAGAATGAATGAAAGCTGACGCCGTTTTATCCACACCCGCGTATTTCCATCTTATGACTAACGATCTAATGACTTCTGGTCTCTTGGGTGGACTAGGCTGGTTGTGTCATATGACTTCTGTTCTCGTGACTAGACTGGTTGTGTCATATGACTTCCGGTCTCGTGACTAGACTGGTTGTGTCATATGACTTTTGTTCTCGTGACAAGACTGGTTCCCGTTCTATGTTGCAGAAAAATATTCCTTCCTCTTACATTATCAAAGTTTCACAATTAATGTATTTAAGTCAATATTCCTTTCTTAAATTCAGTTAGTAACATAGTTGTGTATTTAGTATAAGGATTGAAAGAGCTCAAGCAATTGGATATCGATGTTTATTTATAAAGTGTACAGTAAAGATAGACAAGTACAGAATATGTAGAGTAGATCTATATAAAGGGTGTAGTGATTGTAGGACTATAGGCCACTTTCAACAGCCTTGTTGTTGGGTTAACTCATTAGCGACGTGGTTGAGTGTCCGCCTACGGTGATAGGGGTCTCAGGTTCGATCCCCGGTTGGGACCATGCAATTTTCTCGCTCCCAATTTACTATAAGGGGTTAGTAATAACAACACAAGCATTACTATAATGTTAAAGGCAACGCGGGTTTTCTCTTATAATACAACACTGTTAAGGAGGCCAATGGTATTAAATCAGTGCTAAATTAGGAGTTTGTTTATTATTCAATCTTTGTGTTCCGGTTTATTTTTGACATTCCGAGTGACATATGTATGATCGAGAAAAAGCAAGTCTCGCGAGATTCCGCGGACAGAATACTGACCAGATTTTGACTAATCAGTGTCCATGAAATGTTAGGCCGTATCTGTTGTTTCCGTACAGACAGAACTAATTTATCTGATAGTCTACACTGCAACATGGACCGAATACCAGTGTATTTTATCACAAACTTTTTCATCAAGATTGCAACATGAAACGGGAACCAGTTTACAGTTCAAACTCATACACAATAGTATCCTCTTACCCAGGGACCCTTTATTAATATATCTTTAAAACTATCAACAATACTCTGAAAGTCTTAAGTAAGAAAAGATCCTTTGAAATGGTGTCATTTGTTTTGTTTATCTAACGTCAAATAAAAAACCCTTTTTACAAACCAAACCGTTTTCTTGAAGATTCCTCATTGGCGTATTCGCCATTTCAACTCTCTCGTGGTCCAAACAGGGTCACGTGAAGGTGTGTGATGCACTATAGCGTAGCGTGACTTGTATAAGACGAACACTGTATATAGTGTGATTTGTATAAGACGAAAACTGTAGTGTGATTTGTATAAGACGAACACTGTAGCGTGATTTGTATAAGACGAACACTCTAGCGTGATTTGTATAAGACGAACACTCTAGCGTGATTTGTATAAGACGAACACTGTACATAGCGTGATTTGTATAAGACGAACACTGTATCAAACGTTTGATCAAAGACCTATACTAAGTAAGTCTTTGGCTTGACCAATCAAATTATCGATAGGTCACCGAATATCTTATTTAGATTTATAATTTGTGAACGCATGCATTAATCAAACAACGTGTTTTTGTGTGAGTTACGTCTTTTCTTCTCGTTCTAATTTTTGTTTCTTCATTCAGCTTTGTCTTATAAGTTTAACTTATATCTCAATCACGGATATTTCAGTGCACAATCATAGACCCAAACATTCCAAGGGATGTATCGGGTACCACAGATAATGGTTATAAAAGTGCAAGCCATGGAACTTCAAATATTTATTCAAAACAACAGATGAACAAAACCACATATCAAAAGTTTTGTGTCATATTAACATGATATTACCATAACCGTTTTTTGGTCCTGTAGTCCATATAAAGAAAGGACTTAGGTACTCTACTGCTGCCATGTATATATTTCATATAAGCCAAGGCGTATAAGCATGTATCTTTACAGAACAAGAGCAGGCCTTGCAATATAATACAGATCAGAGAATTTAATGAAAATATACAATTATTATCACACTTACCAAATTCGATCAAATTATTCCTTCATAAAATTTCAATAGAACAACTAGTATCTACGTTTCTATTGTCTGGATCAATTCTTTTATAAACATTTATTCCTATATACCTCCTTACACTAACTCATAATTTCAAACAGTCAACCACTTGACAGAAAGAAGTTGATGTAACCTTTGCACTTTTCTACTGATCAATGACAATGACCAACGCACTTATATTAGAAAATAAAATTTTCAGTGTCGTGTGCAAAAATCGCTAAAATAAGGAAATAAACTTTTCAGTGCCTTGTGCAAAATCACATGATCGTTCTTTACGGAATGCTGTATTTGCCATCTGATTTATTTGAAGTGTACGTATAAGCTTACTAGTTCTACAAGTTCATATTCACCATATTACAACGACACGTCATCCTGTAACTGATGTGCACAATTATTGTCCTTCCTTCCTTTTGAACATTAACGACAGTATACTGTCAAAGACAAAACAGTATCAGTTTATAACACAGACAGAATTGTAAGATGTCCTCTGTCGCCAATCATACATACGGAGAATAATTACTTACCGGAAGATAATCCAAGTACATTGATATGCAGTTATACACTTGCTTAAAACCCGACATATCCAATTAGTATATTTTTCTCTGTTCATGTAAATTTGTTCTGAATGACACTCACTTGAGTATCTGAATTAGTGATTAGTGATTGAAGTCTACATACTACCATTGTTTTTTGTTTTACTCTGTCTGGGTCACGTGTCTTGTAAGTTCCAGACCTCTTGGTTAACATCACTGGGTTATATTCAAAACAATACCATTTTATTTCCAGCGTATTGAGATGTCTTTAGCATACAAGCAGTGCAAGTATTGACAAGAAACTTTATCGGAAATGAGAAATAACTACACACTCAATTATTATACATTAATATTAAAGTTTGCAATAACTGCAAAACCATTCAAATATTTTTTCTGCTAGCAACAGCGTCTTCGCAATGTAAACAGTGCCCTGGCAACTAACGTTTTAGCTCAACTGAGCTCTAGGTAATAATCTTTTTTATTTCCTCCAAGATATATGAAGAGTACAAGACGTTATAATACATGTAACAAAAACAGGAACGTTTTGAAGAGAGCACATATATACAATGGCTTTATATACATATTTAAACAGGCATTCTCAAACAATACACATAATACCAAAAAAGACAATACAAAAAACACATCAAGACAGTACAATATTCAAAAACATGCCATATAAAGACTATACATCCTATTAGGTGTATTAAGTGTCATGAGATAATAATGTTAAAATCATCAACATTTGTGGTGTTTACTACATAATTATTATGTTTGATACAGCGATAATAAGCATATCATGAGTTTAAAAAAAACACATACAATCGTTTTAATGGCTATATTCTATTGCACAAGAGTTTTAATAGATAAATAATACTCTTTGATTATAGTTAAGACACCAATGAATATATTGCCTTAGAGAATGCCATTTTCTCAAAGTTCATGTCACATGTGCTTGCCGCAAGTGTCAATATACTCGTATATACGGAATACATACAGTTTAAACACAGTTTAGTTCCGTTATAGAGTTATATTCTCTGACTCCAATATCACCAACAGAGAAAATCAGAAGATCGATAGTGTGTAAATGGAATCAAACAATTACAGTATTAATGATATTTTGGGACCCGTAAAATATTCAATATTCCACTATATCCATGACAATGAAGTAAAGAAAGGCGTGTACGTTGAAATTTCTTCACTAGATCCGACTCTTAATAGTATATCTGTACTTTCAATATGCATGAAGAAAACAAATGAACGTAGCGTCATTTTATACTCAATGAACAATCGTCACAGCGGTATCGTAATAACGGGACTTGACTGTATAATCATATGCACATTTTACATTATGCTGATAGATCTTGTTATAACTGCAGCTATTTGCTGATGCATGAATGCGCTTATCGACCAAAGTAAACTTTACGTGAATGCATACAAATTACACACAAGTGTGTGTGTGTGCGTGCGTGCGTGTGTGTGTGTGCGCGCGCGCGAGTGAGAGTGGCATTAATTAATTGATTGATTGATTGATTAATTGATTGATTGAAGCAATGTTCTGTGTTCAGTATATGCTGTTCCATCTTTTAATTTCTACATTTGAAAGAAACAAAATGTTTACTGTTTGTTCTGCAAACATTTATTATTCAGTCAGTTGTGAACGCAATAACTTGAGATAAAAACATGTTAATGTTGATTTCGTGTTTGCGTCAAGGTAATGATATGCAAGGGAAATAACCAATTCAGAATTATCTGATAAATATAGCTGAGTTCACGTTGTTTATACAACAATTTTATTTTTGTGATCTACTTCGTGTGAGGGATTCGATCATCATGCAGATATCCCAACTGGATTAAAAGATGTTAACTGATGGATGGATGGACGGACGGACGGAAGGACGAACGAGAGCTACAGTATGTGTTTATTCTTTCGATCTTACTTTGATGTTTTTACCCCATATTTTCTAACCCAAAAATGTAGAAATTAACTCCACGAAAGCTGATTTTACAGAATGAACCTCATAATTTTAATTTATACACTAACCCTAACCCTCTAATGTATCTCTTGTCTGAACGGACGGACGGACAGACATGCTGTTTATAATTCGTACTTTGATGTTTAGCCTAATGTCTTGTTGCTGACAAAAATCGTACATTGAACCATCTTGCAATATCTTGAAGTATATTTCTGATTTGTTTTATAACAAGCAAGTAGAAATTATCAAACACAAATTTTATTAATCTGATTATGATATAAATATTTATACATGTATATATTCAGTGAACAAAAATACAGTGAAATGAAGTAAATATTTACACAACATTTAAACTAATGTACAAAAAACATAGAAACCAAAACAATGTGTTAAATGTTATCAATAAAACAAATACAATTCATATTTCAAACTACATTCTGGTTATATATGTCTTAAAAAGTCTTAAGTGAATGTTTTATAATAAAAAGTACACAAATAAATCACTCTGAATATGAGTATTAAAACTTTGGAAAATTTCATCAAAATCGCAAAAATGCAAAAAACAACTTTTTTCGGAATTTTGTATCAAAATATGGCTCAACTTGTAGGAAATGAATTCAATTAAGAAAATGAATGGTTACATGACATGTTTCCGTTTACAAATAAAAAGTTACAGCCATTTTTGTCCGCGTGATTTCCGCACATTTTGTTGTAAATTCATATTTTTACATGAAATATTTACTGAAACAAAATCAAATAATTACTGACCACTTGTTGTTTCCAAGTGTAACAATCTACCACGTTTATCTGTGATGTTTATTGTTTGTATTGATTTAAGAAATTCAGACATGTAGTTCACAGACTCCTCATATGGCAGTTTACTGTGAGTTTCTCCATCACCTGATGTAATATTACACATAAATAACTCTACATTTATCTTAGATTTATTGTTTACACAACTTTCAAAAAAACAATGAAACCATTGACGACTCATTATGACATCATACAGCTTTATCTTTACTTGTGTTACATCAGGATGTAGTTGTAATAAAACATCATCAGGTAACTTCATGTCCACAAGTTTTAGTGACTTGATACATGGAAGAGTTTTCACTGTAGACGTCAATGTTTTCATTGTATTGTAATCTAACATGTAAAAAAAGGAACCATCGATATAAAGATGTTCAAGTTGTGAATACATAACACAGTTAAATAGATCACTGTAGCAAAGTCTAACAATCCTCTCAGATAATGATAACAATGCGATGTACTTTAAACTAGATTTGTTTACATTGTTACATAAAATATTAACATTTCCCAGACATAATGAAGAGAGTTTTATATGTTTTGAAAGATTTAGAGTCAATGTACAGTTACTGTCATCACAAGACACATTCAACAATTTTATAATCTCAATAAGAACATTGTTAGACAAATATGTCACAAGATTATGTAAATGTTTGTGTTGTATTCTAACATTAGACAGAGAAAATGATGTCAGGTGATGGAGATGACTAACAGGTATATCTGCTAACAATGTAGTATTTTTAATAACACCATCAATACAAACAGTGTGCAGTGTTGATTTATTGTGTAACATGCACTCAGTGAACTTTACATAATCAGCAGAAAACACATTTTTTATAATTAAATATTGCAAACAGCGGATTTGATCAAACTCTGGGTAATATTCATCAGAATATATTGATTTTATACGTGTTTTATTTAACAATAAAAGTTGTTTCAAAACACTAACATCATAAGAATAAAGATAATTATAATGAAAAATAAAATCTTCCATTAAAAGCCTACAATCTTGTTCATTGCATCTCCTGACATCCCTGAAACATCTGACAATCATGTTTTGTAGTGATCTGATCTGTTTACAGTAATCATAATCATCATAATTAAATATAGAATTTTTTCTACATAAGTGTAAATTATCTGATAATGATGTGTAAATTTTCTCAAGCAAAATATTCACTTTTTGATAAGAAAATCCAGTAAGTAAGAGAAAGAAGTTTTTATATTGTACAACATCATCTATACAGGTCCATTCATTAATAATTTCATCAAAAGAGTTATTTTTGTCAAATGAAGATACAAAAAATGCAGCCAAAAATTCAATATAGCTCTTGTGAATGAATGATAATTTTTGTTTTTGCTTCAAATGACGCCCAATAACTTTATTTTTGGATAAAATGCCAATTTGACACAGGAAATCACTTTCTTCATTGGTCAACTTATATCGTTCAGACATCAACTGCTGTTTAGTGAAAACAAGATTAGACACTTGTTCATCTTGGTTAAAAAATGCTTTAAATGAAAGTAAACATAATTTATACAATAAAGGAGCATGTTGTTGTAAATATGTAAACTCTGCCAGTGATTCTGGTAGTTGAAATTCTTCTCCTGTTGATTGCGGAACTTCGACTTGTTTTTTTTCAGCTCTCTCAAAAAGCATGTCTAGTATGTGTGAATAAACATGTGCTACAGACATTTCAGTCAGCTTATCATCAAACCACAGCATCACCAAGTGTGAGGCAATCATCGGAATGCGTAGTAACTCTTGAAGACCATACTTCTTTGTTTTCTTCATGAATTCATCTGTATCTTTGGTATCATGATTTTTCTCATTCATATCATTTACCAAATGTTGAACATAATCATATGAACAGTTAGGATCAATACCAGTAATCTGAACTTGATGATCTATCTCGGTGGGTGACAATCGTATTTCATTAATTTTGTACGGTCTACAAGTAGTCAAAGTGACACATTTCTCAGAACATCTGTTGGAGGGTCTGTGACATTTCTGCTTTCCACTCGTCTTAGGCATCCATTCATCATAACCATCCAATATAACAAGGCAATTTTTGTTCTTCAGAATATTTTTTATACGCTTATATGTTTCATCCCTTTCTTTATCATTATCTGTGTAAAATAACTGTTCAACAATCATTGCATTAACATCAATTAAATCAGTGTCACGTAGGGTCACATAAAACACAAAATTAAACCTAGACATGTGCAGCATATCTACTTTTACACGATCATTGCCTTCGTCATCACTTGTGCCTTCAGCTTGGTCATTTAACTTTGACTGACACCATAACAGGCACATTCTTTTACAAAAAGATGTCTTGCCAACTCCAGCATCTCCTGTGACATATATCTTCTTACACAGACAGTCCTCCTTGAAAAATATACCATGATAAGATCTTATAACCTTTTTATCTTCTTTTGTAACTTCATGACATTCATGTTTACTGTTTTCTTTTCTTTGTTCTTTGTCACAGTTAACACGAAACATTGTGGGGTTCTGGTAAATTTTTAAAAGTTCTGTAGTCTCATCTTCAAACAAAGGAGACACTGACAAGGTAGAACAATCTTCCTTATAAATCCTTATGAGTTCTTCTCTTATATCTGAAAATTGAATAGTTGTTTAAATGCTATAGTTGTTTTCAATGCTTCATAAATTTCAATGACTTTTATCTTATGTTTTTAAGAAATACAATGTAAAAGTAAAAAAAGAGATACGTAGATAACTTTAAGTTATGACAGCCAGATGAATTCAGGGAGCAGTCCTTCTGGAAATTATGTAGAGAATTGCTAAGAGTTTTGTAACAAACATGACTGTTACCTTTGTTATCACGATTAAGATTAAGGGTTGTATAGAAATATTTTGTATATAAACACACAATTTAAGTAATATATTTGTATCTTTTTAATAACTTATGTATAAATATGGCTGATTATCTCATCTATAGACTAAGTAGTTTAAATTAAACTATTAAATAAAAAGTAAAATGTGTCTAGCAAAATTTTTTTAGGAAAATGCAAGTGGCTCAATGCTGAGTGAATTATACCTGAACCATCATCTTTTCGAGGTTTTCCCTCGACTTTTGCAAAGCTTTCCACCATTTCACCAACATGATTAGCTTTAACTCTTTCATAGATTGTTACGGGCTTTTTGCTGTCTAAAAATGGAAATATAATTGTTACAAAATTCCAGTTGTTCATTAACTACCGAATTGATCAATGTCACACACAAGTCAATGAAAAATGATTTAAACTGATAAGATCAAATATCACAACAGACACATGTACACTTTACAAAATGAGATTTATATGCATAAAGTTCTGACTGAAAGGACAGACAAAACATTATGGTAGCGTACATCTTTTTAAAGATCATGATACTATATTACTTATGTATATATATAATTAAAACACAATACTCTTCAATAAGTTCTTTCCTTTTACAGTCAAGCAAAATCCATATTTTTTACACCATTCTTCAATATATAAAATATATCCACAAACTGTTACACAATCGAGTCTTCCTAGACCAATACTAATTTTGCTCTACCGAAGAGACATATTTTCCACATAGAGGTTGAATAGCCTTCGACATAATGTCTACAAGCAAACCATCACAGAGGGCATGCATATATATATATATATACATCTGAACGTACCTACATCAAAATACCAAATAATTTGGAGTATATGTAAAGCTTTACTTAAGTAAATCTTTAATAAAATTGCCATATAATTTTTTTCCTTACATATGAATAAAATATTGGCTCATTGGAAACACTATGTACCTTCCAAGCGTCTCTTGATTATGTTAATATCTGTAGCCATGGGTGTCATTTTTTCTTCAACTAAATGTCGTAACTTCATTAATTCCACCTTAATGTCTTGATCATTTTCATACCAACTTTTTATAGTTTCAGTTAAATGATTGCACATCTCTTCATCAACATTCATATGTTTGGCTGCATCTATTAATGCAGGTAAGCCATTGATGCCATCTTTACCACAATGGTTATTGAGTTCCAACAGAATCTATAAACATAATTTCTAAGAGTGAATATTGGACCATTATGTTTGCCATAATGATACATTATTTTATCAAATACAGGCAATATGTTGTTATGCAAATATTTCTTAATAGCCAGCGATTATTTCTCTTCTTTGTTTGGGTCTGGTAAACAGACCTTACCCATCGAAAATTAAGACATTTTTTCCAATACTTGACCTAGAAATACCCAAATTTGGCATCACACCATGCATTTTTCCCCAGCTGGACCGGACGCAGACCCAATTTCCCAAAATTGAAAAACAATCACTGATAGCTCCAACAGTACTGTCACACACAAGAAATAAGTGAACTAAGTCCCTTTGATGATCCTGATGACTTCAACGATCTCTGAATTGAGATTTTATTTCAAGAGCTGAGGTTTAGAATATTAGTCACAATTACGAGCTAAAAATGAGTACATGCAGCAAATTTACACCCTCAGATTATTAGAGTAATTCCTAAAACTGAAACTTGAGAGCTAAGATTTGAGTGGTGAGATTGGAATATTGGGAATATTAATGGTCCCAGATTAAGTAGAAAACAGCCAAACAATTGATAATCAAAGACAGATAACATGTGGGAGAAATCAACCGATCACAATAGAACTACTAGCACAAAATGAGGGAGAAATGGCACTGAATGAAAGAAAACACATGACTATTACAATGCTGGAAAATACAAGATTCTATGTAAAATAACGCATATATATGTCCCCAGTGACATGTTTGTCAATGGATTTCCATTGAAAATGAGGCAAATGTTTTAGTAAACATAATTGCTTCAGCTGTTCCACATAAGAACTAGTTTACCAAGAAACAGCCCATCTCACACAATGTAAGTCGAGGTTGGGTAATATGGATGGAATCATATTGGTCCAAGGCAACAACAAGTATCAAAGCATTCTAGTGAGCGGTGTTGTGCTAGACGAAACGATGAAATCTAGTTAACAAAGAAACAGCCCCTTAAACACATTATTACTCCTAATCAAGTGAAGGCCAATGTAAATCAAGCTTGGGTGTTATGGGTACATCGGGAATGGTCCAAGGCAACAACTGTATAAATATCAAAACGATAAAATCTATTCGACCTCGTACGGATGGGCGGACGGACAAGGCAATCGCTATATTCCCCGGCATCATTAGATAAAAAGGGAAACTACTGTGGAATAAGGCATAATAAGGTTTGTTTCCTGTTACCCAACCGACTCATCTTTTACCTGCCGACTTGAACGTTTTTACGGCATCTAAATTCTAGTGCTATATTGTAATTTTCACAACAATGTTGCCCATATATGTAAAAAAAAACGTAGAAGAAAAAAAAACAACCTACTGACCCATACTTTCTTAGGCATGTAACCGGAAACAAACCTTTTTTTTTAAGAATAAGGAGATTAAACTAAATCATCATTGTTATTGTTGCTGAAGAACTCTTTATGAAAAGAAGTAGACTTTCATTTAGTTACAATTACTCAGACTTTACTTGTTAAATACTACCCATATGAAAAATGTATGGTTTTGATAAACACCAGAACACACATTCTTAGGAGAAATAAACCATATTTTCAAAATCAAATTCAAATCCATAATTACATATACAGAAACTAACACTTATACTGTGAAATTAAAACTAGTATTATTAATAACATCAATCATTTGGTCAGAGGAATGGTATTTAATCTTATATTTACATCATTTAATTCTGTCCATTTATCATTGAGGTCTGTCTCTGGAAACAACACTGTTCCACTGTGTGACAACTGAAACAAGAATAGTGAATGTAAATAGGAAAACGTCTTCATAAAGTCCAAGTATTTACATGGCATGAACTGATAAGGATAGTGTCTGATAAATATGAAGTTGTACTGTATGTACATATCTTATATAAACATTTAATATCACATGTATAGTCAATCAATATTATTTTGTGACTAGATTCCAAAAGTTTTACTATAACACAGTTTATTTTTGTTTTCATAACATTCTAAATTAAGTTGAAATGATATTATCATGTAACAAACATGGTTAGATATCGTATACATCAATAAGATTTAAATATCAATGGATATATATGGTAATATTACAGGTAATTTTCAGCTAATATTTCTAAGTATGATTCAGATCAATAGGGAGTTACTGGACTGTCAACAAACTATGATGGACATCATGTATTGCATAAAACTGAAATAATTATATATGTACAACAGTACTCACATTGTTCCTGCAATCTTTTAATCGAGTGATTGTAGCCTCAACTGATTTGTCTGTGGGCAGTGGATTCATCCATACTAGGCTCTTTGGGGGACTTAGTCCACAAACATTCCTTAACAAACAAGTTAGCAGAGTAATATCATAATCTGAAGACACAGGCTTTGTCTTGATAGGTGGTAGTAACTGTTCCTGAGCGACTGTTATTTTACGATTTCTACCAGTCATCAGAGATGTAAGCGTACTCTGTGAAGTTGGGTTAGCTGCCAAGTATCGCACAAAGTCATTGCAAACTATACAATCAAATAGTCTTCTCAGCACTTTTGTCCCTATTTCTACCAGAAGATACTGATATCTGAAGTTAAGTTTACCTAAAACAAAATAAACATGTAATAACATAGTTCATTATGGTGGGAATAAAACAACACAAACTGAACCTAATTAAGAATCAAGTATTCTAAATATACTGAACAAAGCTAAGTATAAACTGACAATTTGAGGGTAAACTTACATGAAAAAATCATTACTTGTTTAATTGAGAATATACCAATGAGGAAATGATTTAATGAAAATTTTGCTTACTTTAACATTATATCACAGGTAATATTTTATGCAAAGTAAATGTATGTTTTCATTCTTTGTCAATTTTAATGAAGAATTTTTATCCCAGTATGTATAAAAATCAAAGATTGTGTTTATCTAATAAATAAATACTTAGATACTATTTATTATGTGATACATATTTTAAACATGAAAATCGTGTAGGTGACAACTGATCCGTTCTTGTGTCCTCTTCCAGTATTGATGAGCATGGTACAATGTCACCTTTCTCATATCGTTATGTAATTATTATTATAATTACTTGATATCAAATACTTGATGGTAAATATCAACAGAATAAAGTAACTTACCATGAACCTGCATCTCAAAGGCACAAGAGTCAGTTCCAGTATCATTGGACACATCAATATGGTATGATCCAGAGTCCTCCATTATCAACTTATTGACCTTCACTGTGACACAATCAGTAGCGGATGAAATTTCAATATGATCATTCCCTGTGAGTTCAATACCATCCTTCATGACCTTGATTGTAAAAGGACCATCTCCACTGATTAGTATGATTAGTTCCCACGGTTCTCCAAGTGACACAGTCTGATCTTCAATTTTCGTATTAATTGTCGGTTGTGCTGGAATTATACAAATATGAAAGGCGTTATTAAGTTTGTTAATCAAAATTCACTATTTCTCTCATCTTTCTGGGACATTTTCTTTGTAATCAGACGCTGGAGATTAAGATGTATTGAAAATATTGTGGTCCAAAAAATAAAGTGGGGATCCGTTTCTTAACTAGTCATGCACGCTTCCATTTATACTCCTACCAATAAATGTAATATTCATTCTAATATCATTTATAATGGCTTATAAAACAAAAGGAACACAATACCTGGGTAATTTGATCCAGTTCTACATTTTATTAACTGAACATGGACATAATATTTGAAATAAAAGGATGGTTTTCAATTAACCAAGTTTCAAATCTGACATTGTTCAATAGTGACAAATGCCTGTGTAGTGTCTATCAGTTAACACTCTTCTGAGTGTCAGTCATTATAAGCCATGCCTATTTATTTAGCATCATGCCTCTCTGATAGCATCATACACGTATTAAAATTATGAATTTAGATCCTGTCTAGAGCTAGTGCACACATAGAAATAAATGAATATGAATAGTATCTTGTGCAGTTATAATCAATTTTTACCCTACCATCAAATATACAAATGCGTTAAAAATATAGTCTGAAAATGTTTTGATGTGAGTTTTTTTTCTAAATGATTTTTAAGTAATTCTTGGAAAATTCATATTGCATATTAATGATATTAGGCGTGGGAGTAAAACAAACAATAAATACACATAACACACCATGTTACCACGCTTATTAACAAAGTGATGTGTCATTTTAAAATAAAAATATGTAAACATACTGATAGGTCCAGGATTTTGTTCTATGCCCGCTAGAAACAACAGTATTTTGATAAATATCACGACTCCAATCATCTTTACCAATTTACTGAAGTCAATGAAAACTGGCATCAGCATCATTCTGGCGCTCCTTTGAGGGTTAAATGATCCAACTCTACATCTGTAGGTGGTGATATCCACACCCATATTTATATCTGAAAATCACCAGAATATATATAAGACAATTACAAAACTTTTATTAAAAGAAACTGCACAATTAATCAATCATTCTCAAATTAGCTCTATTCACATGTTGAAGTAGAATATTTCCTCAGACAGTCACAGATTGTTGCTATTGTAGACTGAATACAAGGTATACACACAAAACTAGAGCGGTTCTTGCACTGCATTTAATTGGTGCAAGTTCACTATACACTGATTCAGAACAGATTTCTAACTACAAAACACACAAAAGATACCTCGTTCCCCAAGACCCACCCTGAATGACAATTCAGCCTAAATAACACTTCTCTCTTCAGTTCTTACTGACAGCTGGTACTCCCTGTTTATGATGATATTGTTACTCCTGTATTTATTACTTAAACCTCCAGGTAAAGAATCACAGCAAAATAATTAATAGGTTTATAATTAATACAACAATGTGCCTTTCCATAACAAACTGCGTCAGACGACTGAATTTGTCGAAAAGGCGGGAAATAGTTAACAAAAATAACTCAAGGGGAAGTAACTCCATAAAGCCTAGGCCGCATTGGTTAAACCCCACTAAATTATTATTGTCCGAAAGGCGACTCCTGTATTATTTACTATACGTATTAACTATTTAGTTCTGAATATTTGTTCTATGTTGCAGAAAAATATTCCTTCCTCTTACATTATCGAAGTTTCACAATAATTATTAATGTATTTAAGTCAATATTCCTTTTATAAATTCAGTTGGTAACATAGGTGTGTATTTGGTATAAGGATTGAAAGAGCTCAAGCAATTGGATGTCAATGTTTATTAATCAAATGTCCAGCAAAGATAGACAAGTACAGAATATGTGGAGTAGATCAATATAAAGGGTGTAGTGATTGTGGGACTATAGGCCACTTTCAACAGCATTGCTGTTGGGTTAACTCTTTAGCGACGTGGTTGAGTGTTCGCCTACGGTGATAGGGGTCCCAGGTTCGATCCCCGGTTGGGACCATGCAATTTCTCGCTCACAATTTACTATAAGGGGTTAGTAATAACAACAAAAGCATTACTATAATGTTAAAGGCAACGCGGGTTTTCTCTTATAATACAACACTGTTAAGGAGGCCAAGGGTATTAAATCAGTACTAAATTAGGAGTTTGTTTATTATTCAATCTTTATGTTCTGGTTTATTTCTGACATTCCGAGTGACATATGTATGATCGAGAAAAAGCAAGTTTCGCGAGATTCCGCGGACAGAATATTGAATAGATTTTGACTAATCAGTGTCCGTGAAATGTTAGGCCGTATCTGTTGTTTCCGTACAGACAGAACTAATTTATCTGATAGTCTACACTGCAACATAGACCGAATACCAGTATATTTTATCACAAACTTTTTCATCAAGATTGCAACATGAAACGGGAACCAGTTTACGGTCTAACCAATCTCTGTACCGGAAGTGACAACGGGGACCAATTCAATCAATCTCATACACAATAATATCCTCTTACCCAGGGACTCTTCATAAATGTCCGTGTCTTACCTTATCTTTAAAACTATCAACAATACTCTGAAAGTCTTTATAAGTAAGAAAAGATCCTTTAAAATGGTGTCATTTGTTTTGTTTATCTAACATTAAATAAAAAGCCCTTTTTACAAACTAAACCGTTTTCTTGAAGATTCCTCATTGGCGTATTCGCCATTTCAACTCTCCCGTGGCCCAAACAGGGTCACGTGAAGGTGTGTGATGCGCTATAGCGTAGCGTGACTTGTATAAGACGAACACTGTAGCAAACGTTTGATCAAAGACCTATACTAAGTAAGTCTTTGGCTTGACCAATCAAATTATCGATAGGTCACCAAATCTTTTATTTAAATTTATAATTTGTGAACGCATGCATTAATCAAACAACGTGTTTTTTTTTTGTGAGTTACGACTTTTCTTCTCGTTCTAAATTTTGTTTCTTTACTCAGCTTTGTCTTATAAGTTTAACTTATCTCAATCCCGGATATCTCAGTGCACAATCATAGACCCAAACATTCCAAGGGATGTATCGCGTACCACAGATAATGGTTATAAAAGTGCAAGCCATGGAACTTCAAATATTTATTCAAAACAACAGATGAACAAAACCACATATCAAAAGTTTTATGTCATATTAACATGATATTACCATAACCGTTTTTTGGTCCTGTAGTCCATATAAAGAAAGGACTTAGGTACTCTAGTGCTGCCATGTATATATTTCATATAAGCCAAGGTGTATAAGCATGTATCTTTATATATTTCATAAAAGCCAAGGTGTATAAGCATGTATCTTTATATATTTCATATAAGCCAAGGTGTATAAGCATGTATCTTTATATATTTCATAAAAGCCAAGGTGTATAAGCATGTATCTTTATATATTTCATATAAGCCAAGGTGTATAAGCATGTATCTATATATATTTCAAATAAGTCAAGGTGTATAAGCATGTATCTATATATATTTCATATAAGCCAAGGTGTATAAGCATGTATCTATATATATTTCATATAAGCCAAGGTGTATAAGCATGTATCTATATATATTTCAAATAAGTCAAGGTGTATAAGCATGTATCTTTACAGAACAAGAGCAGGCCTTGCAATATTATACAGATCAGAGAATTTAATGAAAATATACAATTATTATCACACTTACCAAATTCGATCAAATTATTCCTTCATAAAATTTCAATAAAACAACTAATATCTACGTTTCTATTGTCTGGGTCAATTCTTTTATAAACATTTATTCCTATATACCTCCTTACACTAACTCATAATTTCAAACAGTCAACCACTTGACAGAAAGAAGTTGATGTAACCTTTGCACTTTTCTACTGCGCAATGACAATGACCAACGCACTTATATTAGAAAATAAACTTTTCAGTGCCTTGTGCAAAATCACATGATCGTTCTTTACGGAATGCTGTATCTGCCATCTGATTTATTTGAAGTGTACGTATAAGCTTACTAGTTCTACAAGTTCATATTCACCATATTACAACGACACGTTATCCGGTAACTGATGTGTACAATTATTGTCCTTCCTTCCCTTTGAACATTAACGACAGTACACTGTCAAAGACCACAAAAGTATCAATTTAAAACACAGACATAAATGTAACGTGTCTTCTATCGCCAATCATACATACGGAAAACAATTACTTACTGGAAGATAATCCAAGTACATTGGTTATGTTAACTTATGTCAGCCTGTTTATAAATGATATGCAGTTATACACTTGCTTAAAACCCGACATATCCAATTACTTATTCTGTATTGACAGATGTGTTCATAGTATTTACAAATATTGTAAACAAGAATGATCTTTAACCATGAGATGTTAAGAGAACATTTTCAAACCTGACTAGTATATTTTTCTCTGTTTATATAAATTTGTTCTCAATGACGCTCACTTGAGTATCTAAATTAGTGATTAGTGATTGAAGTCTACACACTACCATTGTTTTTTGTTTTACTCTGTCTGGGTCACGTGTCTTGTAAGTTCCAGACCTCTTGGTTAACATCACTGGATTATATTCAAAACAATACCATTTTATTTCCAGCGTATTGAGATATCTTTAGCATACAAGCAGTGTAAGTATTGACAAGAAAGTTTATCGGAAATGAGAAATAACTACACACTCAATTTTTATACATTAATATTAAAGTTTGCAATAACTGCAAAACCATACAAATATTTTTTTCTGCTAGCAACAGCGTCTTCGCAATGTAAACAGAGCCCTGGCAACTAACGTTTTAGCTCAACTGAGCTCTAAGTTATAATCTTTTTTATTTCCTCCAAGATATATGAAGAGTACGATACGTTATATAAAATATAAAACATGTAACAAAAACAGGAACGTTTTGAAGACAGCACATGTATACAATGGCTTTATATACATATTTAAACAGGCATTCTCAAACAATACACATAATACCAAAAAATACAATACAAAAACACATCAAGACAGTACAATATTCAAAAACATGCCATATAAAGACTATACATCCTATTAGGTGTCTTAAGTGTCATGAAATAATAATGTTAAAATCATCAACATTTTGTGGTGTTTACTACATAATTATTATGTTTGATACAGAGATAATAAGCATATCATGAATTTCAAAAAAACACATACAATGAATATATTGCCTTAGGGAATGCCATTTTCTCAAAGTTTATGCCACATGTGCTTGCCGCAAGTGTCAATATACTCGTATATACGGAATACATACAGTTTAAACACAGTTTAGTTCCGTTATAGAGTTATATTCTCTGACTCCAATATCACCAACAGAGAAAATCAGAAGATCGATAGTGTGTAAATGGAATCAAACAATTACAGTATTAATGATATTTTGGGACCCGTAAAATATTCAATATTCCACTATATCCATGAAATGAAGTAAAGAAAGGCGTGTACGTTGAAATTTCTTCACTAGATCCGACTCTTAATAGTATATCTGTACTTTCAATATGCATGAAGAAAACAAATGAACGTAGCGTCATTTTATACGCAATGAACAATCGTCACAGCGGTATCGTAACAACGGGACTTGACTGTATCATCATATGCACATTTTACATTATGCTGATAGATCTTGTTATAACTGCAGCTATTTGCTGATGCATGAATGCGCTTATCGACCAAAGTTAACTTTACGTGAATGCATACAAATTACACACAAGTGTGTGTGTGTGTGTGTGTGTGTGTGCGTGCGTGCGTGCGTGCGTGCGTGCGTGCGTGCGTGTGTGTGTGTGTGCGCGCGCGAGAGTGGCATTAATTAATTGATTGATTGATTAATTAATTGATTGATTGAAGCAATGTTCTGTGTTCAGTATATGCTGTTCCATCTTTTAATTTCTACATTTGAAAGAAACAAAATGTTTACTGTTTGTTCTGCAAACATTTATTATTCAGTCAGTTGTGAACGCAATAACTTGAGATAAAAACATGTTAATGTTGATTTCGTGTTTGCGTCAAGGTAATGATATGCAAGGGAAATAACCAATTCAGAATTATTTGATAAATATAGCTGAGTTCACGTTGTTTATACAACAATTTTATTTTTGTGATCTACTTCGTGTGAGGGATTCGATCATCATGCAGATATCCCAACTGGATTAAAAGATGTTAACTGATGGATGGATGGACGGACGGGCGGAAGGACGAACGAGAGCTACAGTATGTGTTTATTCTTTCGATCTTACTTTGATGTTTTTACCCCATATTTTCTAACCCAAAAATGTAGAAATTAACTCCACGAAAGCTGATTTTACAGAATGAACCTCATAATTTTAATTTATACACTAACCCTAACCCTCTAATGTATCTCTTGTCTGAACGGACGGACGGACAGACATGCTGTTTATAATTCGTACTTTGATGTTTAGCCTAATGTCTTGTTGCTGACAAAAATCGAACATTGAACCATCTTGCAATATCTTGAAGTATATTTCTGATTTGTTTTATAACAAGCAAGTAGAAATTATCAAACACAAATTTTATTAATCTGATTATGATATAAATATTTATACATGTATATATTCAGTGAACAAAAATACAGTGAAATGAAGTAAATATTTACACAACATTTAAACTAATGTACAAAAAACATAGAAACCAAAACAATGTGTTAAATGTTATCAATAAAACAAATACAATTCATATTTCAAACTACATTCTGGTTATATATGTCTTAAAAAGTCTTAAGTGAATGTTTTATAATAAAAAGTACACAAATAAATCACTCTATACATGAATATTAGAAATACAGAAAATTTCATCAAAATCACAAAAATGCAAAAAACAACTTTTTTCGGAATTTTGTATCAAAATATGGCTCAACTTGTAGGAAATGAATTCAATTAAGAAAATGAATGGTTACATGACATGTTTCCGTTTACAAATAAAAAGTTACAGCCATTTTTGTCCGCGTGATTTCCGCACATTTTGTTGTAAATTCATATTTTTACATGAAATATTTATAGAAACAAAATCAAATAATTACTGACCACTTGTTGTTTCCAAGTGTAACAATCTACCACGTTTATCTGTGATGTTTATTGTTTGTATTGATTTAAGAAATTCAGACATGTAGTTCACAGACTCCTCATATGGCAGTTTACTGTGAGTTTCTCCATCACCTGATGTAATATTACACATAAATAACTCTACATTTATCTTAGATTTATTGTTTACACAACTTTCAAAAAAACAATGAAACCATTGACGACTCATTATGACATCATACAGCTTTATCTTTACTTGTGTTACATCAGGATGTAGTTGTAATAAAACATCATCAGGTAACTTCATGTCCACAAGTTTTAGTGACTTGATACATGGAAGAGTTTTCACTGTAGACGTCAATGTTTTCATTGTATTGTAATCTAACATGTAAAAAAAGGAACCATCGATATAAAGATGTTCAAGTTGTGAATACATAACACAGTTAAATAGATCACTGTAGCAAAGTCTAACAATCCTCTCAGATAATGATAACAATGCGATGTACTTTAAACTAGATTTGTTTACATTGTTACATAAAATATTAACATTTCCCAGACATAATGAAGAGAGTTTTATATGTTTTGAAAGATTTAGAGTCAATGTACAGTTACTATCATCACAAGATACATTCAACAATTTTATAATCTCAATAAGAACATTGTTAGACAAATATGTCACAAGATTATGTAAATGTTTGTGTTGTATTCTAACATTAGACAGAGAAAATGATGTCAGGTGATGGAGATGACTAACAGGTATATCTGCTAACAATGTAGTATTTTTAATAACACCATCAATACAAACAGTGTGCAGTGTTGATTTATTGTGTAACATGCACTCAGTGAACTTTACATAATCAGCAGAAAACACATTTTTTATAATTAAATATTGCAAACAGCGGATTTGATCAAACTCTGGGTAATATTCATCAGAATATATTGATTTTATACGTGTTTTATTTAACAATAAAAGTTGTTTCAAAACACTAACATCATAAGAATAAAGATAATTATAATGAAAAATAAAATCTTCCATTAAAAGCCTACAATCTTGTTCATTGCATCTCCTGACATCCCTGAAACATCTGACAATCATGTTTTGTAGTGATCTGATCTGTTTACAGTAATTATAATCATCATAATTAAATATAGAATTTTTTCTACATAAGTGTAAATTATCTGATAATGATGTGTAAATTTTCTCAAGCAAAATATTCACTTTTTGATAAGAAAATCCAGTAAGTAAGAGAAAGAAGTTTTTATATTGTACAACATCATCTATACAGGTCCATTCATTAATAATTTCATCAAAAGAGTTATTTTTGTCAAATGAAGATACAAAAAATGCAGCCAAAAATTCGATATAGCTCTTGTGAATAAATGATAATTTTTGTTTTTGCTTCAAATGACGCCCAATAACTTTATTTTTGGATAAAATGCCAATTTGACACAGGAAATCACTTTCTTCATTGGTCAACTTATGTCGTTCAGACATCAACTGCTGTTTAGTGAAAACAAGATTAGACACTTGTTCATCTTGGTTAAAAAATGATTTAAATGAAAGTAAACATAATTTATACAATAAAGGAGCATGTTGTTGTAAATATGTAAACTCTGCCAGTGATTCTGGTAGTTGAAATTCTTCTCCTGTTGATTGCGGAACTTCGACTTGTTTTTTTTCAGCTCTCTCAAAAAGCATGTCTAGTATGTGTGAATAAACATGTGCTACAGACATTTCAGTCAGCTTATCATCAAACCACAGCATCACCAAGTGTGAGGCAATCATCGGAATGCGTAGTAACTCTTGAAGACCATACTTCTTTGTTTTCTTCATGAATTCATCTGTATCTTTGGTATCATGATTTTTCTCATTCATATCATTTACCAAATGTTGAACATAATCATATGAACAGTTAGGATCAATACCAGTAATCTGAACTTGATGATCTATCTCGGTGGGTGACAATCGTATTTCATTAATTTTGTACGGTCTACAAGTAGTCAAAGTGACACATTTCTCAGAACATCTGTTGGAGGGTCTGTGACATTTCTGCTTTCCACTCGTCTTAGGCATCCATTCATCATAACCATCCAATATAACAAGGCAATTTTTGTTCTTCAGAATATTTTTATACGCTTATATGTTTCATCCCTTTCTTTATCATTATCTGTGTAAAATAACTGTTCAACAATCATTGCATTAACATCAATTAAATCAGTGTCACGTAGGGTCACATAAAACACAAAATTAAACCTAGACATGTGCAGCATATCTACTTTTACACGATCATTGCCTTCGTCATCACTTGTGCCTTCAGCTTGGTCATTTAACTTTGATTGACACCATAACAGGCACATTCTTTTACAAAAAGATGTCTTGCCAACTCCAGCATCTCCTGTGACATATATCTTCTTACACAGACAGTCCTCCTTGAAAAATATACCATGATAAGATCTTATAACCTTTTTATCTTCTTTTGTAACTTCATGACATTCATGTTTACTGTTTTCTTTTCTTTGTTCTTTGTCACAGTTAACACGAAACATTGTGGGGTTCTGGTAAATTTTTAAAAGTTCTGTAGTCTCATCTTCAAACAAAGGAGACACTGACAAGGTAGAACAATCTTCCTTATAAATCCTTATGAGTTCTTCTCTTATATCTGAAAATTGAATAGTTGTTTAAATGCTATTGTTGTTTTCAGTGCTTCATAAATTTCAATGACTTTTATCTTATGTTTTCAAGAAATACAATGTAAAATTAAAAAAAAGTTATGACAGCCAGATTAATTCAGGGAGTAGTCCTTCTGGAAATTATATAGAGAATTGCTAAAGTTTTGTAACAAACATTACTGTTAACTTTGGTACTAAAGATTAAGGGTTGTATAGAAATATTTTGTATATAACCACACAATTTAAGCAATATATTTGTACTTAATCACTTACGTATAAATATAGCTAATTATCTTATCTATAGTATAAATAGTTTAAGTTAAATTATTTAATAAAAAGTAAAATGTATCTAGCAAAATTATTTTAGGAAAATGCAAATGGCTCAATGCTGAATGAATTATACCTGAACCATCATCTACATCAGGTTTTCCCTCGTTTTTTGCTAAGCTTTCCTCCATTTCACCAACACGATTAACTTTAACTCTTTCATAGATTGTTACGGGCTCTTTGCTGTCTAAAAACGGAAATCAGATAATTGTTACAAAATTCAAGTTGTTTATTAACTACCGAATTGATCAATGCGACACACAAATCAATGAAAAATAATATACACTGATAAGATCAAATAACACAATAGACACATGTTCACTTTACAAAATGAGATGATATGCATAAAGTTCTGACTGAAAGGACGGACAAAAGAATTGAACTATGGCAGCATACATCTTGCAAAGATCATAATACTATATTATTTATGTATATGTATATCATTAAAAACACTATACTCTTTGATAAGTTCTTTCCGTTGACAGTCATACAAGAAGATAGGAATACATATTTTACACCATTTTTAATATATAAAATATATTCACAAACAGTTACACAATCAGTCTTCCTCGACCAGTACTAATTTTGCTCTATGCAAGAAACAGCCAATTTTTTCACATGAAGGGTGAATAGCCTTCGCCATACAACCAAACCATGGTAAAGTGCATGCACCTCACCAGGGTTTGAACTGGTGAACACAAGGTAAATACAAATTGTGCTTAGTGAGCTGCACTTACAAAGGAAGGGGAACAGAAATTTTCAACATACATACATACATAAATACATACATACATACATACATACATACATACATATATATATATATATATATCTGAACTTATCGACATCAAAATACCAAATAATTCATAGTATACGTATAGCTTTACTTCAGTAATTTTTTAATAAAATTCCCAATTTTTTACCTTACATATGAATAAAATATTAGTTCATTGGAAACACTACGTACCTGCCAAGTGTCTCTTGATTATGCTAATATCTGTAGCCATGGGTGTCATTTTTTCTTCAACTACATCTCGTAACTTCATTAATTCCACCTTAATGTCTTGATCATTTTCATACCACCTTTTTATAGTTTCAGTTAAATGATTGCTCATCTCTTCATCAACATTCATTAGTTTTGCTGCATCCATCCATGCAGGTAAGCTAGTGATACCATCTTTACCACAATGGTTATTGAGTTCCAACAGAATCTATAAACATAATTTCTAAGAGTGAGTATTGGATCATTATGTTTGCTATAATGATACATAATTTTATCAAATACGAGCAATATGTTGTTATGCAAATATTTCTTTATAGCCAGCGATTTTTTTCTTTTCTTTGTTTGGGTCTGGTAAACAGACCCTTTCCCATCGAAAATAAAGACATTTTTCCCAATACTTGACCTAGAAATACCCAAATTTGGCATCACACCATGCATTTTCCTAAGCTGGACCGGACACAGACCCTTTCCCAAAGTTGCAAAAAAATCACTGATAGCTCCAACAATACTGTCACACACAAAAAAGTGAACTAAATCCCTTTGATGATCCTGATGACTTCAACGATCTCTACATTGAAATTTTATTTCAAGAGCTGAGGTTTAGAAGATTAGTCACAATTACGAGCTAAAATGAGTACATGCAGCAAATTTACACACTCAGATTGTTAGAGCAATTCCTAAAACTGAAATTTGAGTGGTGGCATTGGAATACTGGCCCCAGATTGAGTAGATAGAAGCAAAATGATGGATGAAAACAGCCAAACAATTGATTATCACAAACAGATAAAATATGGGAGAAATCCACAACAGAACTACAGGCACGAAATAAGGGAAAAACAGCACTGAATGAAAAAAAAACATGACTATTACTATGCTGGAAATTACAAGATGCTACGTATAATAAACGCATACGCCCCCAGTGACACCTCTGTCAATGGATTTCCATTGAAAATGAGGCCAATGTTTTAGTAAACATAATTGCTTCAGCTATTCAACATATGAACTAGTTTAGCAAGAAACAGCCCATCTCACACATTATAAGTCCAAACCCGTTCAAAGCCAAGGTAAAATCGAGGTTGGATAAAATGGGTGGATTTATATTGGTCCAAGGCAACAACAAGTATCAAAACATTCTAGTGAGCGGTGTTGTGCTAGACGAAACGGTGAAATCTAGTTAACAAAGAAACAGCCCCTTAAACACATTATTACTCCTAATCAAGTTAAGGTCAATGCAAATCGAACTTGGGTGTTATGGGTACATTGGGAATGGTCGAAAGTTTTTACGGCATCCAAATCGTAGTGCTATATTGTAATTTTCACAACAGTGTTGCCGATATATGTAAAAAAACGTAAAAGAAAAAAATCCCTACGTACATAATTTTTTTAGGCATTTAACCGGAAAGAAACATTTATTTGCTTAGGCCTAAGGAGATTAAACTAAATCATCATTGTTATTGTTGCTGAAGAACTCTTTATGAAAAGAAGTAGACTTTCATTTAGTTACAATTACTCAGTCTTTACTTGTTAAATACTACCCATATGAAAAATGTACGGTTTTGATAAACACCAGAACACACATTCTAAGGAGAAATAAACCATATTTTCAAAATCATTATCCATAATTACATATACAGAAACTAACACTTATACTGTGAAATTAAAACTAGTATTATTAATAACATCAACCATTTGGTCAGAGAAATGGTATTTAATCTTATATTTACATCATTCAATTCTGTCCATTTATCATTGAGGTCTGTCTCTGGAAACAACACTGTTCCACTGTGTGACAACTGAAGCAAAAATAGTATATGTAAATAGGAAAATGTCTTCATAAAGTCCAAGTATTTACATTGCATGAACTGATAAGGATAGTGCCTGATAAATATGAAGTTGTACTGTATGTACATATATTATATAAACATGTAATATCACATATATAGTCATTTATTCTTATTTTGTGACAAGATTCAAAAAGTTTTACTATAACACAATTTATTTTTGTTTTCATAACATTCTAAATTAAGCTGAAATGAAATTATCATGTTATATTATGACGGTCAATAAACTATGATGGACATCATGTATTGCATAAAACTGAATTAAATATATATTATATACAACAGTACTCACATTGTTCCTGCAATATTTTAATCGAGTGATTGTAGCCTCAACTGATTTGTCTGTGGGCATTGGACTCTTCCATACTGGGTTGCTTGGGTGGCGTAGACCACACACATTCCTTAACAAAAAAGTTAGCAGAGTGATATCATAATCTGAAGACTCAGGCTTTGTCTCGATAGGTGGTAGTAACTGTTCCTGAGCGACTGTTATTTTACGATTCTTACCAGTCATCAGAGATGTAAGCTTACTCTGTGAAGTTGGGTTAGCTGCCAAGTATCGCACAAAGTCATTGCCAACTATACAATCAAATAGTTTCCTCAGCACTTTTGTCCCTATTTCTACCAGAAGATACTGATATCTGAAGTTAAATTTACCTAAAACAAAATGAACATGTAATAGCATAGTGCATAATGGTGGGAGTAAAACAGCCAAACTGAACCTTATTAAGAATGAAGTATTCTAAATATACTGAACAAAGCTCATTATAAACTGACAATTTGAGGGTAAGCTTACATGAAAAAAAATCGTTACTTGTTTAATTGAGAATATACCAAGGAGGAAATGATTCAATGAAAATTTTGTTAACTTTAACATTAAATCACAGGTAATATTTTATGCAAAGTATATGTATGTTTTCATTCTTTGTCAATTTTAATGAAGAATTTTTATCCCAGTATGTATAAAAAATCAAAGACTTTGTTTATCTAATAAATAAATACTTAGATACTATTTATTATGTGATACATATTTTAAACATGAAAATCGTGTAGGTGACAACTGATCCGTCCTTGTGTCCTCATCCAGTATTGATGAGCATGGTACAATGTCACCTTTCTCATATCTTTATGTAATTATTATTATAATTACTTGATATCAAATACTTGATGGTAAATATCAACAGAATAAAGTAACTTACCATGAACCTTCATCTCAAAGGCACAAGAGTCAGTTCCAGTATCATTGGAAACTTCAATATGGTATGATCCAGAGTCCTCCATTATCAACTTATTGACCTTCACTGTGACACAATCAGTAGCGGATGAAATTTCAATATGATCATTCCCTGTGAGTTCAATACCATCCTTCATGACCTTGACTGTAAAAGGGCCATCTCCACTGACTGGTATGATTAGTTCCCACGGTTCTCCAAGTGACACAGTCTGATCTTCAATTTTCGTATTAATTGTTGGTGGTGCTGGAATTATACAAATATGCAAGGTGTTATTAAGTGTGTGAATCAAAATTCACTATTTCTCTCATATTTCTGGGACATTTTCTTTGTAATTACACGCTGGAGATTAAGATGTATTGAAAACATTGTGGTCCAAAAAATAAAGTGATCAGTTTCTTAACTAGTCATGCACGCTTCCATTTATACTCCTACCAATAAATGTAATATTCATTCTAATATCATTTATAATGGCTTATAAAACAAAAGGAACACAATACCTGGGTAATTTGATCCAGTTCTACATTTTATTAACTGAACATGGACATAATATTTGAAATAAAAGGATGGTTTTCAATTAACCAAGTTTCAAATCTGACATTGTTCAATAGTGACAAATGCCTGTGTAGTGTTTATCAGTTAACACTCTTCTGAGTGTCAGTCATTATAAGCCATGTCTATTTATTTAGCATCATGCCTCTCTGATAGCATCATACACGTATTAAAATTATGAATTTAGATCCTGTCTAGTGCTAGTGCACACATGAAAATAAATGAATATGAATAGTATCTTATGCAGTTATAATCAATTTTTACCCTACCATCAAATATACAAATGCGTTAAAAATATAGTCTGAAAATGTTTTGATGTACAAAGTTTTTTTTCTAAATGATTTTTAAGTAATTCTTGGAAAATTCATATTGCATATTAATGATATTAGGCGTGGGAGTAAAACAAACAATAAATACACATAACACACCATGTTACCACGCTTATTAACAAAGTGATGTGTCATTTTAAAATAAAAATATGTAAACATACTGATAGGTCCAGGATTTTGTTCTATGCCCGCTAGAAACAACAGTATTTTGATAAATATCACGACTCTAATCATCTTTACCAATTTACTGAAGTCAATGAAAACTGGCATCAGCATCATTCTGGCGCTCCTTTGAGGGTTAAATGATCCAACTCTACATCTGTAGGTGGTGATATCCACACCCATATTTATATCTGAAAATCACCAGAATATATATAAGACAATTACAAAACTTTTATTAAAAGAAACTGCACAATTAATCAATCATTCTCAAATTAGCTCTATTCACATGTTGAAGTAGAATATTCCTCAGACAGTCACAGATTGTTGCTATTGTAGACTGAATACAAGGTAATACACACAAAACTAGAGCAGTTCTTGCACTGCATTTAATTGATGTAAGTTCACTATACACTGATTCAGAACAGATTTCTAAAAACAAAATACACAAAAGATACCTCGTTCCCTAAGACCCACCCTTAATGAAAATTCAGCCTAAATAACACATTCTCTCTTCAGTTCTTACTGACAGCTGGTACTCCCTGTTTATGATGATATTGTTACTCCTGTATTTATTACTTAAACCTCCAGGTAAAGAATCACAGCAAAATAATTAATAGGTTTATAATTAATACAACAATGTGCCTTTCCATAACAAACTGCGTCAGACGACTGAATTTGTCGAAAAGGCGGGAAATAGTTAACAAAAATAACTCAAGGGGAAGTAACTCCATAAAGCCTAGGCCGCATTGGTTAAACCCCACTAAATTATTATTGTCCGAAAGGCGACTCCTGTATTATTTACTATACGTATTAACTATTTAGTTCTGAATATTTGTTCTATGTTGCAGAAAAATATTCCTTCCTCTTACATTATCGAAGTTTCACAATAATTATTAATGTATTTAAGTCAATATTCCTTTTATAAATTCAGTTGGTAACATAGGTGTGTATTTGGTATAAGGATTGAAAGAGCTCAAGCAATTGGATGTCAATGTTTATTAATCAAATGTCCAGCAAAGATAGACAAGTACAGAATATGTGGAGTAGATCAATATAAAGGGTGTAGTGATTGTGGGACTATAGGCCACTTTCAACAGCATTGCTGTTGGGTTAACTCTTTAGCCACGTGGTTGAGTGTTCGCCTACGGTGATAGGGGTCCCAGGTTCGATCCCCGGTTGGGACCATGCAATTTCTCGCTCACAATTTACTATAAGGGGTTAGTAATATCAACAAAAGCATTACTATAATGTTAAAGGCAACGCGGGTTTTCTCTTATAATACAACACTGTTAAGGAGGCCAAGGGTATTAAATCAGTACTAAATTAGGAGTTTGTTTATTATTCAATCTTTATGTTCTGGTTTATTTCTGACATTCCGAGTGACATATGTATGATCGAGAAAAAGCAAGTTTCGCGAGATTCCGCGGACAGAATATTGAATAGATTTTGACTAATCAGTGTCCGTGAAATGATAGGCCGTATCTGTTGTTTCCGTACAGACAGAACTAATTTATCTGATAGTCTACACTGCAACATAGACCGAATACCAGTATATTTTATCACAAACTTTTTCATCAAGATTGCAACATGAAACGGGAACCAGTTTACGGTCTAACCAATCTCTGTACCGGAAGTGACAACGGGGACCAATTCAATCAATCTCATACACAATAATATCCTCTTACCCAGGGACTCTTCATAAATGTCCGTGTCTTACTTTATCTTTAAAACTATCAACAATACTCTGAAAGTCTTTATAAGTAAGAAAAGATCCTTTAAAACGGTGTCATTTGTTTCGTTTATCTAACATCAAATAAAAAGCCCTTTTTACAAACTAAACCGTTTTCTTGAAGATTCCTCATTGGCGTATTCGCCATTTCAACTCTCCCGTGGCCCAAACAGGGTCACGTGAAGGTGTGTGATGCACTATAGCGTAGCGTGACTTGTATAAGGCAAACACTGTAGCAAACGTTTGATCAAAGACCTATACTAAGTAAGTCTTTGGCTTGACCAATCAAATTATCGATAGATCACCCAATATTTTATTTAAATTTGTAATTTCTGAACGCATGCATTAATCAAACAACGTGTTTTTTTGTGAGTTACGACTTTTCTTCTCGTTCTAAATTTTGTTTCTTTACTCAGCTTTGTCTTATAAGTTTAACTTATCTCAATCCCGGATATCTCAGTGCACAATCATAGATCCAAACATTCCAAGGGATGTATCGGGTACCACAGATAATGGTTATAAAAGTGCAAGCCATGGAACTTCAAATATTTATTCAACACAACAGATGAACAAAACCACATATCAAAAGTTTTGTGTCATATTAACATGATATTACCATAACCGGTTTTTTGGTCATGTAGTCCATATAAAGAAAGGACTTAGGTACTCTACTGCTGCCATATATATTTCATAAAAGCCAAGGTGTATAAGCATGTATCTTTACAAAACAAGAGCAGGCCTTGCAATATTATACAGATCAGTGAATTTAATGAAAATGTACAATTATTATCACACTTACCAAATTCGATCAAATTATTCCTTCATAAAATTTCAATAAAACAACTAATATCTACGTTTCTATTGTCTGGGTCAATTCTTTTATAAACATTTATTCCTATATACCTCCTTACACTAACTCATAATTTCAAACAGTCAACCACTTGACAGAAAGAAGTTGATGTAACCTTTGCACTTTTTTACTGCGCAATGACAATGACCAACGCACTTATATAAGAAAGTAAAATTTTCAGTGTCGTGAGCAAAAATCGCTTAAATAAGGAAATAAAATTTTCAGTGCCTTGTGCAAAATCACATGATCGTTATTTACGGACTGCTGTATCTGCCATCTGATTTATTTGAAGTGTACGTACAAGCTTACTAGGTCTACAAGTTCATATTCACCATATTACAACGACACGTTATCCGGTAACTGATGTGTACAATTATTGTCCTTCCATCCCTTTGAACATTAACGACAGTACACTGTCAAAGACCACAACAGTATCAGTTTAAAACACAGACAGAAATGTAACGTGTCTTCTATCGCCAATCATACATACGGAAAACAATTACTTACCGGAAGATAATCCAAGTACATTGGTTATGTTAACTTCTAGCCTGTTAATAAATGATATGCAGTTATACACTTGCTTAAAACCCGACATATCCAATCACTTATTCTGCATTGAAAGATGTGTTCATAGTATTTACAAATATTGTAAACAAGAAGAATCTTTAAACATGAGATGCTAAGAGAACATTTTCAAACCTGACTAGAATATTTTTCTCTGTTTATGTAAATTTGTTCTCAATGACGCTCACTTAAGTATCTAAATTAGTGATTAGTGATTAGTGATTGAAGTCTACACACTACCATTGTTTTTTTTGGTTTACTCTGTCTGGGTAACGTGTCTTGTAAGTTCCAGCCCTCTTGGTTAACATCACTGGATTATATATAAAACAATACCATTTTATTTCCAGCGTATTGAGATGTCTTTAGCATACAATCAGTGTAAGTATTTACAAGAAAGTTTATCGGAAATGAGAAATAACTACACACTCAATTTTTATACATTAATATTAAAGTTTGCAATAACTGCAAAACCATTCAAATATTTTTTCTGCTAGCAACAGCGTCTTCGCAATGTAAACAGTGTCCTGGCAACACAAATCGATCTTATAACGCCTTCGGCGAAAAAAAACATGTCGTCACTAAGGCTAGTGTTTTAGCTCAACTAATCTTTTTTATTTCCTCCAAGATATATGAAGCGTACAAGAAGTTATATAAAATATAATACATGTAACAAAAACAGGAACGTTTTGAAGACAGCACATACATACAATGGCTTTATATACATATTTAAACAGGCATTCTCAAACAATACACATAATATCAAAAAATACAATACAAAAACACATCAAGACAGTAGAATATTCAAAAACATGCCATATAAAGACTATACATCCTATTAGGTGTATTAAGTGACATGAGATAATAATGTTAAAATCATCAACATTTGTGGTGTTTACTACATAATTATTATGTTTGATACAGAGATAATAAGCATATCATGAATTTAAAAAAACACACATACAATCGACTTAAAGTCTATATTCTATTGCACAAGAGTTTTAATAGATAAATAATACTCTTTGATTATAGTTAAGACACCAATGAATATATTACCTTAGGGAATGCCATTTTCTCAAAGTTCATGTCACATGTGCTTGCCGCAAGTGTCAATATACTCGTATATACGGAATGCATACAGTTTAAACACAGTTTAGTCCAGTTATAGAGTTATATTCTCTGACTCCAATATCACTAACCGAGAAAATCAGAAGATCGATAGTGTGTAAATGGAATCAAACAATTACAGTATTACGGAGTCATAGTGATTTCTTTGGGACCCGTAAAATATTCAATATTCCAATGTATCCATAACAATGAAGCAAAGAAAGGCGCGTACGTTGAAATTTCTTCGCTAGATCCGACTCTTTACTAGTATATCCAATTCATTATAACCGTGTTTTACTGTACTTTCAATATACATGAAGAAAAAAATATGAACGTAGCGTCATTTTATATCGAACTCATTGAACAATCGTCACAACGGTATCGTAATAACGGGACTTGACTGTATAATTATATGCACGTTTTACATTATGCAGATATATCTTGTTATAACTGCAGCTATTTGCTGACGCATGAATGCGTTTATCGACCAAAGTAAAGTTTACGTGAATGCATACAAAATACACGTATTTATTAATGTTGGATTTAAGCTAGCTAGGTATGTTTTGATTTGCAGGATTCTTGATTCAAGAAAATTTTGTTCTTTAATGCATGGTGATGCATATGATGAATTATTGATAACATTATTCTATTATTGATTTCATGTTGTTAAGTACATGCATACAGTTATATTAATTACATGATGCAACATATTACAAGGACTTATTTATAATGCAGTGTGAAGGTCGTGTTGTTAGTGAATGATGTTAATTTTTTGTTCGTGTAACTACTGTGTAATTAAGAATTAACAAGGAGACCTCGGCTAAAAAGACACTAAAAACACAAGGTTTCTGCATTGTCTGCTTAAAGACATGTTAAACTTCTCTCTATCGACCAACTCTTCCTATTATGTTCGTACTTGTGTAAGTAAGAATATTTCTTCGCCTTATAACATATTGTCCTTGAAGCGTATTCAGATATGTTATGTAAACATTGCGCAGTGCATTATCTAGCGTAAAAAATCATGCACAATATGGTGTGCTATTCCCCAGATACAGTGGAACCTCTGTAAACAGGACCTTTCAAATCTGATATCATCTGTAAACCGAACACGTCAGCTGGTCCCGATGTTTCTATTATGAACGTAATGCTATTAAAACCTTTGTAATCCGAAATCTTTGTAGCCCTACAACGTTGACTTGTACACACCTTTCAATGAACTATTTTGCAGTAAAACCTCATTTAGTGATACTTAATGACTATTATATTAAAGTAGGAAAATCAATAGGATATGATAGAGCCTCACCGAAAGTCCACCCGTTATAACGACTACTTATTTTTAGACTGGTTCTCAAAATTTCTACTGTATTAGCGGCTCTGGATAAGACAATCTCAGTATTAGACCGATATGTCTGGTTCCATAGGTGGTGTATATGTTTTATTTATCTACTTATTTATAAACGCGTCTTTGTTCAGCAGAAGTTGAATAGTACACAAATATATGTCGAGTCCGGTGATGGAGTACAACTATCTGGGTAAGACAGGCCTGAAAGTGTCGGCAATATGTCTTGGTACGATGACATTTGGCAAACGAAAGGGAGGTAATTTTGATGTAAGTATTTCATGTACCCTACACAATACAATTAATTCTCTGTTGGTTTTTATGTGACATATTGTCACTGGGGTTTAACGCTGTCTTTCAACAAGTGTTCAGTCATGTACGGCAACCGGTTCACCTAACCAGTTTTCCTGGACTGTATACTAACCAGTACTAACTTACCCTTCCACAAGGAGCCGGCAACTTCTCCACATGTGGAGGAAAATCGACATTTCTGTCAAATTTTCATAGGAGGATATGACCCGCTGTGACGGGGATTCGAACCCGGATCTCCGGGTTACAAGTCCAGCGCACTAACCACTAGACCACGACCGCGGCCTAATCAATTCTCCATTCTGGACCAGTCTAATGCAGACGTCTCTAAGCTGGGCCCACCTAAAAATTTGGACAAATTTGTCAATACCAATTTTTTGTCCATTTTTTGTGAAAGTTTTTAATTAATTTATTATAAGCTTTGTTTAATAATAAAAACTTTTCTAAATCCGCACCTTTTTTTCCTGGCCCGGGCAAGTCCGAATCAGTGTGGTTTCTTTGTATGCGTATTAATTGTTTGTCATTATAAAAAATTCTGTACTTCAGTTTTTATTCAAGATTTTGCCTAAACAATACAGTTCATACAGATATTATTATTTTCATTTACCCATTCTTCATTCACTTGATATCATTTGGTTTCAGTTCTACAATTCCCCCACCCATTCTGATGAACAGCTGGCTTGTAACTTGATGGATCGCTATGTTGAGCTCGGTGGAAACTTTATAGACACGTCAAACATGTACACTGGCGGTGGATCAGAAACTATTATTGGTAACTGGATTGAAAGGTATAAGCCTAATCTTGTTTTCATAACTAACTATAAAATGTGATGCATTGCATCTTGGAAATCTTGTTTGTAAAGTTGCCAGTTGTACTTTCCAGTCAAATCAGCTTAGCTTTAAATATTCGTACAATAAAACAAGAACTACCAAACAGCCGACAAGATTCATTCCAAAGGAGGGACTTCCGTGTTGTAATTTCAATCACGAGTCTCCCACCGCTAAAATGTGAAGAAACTGTCCAACTAGCTCATTGTACTAACTATGGTATAGTGGTTCTTCCTAAGTGTACACCTGCACCCAATTGTATAAACATTGGTTAATTTTAACCACTGGGTTAAATCAGAGTTTTGGTAAAAAGTTTGGTTAAATTGTCGGTTAGCTGTTGTAGAAAATTTTGTTTAAATTTAACCAAATTTTGTTTTTGTTAAAGCTCAAATAAATCTAACACAAGTCTAAGATGCTGGTTAAATCTTAACATAAACGGTAACCAGTACCAAAATGGCAGCCCTTTTTTAATGTTTTAATGATTTTTTTAATGGTTAGTAAACCAAAGTGGTTAAATTTAACCTTGGGTTAAATTAACCATTAGATTAAAGTTAACCAATGTTTATACAATTGGGCGCTGGAGTCTTCCTCCAACATTAAAGCTGAAAAATGTCAAATAATCCTGGCTGTTGTTTCGACATTAAACACACAAACCAAAACCTAAATAGCAAAAACAAAAAAAGAAAATTCCAACAGAATAAATAAAGGTTAAAGACAGCACGGAATGAAATGAATGTGTGTTTTTTTTCAGTCGCGGCCGCAGAGACGATATTGTATTAGGAACAAAATGTGGCAATCCAACATCAAAAGAAGAAAAGGGTCCCAACTGTCAGGGACTGAGCCGTCGACAAATTGTTCAACGATTATCCGAAAGCTTGGAACGTCTAAAGACTGATTATATTGATTTATATCAGGTAAAAATGACTCCAAGTAAAGCTCCAGATGTTTTACTTTAATTTAAAGGGGTCAGACTCCAGATGAGTTACTTTAATTTAAAGGGGCCAGCCTCCAGATGTCTGACTTTAATTTAAAGGGTCCAGACTCCACATTTCTGACTTTAATTTAAAGGGGCCAGACTCCAGATGTCTGACTTTAATTTAAAGGGGCCAGCCTCCAGATGTCTGACTTTAATTTAAAGGGGTCAGACTCCAGATGAGTTACTTTAATTTAAAGGGGCCAGCCTCCAGATGTCTGACTTTAATTTAAAGGGTCCAGACTCCACATTTCTGACTTTAATTTAAAGGGGCCAGACTCCAGATGTCTGACTTTAATTTAAAGGGGTCAGACTCCAGATGAGTTACTTTAATTTAAAGGGGCCAGCCTCCAGATGTCTGACTTTAATTTAAAGGGGCCAGACTCCTGATTTATGACTACATTTATCTATCATTTTTAAAGGGATTTCTCTCCTTATTTATCTATCATTTTGAAAGGGACTTCACTCATAATTTATATATTATTTTTTAAGGGACTAGACTCCACATTCATTTATCTTTTAATTTTTCTTATCGTTTTTATCGGTATTTTATACTCGTATTGTATCCATGTCTTTAGATCTGTTATAAAAGTCTAAAGCGTGTCTCGCTGTACAAATACGACACGATTAAATCTGAATTATGTTCACTTCAAATGTATGATCATACTCAATAAACTTCAATGAATACATTTATGACAAAAAAATGTGTAAACTTATGAAGTCACTTTAATGGATCTACATTTCCCACCTCACTTGACCTCTTGATGTATGTTGTACCATCACTTGAATCAAAGTATTTTTTCAGGCACACATCTGGGATAACGCAACGCCAATTGAAGAGACACTCCGAACGTTCGACGATCTTGTACGAAGTGGTAAAATACGTTACTATGGTTACAATAACGTTTGTGGTTGGCAGATGCAAAAGATTGTTGATGTTGCCAAATACACTGGACTTAATCCTTGTGCAACATTGCAGGCGAGTATAAACTTAACCAGCATCACGGGTCATACTTTATAGGACTTAAAGATGCAATAATTCCCCTCTTCTTTCCTTTCTTTTGTGGTAAAAGATTATGACATTGTGTTGGTTGTTGTTGTTGTTGCTAATTGTTGATGGATTGTAGTGGTGGGGGAGGGGTTGTGGTGTTGTTGTTGTTGTTGTTTTTATAGTTTGTGGAGCTGCTTTTATTCCTGTTGTTGTCGTCGTTGTTGTTGCTATGGTAATATATTGAGGTGGTCATATCATCAAGTCGAGAAATAAAAGAAACATTAAAACAAAGGGTTGTCCCTCTAATCCAGATTCATTTGTATTTCTTTAATCCGTATATCTTTAATCCACATACCTTTCAAATCCGTATACCCCCTTTAATCCACACACCTTTCAAATCCGTATACTGTGGTATCATTTAATTTCGCTGGCATGAAATTTCGCGCAAATGGGAAAAAAGAAAGATTCGCGCGGTCGTAAATTCGCGCATTTTGAATTTTAGATTTTTTTTTAAATCCAGATACTGTCGCGAAACACGTCGTTGTTCGCTACAGCGCGTGTCATCACTGGACCACATACATGCTTATCACAGCGACGCCCTTTGTCACCATGATTAATAAACAATATGACAGTTGTCACCGATAATTGCTTGTTAATTGTCACTTTATATAGATAAAGCTAGTCCGAGATCAAAGCATGGATTAGCACGTAAATTAGACAATTATCGGGTCCACATCTTGTTATGGCACCCGAGCAATTACTAAACAAAACAACAGTCAAAGGTGCGAATAATCCCTTCCACTAGGAATGGTTTTAAAACATACAATTTGTAGTTTGTTTCATTCTCATCTGTTCTACAAGCTCTTCGTCGGAACCGGGCCTTCCTGACCGAGCCGATGCTTCAACTCCGAAAGAGAATACCAGTAATTAAATATGTTTATTCTTTCTCTGTGGGAAAATATCATTAACGTTTTTCCTAAAGTCATGTCTCGTTTCCTTTTTAATTCTCGAAAAAGCTTAACTTCTCGCAAATCGGTAATAACATAGCCGGAAGTAGATACACAACTTAAGTGACATAGTATTCGGACAATAAAAATTTCGGATAATCACTTCTTTCTGGATGGTCTTTTATTAGCGCGGTCTTAAATTCGCGCAACAAACGTAGCGCGAAATACGCGAAAATTCGTCCTGCGCGAACAAAAATGATACCACAGTACCTCTCTAATCTACATAACTTTCAAATCCGTATACCTCTTTAATCCACATACCTTTCTAATCCGGATACCCCTTTAATCCGTATACCTCTTTAATCCACATACTTTTCAAATCCGTATACCCCTCTAATCCTAACTTTTTCGGGACTGGAGAAGTTCCGCCGTATGTCACGAGTGTTAATCATCTTTCTATCTTACAGCAACAATACAGTCTATTACATCGATTTTCTGAGATGGAAGCGTTCATGGTTTGTGAACAAGAAGGGATAGCTGTGTTACCATGGAGCCCTCTCACTGGGTAAAAATGTGACCTCAAATACATACATGTAATTTTTTTCCCGTTTCCTGTCGGTCTGTCGTAATATAGAGACGATCTATTATCATATAGAAATATTGAATGAATATCTGAAACTGGTCCGAGAAATAAGATGTCATTGTAGTAAGATGGTCTTCATATATATGTAAATGGTTATATTTGTGGAGCTGCTAAATATATATAGATGGTTCCTAAGTATTTTTTTCTGTGATTTAGTGGGCTACTCACAGGAAAGTTCATAAAGGGAGAAGTTCCGGACCCAACTAAAAGTCGTCTTGGATACATGTATACAAAAAATGCTGTCGGCCAGTTAGGGGCTTGGAAAACCCACGAGAAAAATGAGAAATATTGGAGTATAGTTGAAGTCTTAAAGGATATTGCTGGTCAGATAGGTACCTTTTCTCATTTATATAGACTCTTAGGTTTCCTGTGAGCCCGGAATTTAACAACATAAGAGAGGTGTGACGTCCATATTTTATGTTTACTACGTCATCACTTATGCGCACGCTTAAATTCAAAATAAATTATGCATCATGACGATTGTGTTTTTCCCAAACTTTCGTAAAGGTTTTTAGAGATTTCTAAATATACAAGTACTGACTTTTGTCTTTAACTGATTATTATCTTCACGGTTTTTTTCTGCGCTCAGTGCATGAAATAGTTTAAGTGAGAAATTTTGAATTCCGTGATTATTCTAACTTTGAACAAAGACGGACTAACATCGTAGATCTACAGAACGGGAACTGTAGGTCATTTTTTCTGTTTTTGTTCAGTCCCTTAATAAATGTATTTTTAAAAACAGACGGGACACCGGCGCAGGTGGCTTTAAGATGGCTGCTTCAAAAACACAACGTTCCGTCAGTTATTATCGGAGCGACATCAATACAACAGCTGGAAGAAAATATGGCTGCTGGTTCCCGGATTGTGTTAACGCCGAGCCAGGTACATATTAATGGATTTTCCGTAAAACCATTCGGCATACCTCGACTGAATATGTCTACATTAGAAAGAGATACTGAACCGGCCGAGGTGTTCCGAATGCGATCAATCCAAAATCTGGTTCACGGTTTATGTTAACATCGGGTCAGATTTGACAAAAAGTTTTGACATTTGTACTTAATACCACTGTACATGTAGTTGGATGTTTTTAAAAACAATTTAAATGTCCGCTGAATTAAATTGTATGAGTGTCTGCCACTTTTGGTTACATACAATGTGATTTTATTGTAGATGCAAGCACTTGATGACGTCAGCGATTCTAGCCAAACATATCCGTATGATGTGATATGGAACACCATTTTTGCTTCGAGGTACAACAAATATCATGCTGGATCTATAAAAAAGATTTGCTCGTTCAGTTAAATCGCATTATGGCTACACTAACCGTACTAATAGTACTGTTTGAGGAAAATAAGAACCGAATTTATTGTACAGTTTGGACAAAATGCCATGCAAACCGGACTTAATGTATAGATTAGACAAAATAACGCGCTTACCGTATAAATGGTTTAGTATTATGCAAAATGCTCTCCTAGTCAGAATTATTGTATTATCTGTGCACGATGTTGTGCTAATTTTTGTGCATACATTGGACAAAATATTGTGCCTAGCGTATTGTCATGATGATTCCGACACCAGGCTAACATAGCCTACTGGTTGATACAATGTGATGTTTTGCAAAATATCATAATTCAATTTTACATATACGATAGTATTTTGTGTTCTTTGATTTTTGTTTGAAGGCAACTGATAGAATTTATTCCTGAACTAAAGAAAAATAAAATCAATGCTACATTAGTGTAGTCAGACTAAAACTATGTTTTATTATTTGTTTGTATTTGTTTTTTTTTTTTGTTTTTTGTTTGTAAATATCACGGACTTAGTAAAAAGGCCAGAAAATTGTCATATTAAGGGTCACATGACCAAAGCAATAAGGGTCAGTAGGCCAGAAAAGTTTATGTACTCTTCATCCCCAAATCCTTCCCTACTTTGCAGGAAAAAATTATAGTGTTTCCGGTCACGTGACCCTATTATTAGACACCGGCCCTAAAGTTTCTAACAGTAAAATCTAAACTAAAGCTCCAAAGAGTGGCGCTAACGCTCGTCTGCTTTACATGTCGGCAACGGGGACCACATTTTCGAGTTATAACACGATAAGGTATGATATTGACCGAACTTCTAAGTTAAAATGAGGCAAAACCAAGTGCCGTGTTGATACCTTTGATCGTTTTCAAATAATTCTATTTGATAAGAAATTTTAACCAAAATTCTAAGTTTAAAAGGGGTAAAACTCAAAAAATATAGCTTTCAGAATAATGTTCCTTGCCTTGTAACCGCGCCGTGTCATGATAATCAAGTTCACCAACTGTTGTGTTGATATCTTCAAAAGTGTTTGAGTGATGGGTTACATTTAAGTTTTTGAACGAAAACGACGACGACCACGCCGCAGCGATCATAATAGCTTGACTTTTTCCTCGAAACGGATGGGCTAAAATGCAACTGGTCGTGGAAATATTAAACTACTAGTATTTGGGATGAATCGTGCCTCGAAAGTACGAAAGATGTACTCAGAAAATGTCTTTTGACATACCTATCCAATTTCTTGTCCTGTTTCTGTAAACCCGACATTATTATCTGCAGAAATAAATTATAATAAACACGATGGAATTTTTAAATTTAAATTCTGAAATGTGAGATGTAAAAATCTGTATTTTAGCACACAAGCTTGATAAGAAACAAAAAACGTGTCTGCTCCCTTGTCAATGCGCCATGGGAACAGCACGTAATATTGTCATGCAAATAGGTTATCGCTAAGTTTAAGGTTCGGATTAGAGTTTATTTAGAAAATCCGCTGGAATAAATATGATTTTTTCAAGCACTTGCAGACTTAGTGTTTGCAAGCCCAAAACTCTTTACCACGTCAGTCATATTACTTAATTTAGAAGAAATGTTTCAATGAATAAGTAAGTGTCTTCATGGATTAGAAGCGGAAAAGTTTGAAAATTGGAGCTATCTGATTGGCTTAAAATGTAGGACAAACACTAAAGATCCGTAAACCTGTCTTTTGTTATCTATTTTATTATCAAATGTTCGCGTTAATGTATGTTAAAATTACAGTGTCAGTGTGTAACTTTATGCATGAAAATACAGGCAGGTAAGATTTTATGTTATTAAAGCAATGACATGTAAAGTTTTGATGTTATTTTAATAACGACATTTTAAAAAGGACAAGATCACGTGCCATGTGTGGTTTTGTTTCTCGTGCGCTTTACGACAATACTTCGATACTAAGACCCTTATTTGAGAACAAAGACTTTGTATCATGGTGGTTACAAGTTGAAATATTGAGGAAAAAATACTGAAAACCGGTCCGAAAATGGGTAGTCTTAATATGGAAATGGTCGTCATGAAGAGGTTTTCTTATTATGGAAATGGTCGTCATGAAGAGGTTTTCTTATTTCCATTATGGAAATGGTCGTCATGAAGAGGTTTTCTTAATATGGAAATGGTCGTCATAAAGAGGTTTTTTAATATGGAAATGGTCGTCATAAAGAGGTTTTTTTAATATGGAAATTGTCGTCATAAAAAGATTTTCTTAAAATAGAAAACTTATTTCTGAAGTAACGTCGTAGTAGAATATTACAATGGTATACCAGAAACGCGGCAATGCCCTCAAAAAGTTTCAATACATTCATAACGCGGAAACCGTTTTACAGGTTTTAGTAAGAGATCCTGACCTTTACTCTAAAGCCACAAAATACAATCCCACGCCCTCTATAATATGTAAGTCTCCATATCAACATTTAATAAACAAAGCTGTAGGTGAATCTAAACGGAAACCAACTTTTGAAACCAAAGTTTGACGTCGTCGGCCTGCCCGACAGTCCGCCAGCCAGAAACTAACGAACCCAGAACTCCTAAACCTAACGCTCTGTCAATTTAGCAAGGTGAGTGGGAAGTTAGTTTTTAGTTGTTGCTTCCGTTCAGTTCTATGCATGATGGGTATAATTATTTTCTAGTTTATCTTATACATCTATATTTATAATAGAAATACGGTAACTATGTGTTTCACTGGCTGTACATATACTCAGTACATGTATACACTAGTGTTTTATTACAGAATTATAGTCGGAACAACATAGAGGAATTAACCTTCTCCAACAATGGAGTACAATCTTTTAGGTAATACTGGTGTGAAAGTTTCCAACATATGTCTTGGAACAGCCACGTTCGGAAAATATGAAGGAGGTAGTATCGTAAGTACATTACGTTTAACCAACCGCAAAGATACCTACGTTTTTGTGAAATGTCCGAAAATAATTTGTCCGATTAGTGTTCAACCAATCAACTAAAGTTTAAAGCTGATTGAGTGTATGGAAAAGATATAAGTAAAACTTCTACGATGCATTAAAGTTACGGTTCTGATTTTGAAAGGTATCTTAGCATATAATAATTTATCTTCTACATGGAATAGAAAAATTGTACGTTTTTGCACCGTCACATACATTTTCATTTTGGGCAAATCGCCATATTATCTGATTTGGATTTTAATAAAACCTCGACATTAAGACCACCTTTGGAGCTGGAAAAAAAGGTCGTAATATTGTGGTGGTCTCATTATCAAGTTGAAATAGAATGGAAATATCAAAATCCGGTCCAAAAGTTAGTGGTGGTTATAATGAAGTGGTCGTATTGTTGAGGTGTAAGCTTAGCAAGGTTTCGCTGTTATTTATTGAGGGCCTACTAAAAACTGAAATAATGCTGAATGCATAAACGTAAATACAATACACATTTTAACTGGATTCAAAATATGGGGTATTATCTTGCAGGTGGTGCTATGAAACACACAAATTCATTCTAACTTTGTTTCTAGAAACCCTTCCATTAAAAGACTTTTTTCAGCGGTTTTGTGTACAATTTCGCGACGAATAGAACTTACACTGGACAGCGCTAACACACTTTTTTCGGGTCTTATGGTAACACGGTCATTACATGACTAAGATTCACTTGATTACTTACAACAGTTCTCGTTTTAAATATATTGCGTACTTATTAAAGCAATTAACCGATGCTTTATACTGATTTCTCATTCATTCGACCAGTCTGCACGCTGTGTATCTTTGCATCATAGTTATTCCAATATTACATTATAATCATCGGTCTATTAACGTAATCAAAATCGTATTTTCGCAGTTTCTTAATCTTTCTATAGCGATATCAACGTTGTATTTCCCAACATTCATCTTCATTCTGTAGCGTTAACATCAGATATGCGTATTTTTATCATCAATCAAAGTGCCCCCCCTTTTTGGACAAGAAAGAACAAAAGTGACTTACCATGACAGGCTACTTTAATCCGAGATGAACAATAGAAATTAGTAGAGAAGAAGACTTTTTAAATTCAAGGAATGACACAAACACATTTTCAAAAATGTAACACCCCGGGGGCATATATTAGGGAATATACAATATTAAATGTTAAAAATAATGTAAAAATATCAGTTTTGAGGGGGGGTGTTACATAATGTTAATATGCAAATTTCACATGGCGAAATATTTGGCAAACACAAGCCTGAAAATAATAGAAAGCTATGGGGTCAAAATTACATCTATTACACTGATCTGGAAAATCCGACAAAAATTGACGTAAGCTGTATTCGTAGCAAACGGCACCTTATCTTCGAATAGAGCTTACCGTAAGCTTACGGTTCATCTAACGAATAGAGCTTCTATTACAAGCGCTATTCGGCGTATGCTCTATTCGGCACAACAGCGCATACTTGCACAGAAAGGATGAAGTAAAAAGTAGATGCTGACTAACTGACGGATTAATGTAGCGTTCGGACTTAAAGAGGTCCGGATTAGAAAGGTCCGAATTAAAGGAATTTTACTGAATACATGTATTATATTTTAGGTTTTTAATTCACCGACACAGTCGGATGAACAGACAGCGTTTACTATACTTGATCGTTATATTGAGCTAGGAGGTAATTTTATTGACACGGCTAACAAGTATGCTGCGGGTAAATCTGAAAGCATTGTTGGTAACTGGCTTGAAAGGTATTTTTATTTTCATTTTCATCATGGAAACAGGATTTTTTACATCCTCAGTTTAAAGAGCAGAAATAAATTATACATGTATATATCTCAGAAAACAGTTCTTTATTCAATGTCTAGACATTCGGCACACCTAGGCCGATTCCATCTAAGGTGCATGAGCAGAATCGGCCGAGGTGTGACGAATGAGACGGAGTCGGCCGAGGTGTGACGAATAAGACGGAGTCGGCCGAGTTGTGGCGAAGGAGACAGAGTCGGCCGAGGTATGACGAATGAGACAGAGTCGGCCGAGTTGTGACGAATGAAACGGAGTCGGCCGAGGTGTGACGAATAAGACGGAGTCGGCCGAGGTGTGACGAATAAGACAGAGTCGGCCAAGGTGTGCCGAATAAGACGGAGTCGGCCGACGTGTGACGAATAAGACGGAGTCGGCCGAGATGTGACGAATAAGACGGAGTCGGCCGAGTTGTGGCGAAGGAGACGGAGTCGGCCGAGGTATGACGAATGAGACAGAGTCGGCCGAGGTGTGACGAATAAGACGGAGTCGGCCGAGTTGTGGCGAAGGAGACAGAGTCGGCCGAGGTATGACGAATGAGACAGAGTCGGCCGAGGTATGACGAATGAGACAGAGTCGGCCGAGGTGTGACGAATGAAACGTAGTCGGCCGAGGTATGACGAATGAGACGGAGTCGGCCGAGGTGTGACGAATAAGACGGAGTCGGCCGAGTTGTGGCGAAGGAGACAGAGTCGGCCGAGGTATGACGAATGAGACAGAGTCGGCCGAGGTGTGACGAATAAGACGGAGTCGGCCGAGGTGTGACGAATAAGACAGAGTCGGCCGAGGTGTGCCGAATGAGACGGAGTCGACCGAGGTATGACGAATGAGACAGAGTCGGCCGAGGTGAGCGGATAATTTCTTGATACCTTGATACAACAAATGCTATAACTGCCAATAACCTTCGTTGCATTTAATTTATAAATTTTGGAACGACTGCAACAGACATTATTGGTCTGTGTGTGATCATAAGTGTTACATATTCTTGCTTAATCATGCCATTTATTAAGCACTTTATCAGCTGATGGTTGTGAACTGTACTCACAGATCACAAAATGGCTTTGTAAAATGAATTGGACTACTAAGATATACTGCACCACTTCAAACACTAACGAGAAGCTGCCATAAAAACCAGAATATGAACAACCCATATGACCAAAATAAGATGCAACCAATTATTAGCATTTCTTTGATCCAAAAGGTGGTCTTAAAATCGGGGTTCCACTTTGTAGAAAATCGTATCATTCCGATGTGCATGCATGTATATGTATTTATGTAAATGTTCCCCATTTAGTCAGTTGTCTTTATTAGTGCTGCAGTAATACTAACCAGTTAACACCAGTAATCCCGCAATACGCCAAAAGAAGAACAGTCTTAGTGATGAGCTTTAATAGTCTTCTCAATATGTACGCTGTTTAAAACATTTACATGATTCATAATGTCACTATATCAGTCGTGGTCAGAGGGATAAACTTGTATTGGCAACGAAATGCCGCTACGCAACATCTGATTTGGATCATGGTCCTAACAATGAAGGACTGAGTCGCCGACAGATCATACAAAGTTTATCTCAAAGCTTGGAGCGCCTTAAAACAGATTACATAGATTTGTTTCAGGTAAATACACAATCAAAATCAATTATTATATATGTCTGGTTTTAAAAATTGTTGCACATGCGCACTGGTGTATTCATTTGACCGCCGTGTTTAACTGAAGAATTGTTAGTAAATAAGATCGATCCCAACATTAACAAATTTATTTCCTGCAAAGCTCAACGTGTTCGTTGGCAATATTGTCATGTCATGTTGCAAAAGATAATGTAAGCAGGTTTATGAATTTTATAAGTCTGTGGAGGAAGCTGCATGAAAATCGAAGATGGACATTTCTTAGAATCTTGTTTTCACTTTCTTTTCATTATTTGTCGTCTTCGTGACGTACTTGGTCCACCTTTTGTCGGATTCCATGCGTGTGTGCACAAACCTTGGCATTACTGGAGAGGGCTTGTAGTATGAATGCATTTTTATGCTTTCTTCAGCTTTTAATTATATGAGACTCTAAATATGTACAAAATGTATCCTGCAGGCACACGGCTGGGATTACGCAACATCAATCGTGGAGACTCTCAGAACGTTCGACGATCTGGTACGAAGTGGTAAAATACGTTACTACGGTTACAGTAATGTTTGTGGTTGGCAGATGCAAAAAATTGTGAACGTGGCAAAATATTCCGGACTTAATTCTTGTACGACCTTACAGGTATTAAATGTTGTTGCTGCGGTAATTGGATTCAATCCTATTTTTGTGTTTTTCATTGAGGTTTTAGCGTCACACTAACAACCAGGGTTTTGGCTTTTCCAGCTTTAATGGTGAACGAAGACATCTCTTAGAACCATCGAACTTTCGTTAGCTAGCAGAACACCTTCCTCGCGTATGATATACAAGTATATTTATCTGGTCCGGAGTGGGATTCTAACTCACAGCGGGCGAGAGGCTAGTGATTACTGGAATCAGAGACTATAACCACGTGATTTATGAGACCTTTTCATGTAACCCTAAACCTGAATATTTTTTGTTGGCATAATATACAAAGTAATACTAACCGATAGGTTCGAATTTCAGTACTGATTACATGTATAAAGAGTGAGTCTCATCTTCCATTTTGTGAAAGGTCCATTTTGATGGATAAGTTTGGGTTGTAGGATTTGGGGGAAAGGTGGTATTTTTGGGGGAGAAGAGATGCTTTGTATGTGTTTTTTAGGAATGAGGAATCCTTTACTTATTCATGTGTGTTGTATACATTGCCAGCAACAATACAGTCTGTTGTACCGAGGCTCAGAGATGGAAGAATTTATGGTTTGTGAGAATGAGGGTATTGCAGTCCTACCGTGGAGTCCTCTTACATGGTAATCATCTAACTGGTGTATGATCGGTTAGGGCATAAAATATCCAACGATTGTATACTCTTTTTATAACTATCAAACTCCGGACTTGTCCAAACCAGAGAAAAAGTCCAGATTAATCAGGCTTTTATTTCTAGCAGAAAATAATTCATATAATTTACTTGAAAGATATGATGCAATACTGAGATGGTCGCTGAGATTTTACTGTACGTGTAAATTGTCTTTAAGAATAATCTGCAAGCAATCAACCAGCGCCCAATTGTATAAACATTGGTTAACTTTAATCTAATGGTTAATTTAACCCAAGGTTAAATTTAACCATTTTGGTATACTAATCATTAAAAAAATTATATAAACATTTAAAAAGGGCTGCCATTATGGTACTGGTTACCGTTTTTGTTAAGATTTAACCAGCATCTTAGACTTGGGTTAGATTTATTTGAGTTTTAACAAAAACAAAATTTGGTTAAACTTAAACATTTTAAAAATTTTCTACAACAGCTAACCGAACATTTAACCAAGATTTTAACCAAAACTCTGATTTAACCCAGTGGTTGAAGTTAACCAACGTTTATACAATTGGGCACAGAAGGTTTAAATTTTCGTTTTCTTCCTTCTTTTTCTCTTTTCCATCTTATGTTTTCTTGTTTTCTTCTTTCATTCTTCTTGTTCTCATTTTTTCCTTCCTTCATTCTTCCCACATCTTCTTCCTCCTTTTCCTCACTTCATCTCTTATCTTCTTCGTTGACTTCTTCTTCTGGCATTTATTCCTTAAGCCTTGGTTCAAACTACCAAAGGATCTCAATAGATACTTGGTGAAAGCATACAAAACGTTTCTTCTTGTAAGGGCTGAGTTGACTATTCACGATTTTAACTCACATATTTACATTCTATTTACAGCGGTCTACTCTCCGGCAAATTCATGAAAGGAGAAGCACCTGATCCAAATACAAGTCGTGTAGGATATATGTATTCAAAAAATTACTTAGGAGGCTGGGCAACACATTCCAACAACAAAAAGTACTGGGATACAATTCAAGTACTGAAAGAAATTGGAGAGCAGATAGGTTCATGATTTTTCAATGTCGTGTTGCTATTTTTTTGACAGAAATGGTCTATAAGCTTGTGTTGCAACCTGTAAATGTGAAGATCACAAAATGATAAACAGTTAAAGGGTGATTTCTAGTTTTATGCCAGGCTATGATATCTCCCAAAACGAAAGAGTAAACGCCCATAGTACACTCAACAAAATCGATTATGGATTTAATAATGGCCAAACCGTAACTCATATTTGAAACAAAACAATGCAACGTCATAACATGAATTCATGGATTTTTTGGAACCTTTTATCGCTGGGGAGATAATTTGTGACTTTTTATAAAAATTATCATTCGTAACTCCTCGTACATGTACCTCTAAACTGGTTCCCGTTGACTTTTGTTGTACGCTGGAGCACTGCAACATGGAATGGGGGACCAGTCTAATGTACCTCCATATACACGTTGTCGGCCGAGGTGTGCCGAGTGTCTGGGTTATCTTACAGATGGGACCCCGGCACAGGTGGCGTTAAGATGGTTGCTACAAAAAAACAACATTCCTTCGGTTATCATCGGAGCGACATCAATACAACAACTCGAAGAAAATATGGCTGCTGGTTCCCGATTTGTGTTAACCCCAAGCCAGGTACATGTACTTTCATCTCGTTATTCCTTGAACAAATTATGACGTCAAACTGGGTAAAAGTAAATACGCCCCATTTACAGCTGCCGGTAATTGCTTTGGAGTGAAATTTGTAATACCAAATGCTAATCATTTTCATCAGAAATTTCTAAGCAACTAAATTTTATTTAAATAGCGTCATTCAATTAGCGAAATTATGTGTTTCTTACTGTTTTCCGGTTATTCCACGTTTTTCTACAAAATTGTTTAATGAGCGTTTGAAGTTACTTTCATTAATGATAATAATGATTCTCCTATACAAGATTATCACATACTGTCTGTGCAGCATTTGTTGAATTTATATTGCAATATCGTGGTTATATTATTGAGAACACAACATACATTCATAACACGAAGGACACGATCTTCGGATGCCAAATTTCGCCCGAAAAATGGTATCTCAAAAATCTATTTCTACTGCATATACTGAATGAAAATATTCAATGTTAATTCGTTTCCAATATTGGAATGTGAAATTCCAATGCATATTTGTGAACTATGAAATGATTTTTTTAGTGTTTTCCGGTTATTCGGAGTTTTTCGGTTTTCCAAAAAAATTCTGTCACTGAACGCTTTAAGTGACAATGAAAATATAACTGTAAAATGATTCTCTTATACATGATTATCACATATTGTCTGCGTAACATTTGTTGAATCTATATTGCAACATTAAATTACATTTAATTGATAACTTGACATTCCCAACCTGAAGTATACGATTTTCGGACACCAAATTTCGGCCGAAAAATGGTTCTTCAAAAATCGGTTTCAACTGTGGGTATTAGAATGAAAATACTCAATTTTAATTCGTATCTGATGTTAGAATATACATTTCAATGCTTATTTGTGCATTATAATCATTATATAATAAAAATCGTGTTTTTTTCGATGTTTTCCGGTGTTTTCTGGTTAATAAGTGTTTTTCGATTTTTCCATGGACCGTATACCGGATCTAGGAACTAAAAACGCAGACCAAAATATAACTGGAAATCTTGCACTTTTGAGACAAAAAGCAAAACTGATTTAATATACATTTGTTTATCGATATAATTTTCATACCTCAGTTATTAAATTCTTGATCTTTGTAGATGCAAGCCCTTGATAACGTCAGCAATTCTAGCAAGACGTATCCGTACGACAGGTTATGGAATGCCATGAACGGTTCTAGAGGATACGAAAAATATCATCCCGGATCTGTTTAAAAGATGTGCTAGACGTACGGACTGTATGTTGAGGACAAAATGCCGTACAGACCGTGCTTGCAAATAAAGCTGCAAACATTTTGAATCAATTTGTTGCCAAAGTGGTATTTTCATGCTTGTAAACACAGTAAATATTCTTTTTCTGTGTATTATTTGAACATTATTAAAACATGAATATGTTTAGATTATTTTCCGTAAATCGCCCCAATAACTCTGAGTAATTCAACTCTTTCGACTCATATATTCTTATGTTTGATGAGTGCTTTGTATCCAAAGAACGAGTACCAATTTACAGAAATTGCAGGGAAGACAAAATATCATCTGGATTTAAAAATTAGTGTATAAAAACCAATTTGTGGCGTACTGTTGGCAAAATTAGCAAGCAAACGAAACTCAAAAATGTGACCACAAATTTTCTGGAATAATGGACACGCACAAATGGAAACTGTGCATATATGAAATACCACGAAAACTCGTTTTAACATGTAAACCTGTTACTAAAGCAAACATCCACAGTATCATGTAGCCAAAGGTCAAAGGAAACTTAAATCAATATGTTTTACAAGATTCTGTACCAGTTGCAACCCTGTTCTCAACATGTAACTGTTAAATTCTTCACACAAATCACTCGGATCACTGGTGAAGGACGACTAACCTTAAACACAAATTCTTCACACAAATCCACACAGAGAATACATGCCTTGACCAGGGTTTGAACTCAGAAATACAAGATTCATGTTCAACTAAGCGATCTTGCACCAGATAAATACTGAATTAGTAAAGAATGAACAACAACACTTGTTTTCTTCAAAGTTGACCAACTTTAATGAATACAGTAACTAGGATAAACTATATAATTAACCAAAGTACAATAAACAACATTATCACACCTTATATTTTATTTTGATCATGCAAGGCAAAATTGTCCTATCTGATGCTGTATCTAATTAGGCAGATAAAACAGTTACACATTGCACCATCAATATGTCAAAGCTACCCAAAACGTTATACAAAATTGCAAGTAAAGCTAGAATCACACAAAAAAACACACATACACACATATGTATACATATGATAATACATAAAATGAATGCTGTATGATAAACTTCAAGGTAATAGAAATTTTGACCTCCCTCATTCGGAGGTAAAAATAGTAGTTATATGACCTCTCCTGTTTGGAAGTGAAAATAGATGTAGTCATGTCACCTCTCCTACTTTGAGGTAAAAATAGATGAATAACCTCTTCTGTTTGGAGGAAGCAATAGATCTAGTTTATACAGTCTGAAATGTTGAGGTAAGAATAATTGTACTATCAGACCACTCCATTTGAAATTTACATTAAGGGCAGCAAATCAACTCTCCTGTTTCAAGGTAAAACAGAAGTACTAATATGATTTCTCCAGTTTTAGGATAAAAAAATGATGTAGAAAATTAACTCTCCTGCTTGGAGGTAAAAACTGAAATAGAAAATTTACTCTCCTGCATGGAGGTAAAATTAGAATAGTAAATTAACTCCCCTGCTTGGAGGTAAAACTGGTAGTGATAAACGACCTCTCTCACTTGGAGGTAAAAAATAGATGTACATGTAGTTAATGAACTGTTCTATGTGGAGGTAATACATATTGTAGTCATGTAAAGCTTTATATGAGGTACCATTGAAACAACAAACTTATTAACTTCAACACAATAACAAGATATTTCACCTAAAGTGGTTTTAGTTTCCATGGAAACATTACAACAGCTTAGCGCGAAACTACGGTAACAGCAGTCATCACCAATATTGAGTTAAAATAGCTTCTTCATCTCATTGCTTGAAAATACCTAGCGTTTAACTTCAAAATTGTGGTAATTTGAGATTCACTGTAAAATGGATTATAATCAATAAATACTTGATAATCAATTCATTATTATAACTTCAAAGATGTTGTAGCTTTACCATAAAAGCCTGCACACCAAATTTTTATACCAACTACAGTAAAACCTAAAATAGCAACCAACTCAATATTACAACCATGTTATCATAATAACCACTTATTTTTCGAAACCGGCTACCAATAACTCTCTTATAAGTCAACTTAACAAAAAGACCGTCTCTCTTTTACGACAGATTTTTCTGGCTCCAAAGATGGCCTCGTTATCAAGGTTTTAACCAATGAAATAATGAGACACACCATGTAAGAAAACTTAAGCAGACATTTCCAGGAAACCTGACATGATACATTAAAATTAATATACAACTTTATGTTTATAACAATGAATACACACGTATAAATAATGATTTTATAATATGTTAAAGAAGACACAAATGAGGTGAAAAAAACAACAATAACAACATTAGGAACAACAACAAGATTAACTATAACATAGGGTTAACTATAAGATAGTACATTCGGAACAAAAAAGGGGTTTCTAACAATTTATGGGGCCATATTAAACAAATCCTCTTCAATATAAAGATAATTTCTCATACATCAACAACATGATTACTGACATCAGACATGATTAAACAAAATTTGGGGTTAATACTAAAATTGTACTCTCATTTTAAAAAATAAGATTATAACAAAATAAAGGGCCACAGCTCGTATATAAAAAAAAATTAGCCCTCCAATAAAAAGGTCTTTTCTGAACATGTCAATAATGATTAACAATTGCATGGTATTAACTGTCTTCACAAAAAATTTTTTCTAATAAGGGGCAACAACTCATGTAAAACAAATCAAGAACAGTTTATAACAAAAATGTTCCATACTTAGGGTTCACAGAAACAACGATCCAATCTATGCTTTTATGTTCCAATATAAAACAATAGAAACATATTGACTAAAATCCAACCTTTAGGCTATACAGTCAAACATGTGTTTGAGGCCACCCCTGAATAAAGGCCACACTGTGCATAAAGGCCATTCTCTGACAAACTGTCACTAATTATTTAGAACAAACTGACCTCTGAAAAAAAGGCCATCTGTCAATAAAGACAGTTTGTCTTTCCTAAGTAGGGCCTTTTCCACAGGGTTGACTGTATTCAAAATTCAGCAAAACATCATGTTTAAACATTCCGTGATCATAATTATAGAAACATTTACAACACCAAAACTCATTAATCAACGATGAACAGCCAACAAGGTTAATTAATAATAAAAAACGGTAAAACAGAGAGGTTGGATATTTAAAGACAAAAAAAATTTCGTAAGTAGATTCATCTACGAGAGAATACAGTAAATTCAACAGAATTTGTTCAATATAATGAGATAACATGATCTCCAATTGTTACACTTATAAATATATGATGGATGTTTTGTATATAATTTTATAAGGTCAATGTTAGTATTCCGACCATTCTCTCATCATAAGCTAAATTTAACAGATACCTTTATATTAAATATATATATACCACTATATATTTTTAAAAATCCTCAACTATTTAAATTACAATCATTTTTTTTTAAAATTTCGTTTTCCTAATTGTATCTAGCCTGTTAAATTCCAAATGTATTAAAACACAGATAATATGAAAACTACGTTAAAATTATAAAGAGAAGGTTTTATGTATGATCAAAGTATTAAGGCATTGTCCCACCTCTGTTGAAAAATTTAAAATTTAAATAAGACCAGTCAATGAGCTGTTTTAACAGACCCTGATTTTGTACGGAATATATTATATACACCATATAGCCTCTAATAAATGCTCCTATCCAACAATAAGTACCCATAATAATCAGTAAAAAATGTCCAGGGACATTCATTGAGAAAAACTCGGTATTCAGGCTAACAAGTGACAATTTGTTTTTTTTTTGTCTTTAAAGAAAAAATAATCACCTTGACAACAAAATGTCAACTCAAAAAAAAAACGCTAACACCAAAACAACTCCACAACAACAGTATTACAAACATTGTTGCATTTACATCAAAAATCACAGTACTTACTGTTTAGCAACAAAAAAAAAAACAACATGATTTCAACTATTTTCAAAGATTTCAAACTTATACAGTAATCTTTTTCTAATACCTCTTTACAAGTTGTCTCCCTTATATATACAATCCAACACCTAACATCCCTTGTTATAAATACCATAAAATTTAATTGATCACAATTACCTCCCTTGGTATCTAAAAATAATGACAAGTTATCTCCCTTGCCAAACTTCAATAATATCCTAACAAAAAATACTTGGATTGCAGTTACGCAATCCTCTCATTAAAAAAAACTGCAACTCAAAAACTGTTTTTACTGATGTAGGTAAAAAGTTTTTGATTCTTATTCAAACTTTTCATTTTCGTACAAAACCCTGATCTGCATTGTTAAAAGCAAAAACGCCTCCCACAGTAAGAAGTTTGGGTCACTTTACCACAAACCAATATTTCCCTTATACTTAGATTGTCCATTTATGTATGAGGTTTCATCAGTCAAAAAAACAAATTATGTGTGTCAATATAAACAAATTATTTGTAAAAAAAATTATTTAAAAAGAAATACATTCTAACCAATAACAGGACACTGATGTAACCAAACATGATCATTCCAATAGGTGGCACCACCTGTTTCATGCTGAAAATTTTAGAAGTCATTTTCACATCAGAAAATATATTGAGAAACAAGTCAACGACTGGATGGAGATGTTTTTAACCCCCCCCTCCTCTTAACCTGATAATAACAAAAGCAATCCCGAGGCATCACAAAAAGCAATCGTTTAAATATACCCAGTTAATCACAAAAAAAATAAATACGATGTATTTCTAAAAACTATGTAACAATAAAATCACTTTCGAGCTTAAACCTTCATCACGCTTTTAAATAAAATACAATCAAAGTATTTAACACAAAAGTGGTAAATACAAAAAACCACAGATTACCAACAATTATTTCAATATTTATACATTATCATCTGATTGCATTAAGTACCCCACCCCATGTCAGCGTTAAACGTACTAAGTTTAAAATGGATAAGTTTCTTTGTTCATAAAATATGTAAATTGTAACTTTGAACCCTACATAACTAACTAATTATCATAATTAACAAAAACTACTAACAATATAAATAATAATTATACTATATATATATACACACATATATATTAGACTTCTAATTTCTAAATAACAACAGAGGAAAATGATATAAATAATAAATAGATAAATTTGTTTAACACAAATATATATATCAATACACAAAATAATAAAATATACTTTTTTCTTGATCCATAAATTATTGTTGTCATATTGTTCAAGCATATCAAATAAAAAAAACTGTTACAAGGACTTCAAAGTATATGTACTGCATACAAATTTCAGAATTTGTCGTGTCTTCAATAAAATTCCGCATGTTATAAGGAATAATTTAAAAACACAGAATTTAATGAACAAAGTCCTGGATTAGAAAACTTGAAAATATCATCAACTTCAAAACATGAACTTTTACTCTTATCGTCTATAAATTGAAAAAATAATTTCACGAAAAGATTGTTCAGTAAATATTCTGCACAATTATTCTGCATTACGGGAATCAAACGGACAATCATTACGCTAGAAAAAATATGAAATGTAATCACGTTTACGGTTACTGGACTAAAAAATTTGGGTAGGTAAGTCGAAAAATTTTTCTACAAGTAATTTTTTTTTCCAAACGCCTTTTTTGAGAATCTGAAGTAAGATTCTTTGATCTTATTAAATATTTCGTACTTTGAATGTTGTGGCTAGAAACTTTAAACTTGGCAAGAAAAATATGGTTGGTCAAGTACCGGTAAGCATAAATTCAAATACAATTTTTACGGCTTAGGTTAATTCTACAGAAACATTTCAGCAAAAAAAACATCATTGAATTTTGAAATATTCATACCTTCGACCAAGGACTTTGTTCCTGTTTGAAATAGCAGATTTAAGTTTTATTGAATATATTTAGAATCTAACATTCTTGCCTCGTAACACTAACGTAAGAGTGAACAATCTTTTTAAAAGAAGACAATAAAAAAAGGAAAAATTCTAAAATCATTTTTCTCACTTAAGAAAGCAAGAACCAACGTTTTTGAAATGGTAGAAGAACATCTACTTTTTTTATCAAATAATTGAATCACAGTAAATAAGGAAAATAAAGTTTTCAATTTTAGACGTCTCGGTAATACATCAAAAAATCTGCTAATCAAAGTACTGGCAATGAAATCACATACTTCTCAGTACACAATAAATAACATCACAGAATATAAATAATAAGAAAATTTACTATAAGAAGTATATCTCTGTAAGACTTGAAATGAATTTTTGTTCTTATTCCCTCTTTCATGGAAGGAAAAAAGGTCAAATTCTTGAACAGATTTTTCCACACCCTTTAAATTGCAAAATAAAACTCGTCAAAAAATCATTACAGAAATCCAGGAGAAATACAATTGCAAAAACAATGGAAGCAATCGTGATTAATTTAAATTTCACATTGAATTGAAAAATTAATTAAATAATTCTCATTCATAAGATATGAGCCTAAAACATTTGTCATAGAGCTACATGCAGCTTTTTTTAATAATAAATCTCTTGTCCACAGAAAACTGATATAATCATTAAAATTGTTACACTATTCAAATTGTCAATTATCTGCACAAAAAATGAAGGGAGGTAACCCCAGAAACTCTCCTTTCTTTACTCAAAATGCGTTTTTGAAGTTATCTCCCTTATGCAATTTTTTTTTTCAGTTAAACATAAATATTGTATGCAGTTTTTTAATCTAACACAAAAAAAAACAGTATATTGGTGAATGACTATAACAAAACAATATATTAAGAATATCTATGCATTGGAAATAAGTAAACTATATATTAATGCTATCATTATAGCCAAGTTTGAGTATTCAAATCATCAAAAAAAAAAAGATCAAAAAAGCATAAATAAAATAAATAGAAATATTCAGCCCCTTGTTCAATCTCTCCATCAACCAACACATGCCATACTGATTGCACAATTTTCATCACAAAAGAAAACAAAAATGTCCTCCACAAGGTATGACAGCATCAACGCTTGTCATGCGTTCAAGAGCTACGTATTCAGCTGACTGCCTTCGAAAGTGAACTCTACTAAGACCACAACACGGCCCTTATGAAGTTATAAACAACAAGTCAAAATACTTTATCGAGTTAATTGCATCAACAAGGGTTGACAAGAATACATTATAAAAAAAACAGGGAAAAAATTCAGGTCTATTCGCATGGCTATCTATCACTGATACTTTGTAATCTATTAAACAAATTTACAAATTGAAATCGGGAAAGCTGGAAATAAAATGAAAACAGGAATATTAATCATTTATGAGTTACGAAATCACGCAACATCAATTTAGGATGGATATTGTTAATGAATAAAAAATTATAAAAAAATGATGATTTACAATATACTTAAACCATATGCCCCAGCTGATAAATGGTTAAAAGCATTTTTTAATATTAATTTGTCTAGATTACAATACAGATACCACAAATATATGATAATCATCTCACTTAGTCATGACCTATTGATTAGTGGAAACAAACCAATAAAAAAACATATGAACAAAAGAATGATGTACAAAAACATTGCGAAATTCTTATGAAAATTTTGATAGTGTCAGCATTAACTTTAAACTATTATTTTTCCAAAAAATTATCCATTAGTTAAAGTCAACCTGAAAATTACTATCGCTTAATATTTAACAATGTTTTTACCAACTTCAAAACAGTGATACCTCAAATTACGCAGAGATTAAGTAGAATTTATCAATTACGTATTCTAGTTTATATATCCATATTTGGCTCTAAATGCCAGACCAAATGAGCCATAAATTCTAGACGATTTCCTAGTTTCTTGTAACACTTACGACATGTGAATGGGTCTGCACTGTCTGCAGAATGGAGCGTGTTATGCAACATGCTCATTGCATTGTCTTCGAAATAAATACAACAATGTTCGCACTTGATCAATTTTGGGCTAGCATCAGATTTTGTTTTTAATGACACCGGTTGTGATAACACAGGCGGGGTCGAAGAGTAGGCGATGGTAGACGTTCCTTGCGCTGGAAATATAGTAGGCAATGTCGACATTGTGGCGAATTTATTCCCAGACAAGCTTGGTATGAAAGTTAGTTTCGGCAACTGCTGCTGAGACATGTTATGAGTAGGTGGCGCCACCAAATATGTAGTTTGATTTTGACTCTGATTCATATTTTGTTCTACTTTTGCTTTGATTAGTTCATTTATACGAGGATTCAAAATTGACAGCAATGGTTTTGGAGCAATCCCTATATATTCTTCACTAGAAACAGTTTTAGTCTCTGAAGTTTGTGACGCTGGAGGAACATAACCTGGTTTCTTTGATTTTGGACAAGGCTTTGAATAGCCTTCAGGTTTTGGCTTTGAGATTTTCCCCTCCGATGCTGCCACATCATTTAGACCTTCTCTACGACTATCATCTAATCTAGTCCCTTCACCACTTGTGTCCATTTTATCACTGAAATCTCCTTCACTTCTTTCACCATCACCTTCCCTATTTATTGCAACTGAATCTTTTGACGAATTCTGTTCACTTTCAGTGTCTTCTGCTTCCATTTCCGACTCACTCTTCTCAATGTCACCATTGTTTGTTTGAAGCGTCGTTGGCAATATAAACATAGACATTCCATCGCCATTGACAACAGTGGTTGTTTCTTTCCCTGCCACAATATCTAGACTGGACTCACCAGTATTTTCACCTTCGTCAATAACCAACTTAGAAGAGGCGGGACCAGAAGGTGAAGCTTTCAATGTGAAACATTCAGCTATTTTTACCCTTTCTTCTTCAAGTTTCTTTTCTTCTTCCAAAGTTTCCAGATATTTTCTAGCGTCAGTATTCAATTGAGTTAACTCTTCTTGGTACTTTTTCTGAACTTCCATTTCAGCCGCCATTTTTTCCATGCCTTCTATGAGTAGTTTGTTGCTTAAGGCAGAAACGTTATCCATATTTGCAGGTATGTAAAACCCGTTATTATTGGGTACTTTCAGAACAACACCTTGCTTCGAATCTTCAGATGTCATCTCTGGTTTGATCGTGTCATATTTATTCATACCTTGCTCATTCTTCTGTTGACCCAGAGCGAATTTCGCTACAGCAGTCCCTGACGACGGAACACTAGCACCATCTTTTAAACTGTTGAGTACAGTGTCATGAGTTAATTTATGAGTCTGCATCTCTTCCAATGACTCGTAAGCTTCACCGCATCTGTGACAAGTGAACACCTTTAAAAAAAAGTTTTCAAAAATAAAAGACAGGGCTTTTTTTTCACGGGTAGGGGAAGGGGCTTTTCTTTAATTTGGGGGAAAAAATCACACAGTATTTTTGCAAAAGGGGAAGAAAAAACTGAATATTAGGGGAAATCTGCATGAATTTAAGGATTTTTCCTGAGGGAAGATGCCTATAATCAGCCCTTGCTATAGAAGGGAAAAAAGCCCTTAAGACTTATCATGAACAAGATGGTAACTAATTAATCAGATGACAATTATGAGAGTGCACAAAAACATCCATGTCACAAATCCAAGGACCTGACACCTAGCATTTGTTCTTTTGAGCTGTGCAGACAGACTCATTAAAGACTTGAGAGTTATCAAAAATATTGAATTCTGATATTTTGTGCCCAATTTTATAAACATCAGTTAAATTCAAAAAGCGGATTAAGTTTGAAGTAAGCTTAAATTTTTGGTGAGGAGAAAGTATAAAATTTTGTTAATTTTAATCTGATATAATTTCTAATATTTTAACGAAAGTGTCTGATATTAGCAAAGAAGTGATCAGGATCCTCTGTTGGTCTGTTTTCTCATCTTCATAGAAAAGTCATCCAGCATTTGGTAAAATGAATGCAGCCATCTTGTTTCTGGTTAACGTCTGGTTAACCTAACTGCAAATTTAACCCAGCAGTTATATTTAACTAATGTTCATATAATTGGCTTATGGTATTTGATTGGCTCGCAGTATCACTTCCAATGGAACTTAAACCAATGACAATAATTGTTGGCAATTTTGGGAAAGGGTCAAAGTCCGGTCCAGATGCAAAAAAATGTGCAGTGCAATCCCAAAATTGGGAATTTATGGGTCGTGAATAGGGAAAAAATAACTTCATTTTTGATTGGGAAGGGGTCATTCACCAGACCCAAACAAAGAAAGAAAAAAAAATTGCTGATTGACATCCATCAGACTGACAGAGAAATACTACATCTGAAGGGCTAACCAGATCAACTTTTAAGGTATCACTAACTCTACAACAATGTCCTGATTAGCACGGACAAATTTCAAAATTAGACCAGAAAAAAAACTGCACTCAAGTTGAGAGTTCCTTGACCAAAAGGTTTATGGTAGGCAGGCCAAAATACTTCTTTTCCTTTTTTTCTAAGAACTTTGTGAAAATAAGAGGTACAAATTAACCCCAAATATTTCCACAATACAGATTTTGCTGTTCGAAACTAAAAGATTGGTACCGAAAATAGGGTCAGTCGGATAATCATATACACAACTATTTTCTTTCTGGTCTTACCTGCTGCATGACGTGTTGTTGTTGTAGATGTAAATGCAAGGCCTGCCGTCTGCTAAATTTCATATCATTGCATAAGTGACAAACATTTGCATCTTTGGGCTGAAAAAATGAAAATGAGACGCAAATAATGAAATATTGGTACAATTTTCAAACTGGATAATAAAACAAAAATTTGAAGAAAAACATTTTGTCCACTGGATTATGACTCTTTCAAATTGGATACACTCGGATAAATGCCCCTTGGGGCATTTTGTTCATGTTGTATATCTTTGGCTAAAAATAAAAATGCAACCTGGACACCATTTCATTCCAGCCATTTCTCCAGGTCATGACACAGCAGATTAGAAATCCACAGCAACATATTTATGTTTAAAATATTTAATAAGTCATAATTTCCACACAACAGCACCAGTTCCATTGTCCTTATTTTGGTAAAAATACTAAAAATACCAGATTTTTAATCTTCTTGGTTAATATTGTACTTCATTTTAAATCTACCAATGAAAATGTTCCATTAAGGCACTTTGGCCAATGAAAACCCTTCATTCAGAGACTGGTTTCCTAAGTACAGTTTTGAAGCCAAAGGTCACAAATAAACAGCAAAGACAAGTACAATGAAAAGGCTTCAAAATTTCAATCATACAAAGTCTTTCAACGTCTATCAAGGGGCTTACCTGACAATGAACTTTCATATGTTGTTTAACATGATCACTCCGAGTAAATCGTCGTCCACATATAGAACAGGCATAAGGACGCTCTCCACTGTGTACACGAACGTGGCGCTGTAGCTTGGACGGAGTGCGATAAGTTTTCCCGCAAACTGAACATTCGTGAGGTGCTTTTCCAGTAACATGTTCCTAATACGAAATCATAAATCAAACAGGTCAACAAAAACTGTGATAAGTTATTTGTTGACAGAACACTTACAGATTCATTCCATGTTCCTCTTGAGTAAAATGAAGCAATGTAAAAAGTTTGCAAAACCAACAAATGCGAGGTAGCAAAATATAATAAGGAATATCAAACTCCAATTTTCGAAGCTAGCGAATCAATATTCAATTACACTCTTTCAGAGCCATTCCACAAAGCCTGTTATGCAACATTGAACTGTTTTTGTGTTGTTTTTTTTATGTCAAAGGCTAAACTAAGACTTATTTTGAACAGCACAGACAATGAAGACTTATATAGTAATATACCAAGATATGAAATGACTTTTTCTGTGGAAAACCTCAGTCAAAATATCATAAAGAAAGGAAAGATTTGGCTAACTCTTATCTTGTGATGACATGTATATTACAATACAGACAGATAGCCGAAAGCAGAATTGTTACAAAAAGTATGATTATAAAACGGTAGTTTATAAATGATTAATTGAGAAGGCCAGAGAAACTAGTCATGTTCACAGCTACACAACTGATACTACTTTTAGCGAATGAATGGTACCTCAAAGATACAAATGGTATATTTATATTAAAAAATAGAAAAAGATTTTGACCTACCCACCCAAATTTTATGGGTCAAGGTCAAGAAACCATAAACATGACTATTTTTAATAGGATGATAAAAAAAACAACAATTATTCAGTTACCTGAATATGGCGCTGCATATCGTCCGTACATTCAAACTGTTGGCCACAATATCGACACATATACTGAGTGATAACCTGAACACCTGAGCCAGATCCTCGTACGGGCTTTGACAGTTGTTTGGTGAGAGTAGGAGACTGTTTTAACGACAATGCTTCCGTCATGGTTGCTACAATTGGATTCTTGCTTTTCTCTTTTCCGTTAGACAAAGGCGCAGGGGCAATAGCGATATTTAAGGTTGAAGGTGATGTTGAGGCTTTACTGTTGGCCAACTGAGCAGCAATTTGATTAATTAATGAGGCCTTTTGTCCACTTGAAGGCTGGTTGCTGGCCTGTGCCACTGGTTCTATTTTTACTGGAGTTGAATTGGTTCCATTGCTTGCAAGAGATCGAACAGAGCCGGGCTCAATTGTCAATCCAAGTTCCATAATTATGAAAAGGCAACTGGTACAAGAAATGTGTTCTTACTCTACAGTCATCTATAAGCTAGTATTCCCCTGATAGAAAAACAAGATATCTTGACCCTGAAGTATTAGGGGTCAGCCCTGCAGTCTAAGGGGTATTTCGCTGTTAACAAATGGAAGGCCTGAAAATAATAATAATAATGAGCATTTTCTGTCTAAATGGATTAAGTGGGGCCTACTGTCGACAATTCTAGGGGGCTGTAATATCTTACTCTTGTCTACTGTCTACAATTTTTTATTCTAATAATAATCTTAAATTTTGTTAAATTGAATACAGAGGCAATTCAGATATTTACAATATATACAACAATTATTACTTCAACATACAAAACAAAATAATTAACCAATTGTTTAAAAAATTACAAAAAAAAATGTTTTTATCAATAGTCCAACTTATATTAACCAGCAAATGCTATAAATATTTAATAGTACAATAATCTTAAATTTTGTTGAATTGAATACAGAGGCAATTCAGGTATTTACAATATATGCAACAATTATTACTTCAACATACAAAACAAAATAATTAACCAATTGTTTAAAAAATTACAAAAAAAAATGTTTTTATCAATAGTCCAACTTATATTAACCAGCAAATGCTATAAATATTTAATAGTACAATAATCTTAAATTTTGTTGAATTGAATACAGAGGCAATTCAGGTATTTACAATATATGCAACAATTATTACTTCAACATACAAAACAAAATAATTAACCAATTGTTTAAAAAATTACAAAAAAAAAGTTTTTATCAATAGTCCAACTTATATGAACCAGCAAATGCCATAAATATTTAATAGTACAAATATGTATTGAAATACCTAACATAAATATTTTCCTATAAAAACTAGAATAGGCTTGTTAATATGATCTTATTCATTATTTAAAACAATAAATATTATTTCCAATTAAATAAAAACTGATAAGCTTAAATGAAATAATTAATAATTAATTTAATATTCTCTGCAAAATAAAGATGCATCATTTAATTTTATACACATAAGCATTATTTCTTTTCATAAATTGGGTGAAAAAAATCAAAATATTTCTAAATATTTATATATTATGATTACACTTATTTTAAAGTAGCTTGTGCTGGTTAGTCACAGTTATATAAACTATACATGCATGTTTACATGTATAAAATGGCATCAAAACACTGTGTTTAAGTATAGTCCTGCATATCAAATCATAACAGAGAAAGACAATGTACAGTTAATTAATAACATACAATAGTAAGTGGCTTATTGCAACAAATTAAAATCCTATTTTCAGATACTATTCCCCAAAAAATAAACGATCAAACTAAATACACAGACATCCGAAATATTTTATATTAAAACAAGGTAATTTTAACATCAGACAAAATCATTCAACATATTTAATCCCCAACAAGGGCCCCTAGACACAAACCAGACCTTTTGACCTATATACGTCAATACACAAGTCCTAACCACGTGACCGCTCATATACATATACCGAAGTCACGTGACCTGTCAAAGTTATTTTTGGAAATTCCGCTCTTCAATACGATATTATATCCTATGTCTGTGACGCAATTTACGCTACTTTCGGTTTTAGGACTGCAAGAATTCGATTATGACAGAACATTGAAGTAAATAAAACACTTTGGATTACATATAATCAACGAAAGGACGCCGATTTCTTGCCTAAGGGCTAAACATTTCACCACGCCACCTGTTGGTAAAAGTTTGACGTAATTTATACATGAACGAACAGAAAATCCCTGTCAAATCCTTACCCTATTAAAACACCATTTGGACGAATCAATTCAAATAAAATACAAGCGCAAACCGTATATACAGTGTAAATAACAGTTCCAATACACAATTTATGCATGTTACCAGTTACAATATGCATAAACACTGACGTGGGAAGTATGCCAATCGATACGGCTAGGGCCGACATGTTCACTGTGTAGTGACCTTAAAAGGGTAGGGAAATAGGGTACTGAAAAACTTTTCATATCTCGACGTTATTGAAGATTTCTTAGTAATTAATTACATCAATTAAAAGAAAAAAGAACAATCTTACCTTTGGTGTTAAAATTATATCCCAATTCGCCATGTAACTCCCTGAATTTAACGTTTTTCCACAGCGAAAACCCCTCTCGCCTCCGCTAGGGAGATTTGCCTGTTTCAGCCTGCAGGGATTATAGAAGGGAGGTAATTTAACCCTTACTATGTAAATATCTACCTTAGAGGCCCGCTGAAGGTACGAATATAGGTGTATATAAAGGTATATAGAGATGAAGGCATTTTCAAGTATTAAGGATCAATTGGTGTAATTAATGGGAATTGTATTTTCGTACTCTTTCCTGTTATTTTCCAAAATATTATGCAAATATCAGTAATTAGGCATTGCTAGTTGCGTAAAGGAATGTATTTTTAATTAAGCGCAACACACTTTAGTAAGCGGAACAAATTGAAATACACATACAATTAAACGTACATGTATTAAGTATTTTCTTTGAACCGACGGCTAAGGCATACATGTATGTATGTTGCGTGTTTAATACAAAACAAATCTAAGCTTTGGTGTGGAAATGTATTTTCATATTTAAATGAATTCGGACACTATCAATAATTATATTTTAGATCAATTATGGTTCCCCTTAGGGAGAAATCATTATTACACGGTTATCAGTCAGCAACTAAACTTCTCGCTTATAAATGACTTAGTTAATAATTACCAACCCTGAATACGAACGTATTCACAAATTACACAGTAAAACCATAAAATGATGTGAATTCCTCTGAGAGATGAACTGTCTTATATTGATATGGTATCATTATAAAGTTGAAAAATTGCGAAGATACTAAAACCTGGTCCGTAAATACGTGGTCGTTATGAAAGGATGGTCTTAATATCGAAGTGTTCGTTGAGTGAGGTGTTACTGTACATGCACATTTTAGAACATAGACTTTAGTTTTCACATACAGTCCATGTTATAGTTTTTGTAAACAATGTCCATTTTTAATATTAGACCCAAGTCAAAAACTTTCCATAAATGCGTGGGAATTAAGTAAAATTCAAGCATCAACTGATAGTTCCATAATAAATTATGAGACAGCGTAATATACTTATTGATTTGTGAAGTAAATGCTATGTATGTATTATTTTATGAATTGCACTCTACTCCCGAGTGAATTATAGGCCCTATCTTGAATTTAATAATAAATGAGAGACTTGTTAAACAGTGGACGGGAAGGTGAGGGAAACTTTGCCGAAAGGGCGGGGCTATCGATAGTTGAAAAATGTATAATTATCGACTTAAGTATTGTTCAGTACAGTGGAATGCTAACTTGTCTGACAGTTATATATAGTGTCCAAAAATTTTGATAACTTATGAAACAGAATTTTTCAATCTCGTCGAATATTAGTTAAACTAGACACATATACGCCAAGAATTACGCCAACGAAAAATTGTTGCTAAGTGTATTTATTAAACGACCGATGGAGGTGGGTAATTTGTGGTGAAGTACCCCAATCTCCGAAGCCACGCCCACTATAAGAACTTCCTTGTTGGTATGAAAAAATTTACGGTATCTACACGCAAGTTTTGGACGTATTCTACCGGGAAATAAACTATAGTTTCGGATCCGAGTCATTTTTGATACTTCCTGTATATTGTATGAATGTAGCTATTTTGAGCCAGTGTCTTTCAATAAGTGACATCACGTTGGAACATGGACTCTACATAACAGTAAAGTCCCTGGTTGGGTGCACTTTTTAACCTGTATTTTTTCGGACTTTTGAGCGATTTAGAAATGACAATGGCGGGTATCAGAAGGAATCGTTATACAAGGATAATCCACTCTAAATATCAGACAGTTGGACACATTATACGATTAATCCTAAATGATCATTTTATCACGCATAATATTCGGATATATCTCCTAACTATCGACTGATTTTCCACATTAAATGCACAGACACCAGTGCAATTAAACGATTCCCAACCACCGGACCGCAATCTTCAAAATAGGCATAAAATAAAAAAGTTCTTGGTTTCCACTAAATGGACCGATCCTAGACTTGAGTATGCGTCAATATTTTGTGCCATTTTTTTCACATGAATTATATCTCTGAATTAAAAAAAAAATATACATATACTTGAAGACAATTTTTTTGGCCTACCTACGTACAGATCCTATATTTTGGGGATGTCAGTGGAAGTGTGTTATTTGCCTTAAATTAATTTAGAATGTATTATTACGTAAGGTAAAGCCTCAAATAGCGACCACCTCAATTCCACTGCCACCTTGTTATTTCGACCACTTGTTTTCGGACCGGTTTTCAATAACCCTTATAATTCAACTTGATAATGAGATTGACTTCACTTTACGCCCGATTTTTCGGGTCCCGAAAGTGGTCGCATCATCAAGGTTTTACATAAACATATTCGTACAAAAAACTCAAGTTCAGCCGACGATAAGATAGGCAGATTAATTTGAACATATTTTAAACACTATCAAATTTTGCTAATTAAAAAGTCGCTTCAAACTATGTTCTGTGAAATGGTTCCGTTCATCGTTATCTTTAACTAACAAAGCTTATGCTATTTTTAGAAACATTATTTGCTATTCTGACGAAAAACATGAAAAAGAATATAGTTAATGGCAATATCTTGAAAGATCACACACAGTGAATGGCCATCTATTATGGTGCATAGTCAACTTTTACAGTTAAAGCGATATTCTTAAAAGCTTTGAGATTGCTATATAAACTAGAAAGATTTCAGCAAAGACCTATACTACACGAATACAGAATAGATCCTTTTTGTTCAAAATATGTATCGGTCAAATTTTACGCGCAAAAATCTCTTCCGTGATTTTTAAAAGGTTGGTTATTGTTATATAACCTGGCTAATTGTCAGGAAGTTAGATGCAAATTTTGTAAACAGTTAGTTTCTGAAGGCATGTGAGGTGTCGGGGGGGGGGGGGCTGTAGGATCGAAAGACCGAGTTATGCGTTATGTAGAATACTTCTTGAAATTTACACCTCGTTTGCAACATATAAAACGAACGGTCTTAATATTGAAGTGGTTTCATCCGGTTGAATTATAAAAACACAGTGAACTGCAATTAGAAAATTTACGGCCGCTGTAATGAGGTCATCTTAATTTCAAGGGGTCTTTAAGTAAGTTTTTTTCTGTATCTTGTATCGATAACCTGTTTACCACAATGGAAGTAAGAGGAATCCTTTCCTCTTTTTGTGTTATCCCTGGTATTGGTGTACATTGCATGGTTTTTATTATTTGAATATGTGTAATCATAAATTTTATTTATGTAATAATATTATTTTTTTCGACTGATGAATTTCACAGTTGTTATTGTATTGTATTTATCTATCCATTCAATTTTGTTTTAAATTGCCATGTTGTGTATACTTGCAAAATAAAATTATTATTATTATTATTATCCGCTAGTCTGATATGTTGGTTGTGTATTGTCTCGAAGACTGATAATGTGATTGTAGAGCCTAAAATTGAGTTTGTTGAGCAAGTAACAGGTGACTATTTTTATTCCTCCAATTACATATTAATTAACTCGCGCACAAATAAATATTATGTTGACTACGTACTGATAGTCAACATAGGCTGAGGGAGACAACTCTAAAATTACTAAACGTTTTCTGCAAAGGGAGACAAACGCGAATATTGCTTTAAATTATTGTCGAAACGTAGTTGTCTCCCTTCGCGGAAGAGTTGCCGAATTATGGGATATTCTGTGACGTCACAAACTATATACAGTATTCGAAAAATTTAGCTATGTAGCCTCCAAATCTTCGTATTTTGCTCCAATTTTATAGTTTTATTTTAATTTATTGTGATTTACTTCGATTGTGCACATGTTTTCCGAAGTGACGTAGAAGATTGTAAGCATCATGTTTAAGTGTATTCCTATATTTAAGGCGTGCAATCGCCAGGTAGAATGGATTGATCGGAGACACTGTAATTTACAGTCAATTCCAGATGATGTTATGAGGTACACTAGATCGCTAGAAGAGTTATTTCTGGATGCAAATAGTATCAGAGAGCTACCCAAGGTATGTAAGAAGTATTCGATGTGATGTCCGTTTCATTCAATCTATTGGTTACTTGGTAAAATCGTTTTAAATTCATGTTCCGGTTTTTTGCAGAACTTTTTTCGTTTGGTGCAACTGAGAAAAGTTACGCTAAGCGACAATGAAATCAGTAAATTACCACAAGACGTGGCCCAGTTGGTCAACATGGTGGAGTTGGACATTAGTAGAAATGGTGAGTAGATCGATTTACTGTCTAATAACGTAGGAATTTTGACCTGTAAACACCGGTGTCTATATGACCTAGTTTGTATATATCCCGCCATCTTGGATTTCCCCTGATTAGCCAACATCGGCATTCAGAAGAAATTTTTATAGATTTTCACCTTGTCATGCCGTAATAAAATTAAAAAATGACAAGATTCGATACAGTTTGGTCCAACATGTAATAAATGATCGTTACATATTGTTTTTGGACCTGTTAATCATATAATTTCATACAGTTCATTTATATGAAAAACCCACTCCCATCTACCTACATTCTCACCTGTTGAATCATTTTTGCTCTGTCGATAAACAGTTCAGTTTGCCGGACATGGTAATTAACCATTGATGTAATTAGCTATGTTAATCTAATAAATGTCTAAGGATTGTTTTTTTATGTTGTGAATTTTTTCTTGCAACTGTATTGATGTAAAAAAAATATAAAACAAAAATTTAGCCCATATTTACACAATTGATTAGTTATGAATATATGATAATCTTTACCATACCTCAATGGAAACTGTCAAATAAAAAAAAACTGTATGTTGTTTTTTGAATGTTCGGCATCACAACAGGAAAAAATCACACATGTTAATGTCTTAAGGAGATTTGAAATATTCCTATGACACTATAACTTTCTTAGGTTCATTGTCAATTTCACCCATATGATAGTTTGAACAGAGTTAAATATTATGCATTGCATCACTGTGTGTAATGTTAATTGTTATCAATACAAAACTTTTTTTCATTAATTTTCATGGTTAAATTCTTTTCTCTAAATTCTTATTCAAACGAACCATCCGTTAGTACAGTTAAACCAACTATATGCTTAATTTATTGTCTGATTAAAACACCTGTCAGTCAAAGCTGACTCTCATTCAATGATGTCGTTATACACAATTAACAAAACTACAGTATTATAGTCTTCCCATTTTTCGCTGTTTCGCATTTCATGGTTTTCTATGAATTTGGCTTTTTGAGGTAAAAAAAACCCTGATCTTCTGTCACTGTGGTATCTTTTGTTTTTGTTGGTCGCAATTTTTGTGGTTCTTACTAAAATAGCTATGACGTTGGGATGTTTATTCATAGATTTTGATTTTGTTTTGGAAAAAATTTTGCTTTTTCATTTTCTGTCATTTTCTTCATAAAATAATCCTGCTAGTGAAGTAGAAATTTAGGTAATTACGTGGCCTTCACATGTCAAAGGGTACCCAATCTAAAGTTATAAAACATGCAACAGATATCTGTTGATAAAGTTCATTATATGAGTCAAACTTCACATTGGTCATTTGCAAATTGACTGTGGTACCAAGACGGGGCAACACTTTTAGGGGCCTTTTGTGTTCACACCTTTCTTAGGTAAGTTGTGTCCGTTACTTTAACACCATTTCAGCATGGACCTCATATTTCTGTCTGTTTAATATGGTGAGCAAATGATTATTAATTATCATTGAACACAAACTGAGACCTGTTTTGTTACTGATTTTGGTGAAAGTTGTATTGTAGCACAATTTCGGATACTTCCAAATTTCGAATGGTTAACGGATATTTCAGCATTTTATTCCTTCGGATTTGATTTCGAGGATCAGCTAGTGAAACCACAGTATTTGATGACCCAGTCCTCCATGGTGACAGAAAGCTGAGATATAAAATTTACTTACTTACCATATATATATATACTTCTGTAAAAGAAACTGAGGCATAGCATTTTACACATTTTTTTCACAGTTTGTCTAGCCATTGTATTTATGAAGAGACAGGGGTGTAGAAATGAGCCGGAAGCCAGAAAAATCGACCAGCTATTTGAGTGAGCATTCTTGCTGGTTGCCTTTTCTGAAACAGTGGACACAATACTATTCACAACCCAAACTCCCCTTTTTACTTTTAGTGGCTTACTGCTTCATGAAAACATTTCTACACCCCTGAGGAAATGTATGGTTTATTTGTCTCATCATTTGTTATAAAATACACAGGATATCATTATTATGATTGAGTTGTAGACAATATTAAATATTTGGTAGAAAAAGTCTTGCGGGAAGAAATTGGTATTTGTCTGTGTGAAACAAAGTTAATACTTTTTTTAACTTATATTATCAGATGTTTTGAATTATTGTTGTTGTTCAACTTGTTGTTGATTGATATGAACTCCTTAGGGAATGTATGTTTGATGGTTGACTATATTTGTCAGTCAATAATTTCATATTGTTTCCTTTACTCTAGGGAAGCGTCTATGTTACTGTTTTATGCGAGATTGATTGTGTTTTTTACCTAATTTTACCAAAACATTTCCATCGTCTGTAGTCAGTGTCGGTCTTTTCTTCAGTAAAATATGGCAAGGTTTTCGTTATCAAAATATTGTTGATTAAAAATAGCAATTAAAGTGTGTTTTGTTGTTTAGATTTCACACACAAGAATTCCTTATTTGATAAATTCAGGGCCAGTTCATGAGAGGCTAGAAAGAAGGAGCATAGTCTTTGTTTTTGTTTTAGTCAGTTAACATATTTTGACTATTAATGGATGGCTGCGGCAGGTCATACCCTTCCATGAAAATTTGACAAAAAAGTTGATTTTCCTCCGCATGTGGAGAAGTTGCCGGCTCCTTTTGGAAGGGTAAGTTAGTACTGGTTGGTACACAGTCCAGGAAAACTGGTTAGGTGAACTGGTCGCCATATATAATTGAAAAATTTTTGAAAAACGGTGTTAAACCCAGTGAAACAAACAAACTATTAATGGATGTATTTCCTGTCTTCTAAGTAGGATTTTCACTAGATATCAAAAGTTGAGGGTAAAAAATGACCCCTAGTCTGATGGTAATCGAATTAATCAACAAAATTTCCTTCTAATTTTATTGTGAATTTGACCCTTTGGTACGAATTCTCAAGAGTTAAAAGCTTTATTTTACTGATTTGTTCGAGAGTCAAAATGCCATTTTAAGGGTCAAATAAAAGCCCTGCCTAAGCGCAAAAAGGTTCCTAACATGACCATATTGTTAGCTGCTGACTGCAGACATTTTTGTCAATTTATCTTGCCAGTATTTTCATTGGCACTATATTTCTGACCTGAAAAATCTTTTTGAAGAAGAAGTTTTGGAAACCTAACAACCAGGATTTTTGCTAGATGTCAAAAGTCGAGGGGTCAAAATTGACCCTTGACTAATGATAATTTGAAGAGTCAACAGATCTTCCTCCGGCTTTTATTGTAAATTTGAACCTTTTGGTACAATTCTCAGGAGTCAAAATCTTTATTTTACTGATTACAAGAGTCAAAATTCTGTTTTAAGGGTCAATTGAAAGCTCTGCTAAACCTGTATTTTTAGGATGTTAGTAGAAACCAGGTATTTATTTTTTTGGCCTTATAGATGTATTTCCTTACTCAGGGCTTTCATGTGACCCTTAAAACAGCATTTTTGACCCTTCAAATCATCATCAGCCAAGAGGCATTTTTGACCCTCAGCTTTTGATGTCTAGTGAAAACCATGTCGCTCCTAATCTTTGAACAATCTGGTGTTGATTGTTGGAATGATGATGATTTTTCACTAATAATCATGTAAAACATGAATGCTGTGATAAAATTCTTGTAAAAAAGAGTCTTTCTGTGTGATCTGAATCTTGTTAGCCATAACCATTATTGATTAACCCTCTTGTTGACATATTCGGATTGAATTTTTTCTCTGGAATACAAATTCTCTAGAACTGGTAAATTTACGGTTAGAGAAATTCTTAGTATCGTTTAAAGCTCTCACTTCTGTCACAGCCTTTTGTATGTGAAGTCCTGTCATATCGTATTAAGAAATACTTGGACCAAAAATTTATCAAATTTTATCATTTGTTTCCATAGAACACAGATTAATTTTTGCCATTTTAGAAATATATAACTACCTTAGGCTTGTTTTTACTTTTGCATCATCTTTAACAGCGATTTTTTTACTCCTTTGTTTGGGTTCGGTAAATGGACCCTGCCCAGTCGAAAATAAAGACATTTTGTCCTATGCCCAACCTAAAAGTTCCTGATTTTGGCATCAAACTACATATTTCTTCTCAACTGGACCGGACCCGGGCCCTTTCCCAAAATTGCAAAAAAGTCACGGATTGAGTTGTATCCCCTTGGATTCAAAATGAAAATACTGCTATATGAGAAATGTATTATTAACTCTACAGTTACCTACATTGTAATCAAATGTACACAGTGGTTCTATATCTACTCTGGTAGATTTGATGTTGTATTATTTGCATGTAAGGATCCATAAATATATCACACATTACCATGGGATCTATGTTTGCTAAATTTTTATTGTCTTGCAACTAGTAATAAAGAACATTTGACTTCATATATTTTCAATTTTACGTTTACTGCCAGTCTTTTTAGCTTAAACCTCCAGAGAAACAAGCAAACAAAATATCCTGAAAAATATCCTGAAAAATAAGCTAACAAGATATCCTAAGAAACAAACAAGCGAAATATCTGGAGAAACTAACAAACTAATAAAATTATATCATGAAAACAAACAAAAACAAGCAAACAAAGAAATTTTAAAAAATCTGAGAAAAAAAAGTAGAATGTTCTGATAAACAAAGAAATAGAAAAATCTGAGAAACAAACAAGTAAAATGTTCTGAGAAACAAAGTAATAAAAAAATTCTGAGAAACAAACAAGTAAAATGTTCTGAGAAACAAAGTAATAAAAAAATTCTGAGAAACAAACAAGTAAAATGTTCTGAGAAACAAAGTAATAAAAAAAATCTGAGAAACAAACAAGTAAAATGTTCTGAGAAACAAAGTAATAAAAAAATTCTGAGAAACAAACAAGTAAAATGTTCTGAGAAACAAAGTAATAAAAAAATTCTGAGAAACAAACAAGTAAAATGTTCTTAGGAACAAAGAAATAAAAAATTCTGAGAAACAAACAAACAAAATATCCTGAAAAACAAACAAACAAAATATCCTGAAAAAAACAAACAAACAAAATATCCTGAAAAACAAACAAACAAAATATCCTGAGAAACAAACAAACAAAATATCACCTAAAATTTATCATTTTCATGGCCAATCTATTTAGTGGCATAATGCTTCCATATTGAGCTTGTTTTGTGATTGAATTATTTTAACTAACTTCTGTGTGATTTATCATGTTAGGCATCATGAACATTTTGGGGAATATTTATTTGTTGTAAGGCATAAAAATAATTCCTGGTTCGCCCCTAACCAGTGATTTCTTTTTTCCGTTTTTGTTTGGGTTTGGTAAACGGACCCGTCCCAATAAAGACATAAATACATTTTTTCCCAATTCCTGACCTTAAAGAACTGTGTGCACTCGTGCTAAAAATTCCAATTTCTGTGCTAATTAATGTGATTTTCATCCATTGGTTGGTGCTGATACCTTTCATAAATTGTAGAAAAAATGCTAGAATGGATCTTGATTAAATTTCTAATTTAAGTTCAAAGCTTCATACATACAGTTATGACAGTATGAACAAAAGATGTATCCAGGAATATATACTTAATGGTTTAAAGCTTTTTAATTTTAATTGCAGTTAGGTATTAAAGAAAATTAAATGTAATTTAAAAGCATTACTAATAGAAATATTGAGCTTTTATTAATTTTTCACAAAAAAATGAGAAAATTCATATATTTTTTCTTGAAAAATGGAAAAAAAACTTAATCTCATTTTGAACAATTTCTTTTGATTTTAATTGGAATTGTTCTTATTTATTTTTCAGATCTTGGAGAAATTCCAGAAAATATTAAATACTGCAAAAATCTACAAGTTCTGGATATTAGTAGTAACCCTCTAATAACTCCGTAAGTGTGGTTTAATATTTTTTCCTATGTCCCTAATCTTTGGTTGAACCACTTGCTCAGGGGCCTACGGGGTCCAGTGGTAATGGTCTTTCACTTGTAATCACTCGCCATTTACCTGTGCGTGTTAGAATCCCTATGAGGACAGGATGAATTTCACATTTGGGAAAGCTGTCAACCCAGCTTATGGAAAGTTGGTGGTTTTACCTAGTTGTAAGCCTTGGGTCTTCCTTCACCATTAAAGTTGGAAAAGTTGCCAAATGGCCCCCCAAGAAAAAAAAATGTTTGAACTATTTGCCTGATGCTGAAGATCACTGAAATTAAGTTTGGGTCTGGTGAGATTTATGTTCTAATTCCACTGTAAGACCAGGTTTTTCCCCTTCTATAGCAAGGACCATTTATTGGTATCTTACCAATGGAAAAAATCTTTAAAATCATGCAGTTTTCCACTAAAATTCTGTTTAAACAAAGTTAGTCTTCCCCCTTTTCTGGAACATTGGTTACAACTTACATGCTTGTTGGAAAACTTCAGTTGAAATGCAGTTGAAACCAGGTGTAAATCTGAAATTTATATAAAAATAATTTATTTACTTCAATTTTTTTTTGTTTTCAGTTTGCCATCAGGATTAACACAGTTACGGAACTTGACACATTTAGGATTGAACGATGTCTCTTTGTCTTGGCTTCCGAAAGATTTGGGAAGGTGAGTTTATATTGCAGTATCACAAATTTTTTAGAATATTTATTTTCGTGGGCAAGTTAATCCATGAATTTCTGTACTCTCAAATCTTTTGGGGGGACTGGGGCCCTGGGAGGGGAAATTTTGCATCATTTTCAGTTCAAGGAGGATTTCAAAAGCCTAATTAATATAACATAACCTGCTTAAATTTTTTTTCTCAGGTGGAGGAATTTTACCAAAAATAGGGGAAAAAAGTATAATCCAGAGGTGGGTGAATGGGGCTGAATTTCAGCCCCAAATTCGGGAGAACGAGAGCCCTGAATTGCCATTAGATGAGCACTGCCATCTAATGTAACCTTAATTTTATTTTCATTTACCTCTACCACCCCAAAACAGGCCAGAAATTCTTGAGAAACAAATAGTAAAAAATTTGGCCTTAAGCAAACAACTGTTGTATTCACGACCTTGTTGTGTAAAAGCTTGGATTAGATGCAGTATTCTTTGAATTAGCTAAATATTTCATAATTGATGTCATGTGTTTAATCAGAAAGAGGATCAGTTGTTTGTTATTCCCTTAGAAGTCCATCCGTCTGCCTATTAACCCAGTCTTCTAGTGTCTGGTATGCATTATGCCTTGTTTACGTGCATATAATTGTATATTACAAATAATTATCAACAGACATAGATCTGTTGAATAAGAGTTACTTCATAAATGTTTACATGGTATGGTTACTATTGTATTTGAATATGTGTAGGCCTCATATAAAAAGTTTGTTTGTCATCCCATTACTGTCCCTAAAATCCCAATATTTTATTATTGGGTTTTCATCAAACGCTGGTCTGTTTACGGTACTTTGCATTTTTTATGAGTTATTAAGATATGTTGAGAGCTAGTTACCCACTTTAATTCTTTATCTCAAAGGTTTAGGAGACTGCAAGCAAGACAAGGATTTCCCTGACGCAGGTTTCTTGCATCCCTGACGCAATATTCAGCTGAGGGACTCGCATTGAGAGTGACCACCACATCCTTGAGCCCCCTTCTGACTTGGAATTTGCTCTTATCATTTTCTATGTGGGTCAAATTTACAATAGAATTAGAAAGAAATTTTGCTGACTCTTCGAATTTTCATCAGTCAAGGGTCTTTTTTGACCCTTAACTTTTGAACTGTACAGAAACATTTGTGATGAATGAAGAATAAATCACAGCTATATACTCATTCATAATTTACTCACCTTCGGCCAAAAAAAAAATTGTGTGTTTAGGGGACCTGACCTGAAATTACTATACCTTCTGACCTTAGATTTTTTTAACACATTTCTCAAATGTTCAGTTGTTTTTTAACTGATAAGTGGTATAAGTTGGTGAAACCATTTTATTGAATAAACCCGACTTGATGCCTTCCCTGCATAGCTGTGTTCAGACAGTTGCCGTGGTCCAGTAGTTAGTGGGCTGGACTTGTAACCGGGAGATCCGGGTTCGAAATCCGATCGCGGCAGGTCATACCCTTCTACGAAAATTTGACAAAAATGTTGATTTTACCTCCACATGTGGAGAAGTTGCCGGTTCCTTGTGAAACGGTAAGTTAGTTCTGGTTCATATACAGCCCAGGAAAACTGGTTAGGTTTACCGGTTGCCATATATAACTGAAAAATTGTTGAAAAACGGCATTAAACCCCAGTGACAATATTCTTTAAGCCTTGCTGTGAATCTATCTTGATGAAACTTCTACACAATATTTACATACACTGTTTTGATCTCCTATGTATTTTTAAAAATACACCTTAAAATACAAATAAATATTATATTGAACTCTGCTAGCTATCAAATCCGTTATCTGTTTAGAAACCACGGGTTAACTCTCATGGTTGTATGAAGTTTGGTGTAAAATTTGCTTAACCTCTTTTTTTCCTCCTCTCTGTGTGTATTATTTCTACGTCTCAGGTAAATATAATACATTCTATGTGGTGCATTTAGTAGCATACCTACATTATGTTTAACGATTAACTGTTGTTTTCTGACTATAATATCAGATTTGTTGTAGCATGAACAATGCCTGTGTGTAATTACAGGTAGGAGTTCAGTGTATGCTGGTGTTCATAGTGTGGAAGTATAGAACATAATTATTGAATTTCTTTCTCATTGTCGCTGCTGAGATATCAGGTTTTTTGTGATGATGGGGCCAAAAAAGGGGCCATGAAAAGATGTTTTTACATGCATATTAATGACATTTTTAAAACAAGTCTCATTCACTTTTAGATTTGAGATACTGCGATATTAAACCTATGATGTACACCACATCAGTTTTATCCCCCCACCCCTTAAAATTGATTTTTACCTGTCTAAGTCCTCCTGTCTCATTTTATTCAGTTAGTGTCCATCTCATTCTAGTTCAGCTGGTGCCAATCTCACTTTATTTAGCTGGTGTCCATCTTACTTTATTCAGCTGGTACCCATCTCACTTTATTTAGCTGGTGTCCATCTCACTCTATTCAGCTGGTGCCCATCTCATTTTATTTAGCTGGTGTCCATCTTACTTTATTCAGCTGGTGCCCATCTCATTTTATTTAGCTGGTGTCCATCTCACTTTATTTAGCTGGTGCCCATCTCACTTTATTCTGCTAGTACCCATCTCACTTTATTCAGCTGACATTGTTGGGGATTTATCAGGCAAATGAATATATATTACTGGTAATTAATATACCGATATAACGTAACTAGTTTGTTTCCATGAATTAACAGTTTCATACAACAATGACGTGAGAATTTTAGACTGAATTTCATACTGTGCTAAAAATAGCATACTGGTTCTCGGAGGCATGGTGTCTCGATTGGGTGACACTGGGAACCGCTCTTCAATAAATATCAACCGATGACATTAAATTACTTTCGTTTTCATTCTTGCAACGGATAATTGTATCGAGACCTTGTAATAGTTTTATGATTTGATGCTCATTAAAAGATATTTGTTGACAAAAGATTTGATGAAATATGATTCATAGGAGAAATTTTCTATTTGCCCGATCGGGCAATTGATTGGAATATTCGCTTGTCCGAGGTCAATTTTTACTTGTCCCGGACAATTGTTAGTGTCGAGCCCTGGAATGTGAAAAGTTTTACAATATTTCATTTTTTTTACCCGTTTGTTATCAGATGTAATCAATTAAAACCAGATTCTGGTAGTCCAAGAAATAATAATTAAAAACACTCTGCACTAGCGTTGAATTACAACCACCATGACATTTATATATTTATATTATTTATACATTTATATTATGACATATATTCTGATTTTTTTTGTATTATGTATATTAACAATTTTAATTCCTATTTTAACTTGTATCAGATTTTAAGTAATTATAAGGCCATTTTTCAGTGATTTAAGTAAATGCCTGGTTTATGTTAACATCCCAAAATATAAAGGGTTGGTTTGTTGGCTGAAGTTTCTTTTAAATACAGTATAACCTCACATTTTGAGAACCTCAATATTTTGACTATTGTTGTGGTTGTTGTTATTACAACTAATTTTTGGACCAGCTTTCAATAAGGTCTGTTTTGTTTTGTTTTTTTGTGACTTATTGTCACTGGGATTTAATGCCGTTTTTTCAACAATTTTTCAGTAATATACGGCGACCAGTCCACCTAACCAGCTTTCCTGAACTGTATACTAACCAGTTCTAACTTACCCTTCCACAAGGAGGCGGTAACTTCTCCACATATGGAGGAAAATTGACATTTTTGTCAAATTTTCATGGAATGGTATGACCTGCCGTGACCGGGATTCAAACCCGGATGTCCAGGTTATAAGTCCAGCACACTAACCACTGGACCACGGTCGCGGCTTCAATAACTTATGTATAATTCAAATTGTTAATGATAATAGTGACTTCATTATTACGGCTGATTTTATGAGTCTGGAATGTGGTCACACTGTTAAGTTTTACTGTGTATTTTTCTCTTTATTTGGAGATATATTTTTCATAAAAATGAAAATATTGGCTAGAACAAAATGGACTGGTACTTAAAAGTGGAAAAAAAATAAAACAGGATTATTGGAAAGCAGGATTTTTGTTTTTGCCTTACGGCCAGGTGTTATTATATCCATGTTGAAGATTCAGATATGTTGATATAATCAGGTGAGGCTTAGTGTTCTGACCAGAAGTCAGGTATGTTTATAGAACTAGTCTTTGTGTTTGAAAGATGGAAATTATGACTGCGAAGTCTGAAGTGTGTTTATGAAATAAAAAAGATGTTTCTGTATGAAGAATGACTGTGCTAACCATTAAATAAGTCAGCCTTTAGCTCTCATACAGCAAACAACATCTATCAAAGATTAAATCATAGATTCCTCCTTCTGGCCCCTAAAATTTCCCCTTTTTAGATCACCGAAAGATGATGCCTCCCCCTCTTCTGAATCTAGAAAAAATTGCCCTCATAGAGACCCTCTAAAATACAATTATTTTGATATTTGATAGGGGGCTCTCGATCTCCTGAATTAAGGGCCAAAATTTGGCCCCGTTCCCCCGCCTCTGGAATATTCTTTTTTGCCCCTGTTTTTAGTAAAAATTCCTCCACCTGAGAAAAAAGATTTAAGCAGGTTATGTTATATTGATTAGGCTTTTGAAATTCCCCTTAAACTGAAAATGATGCTAAATTCCCCCCTCCCAGGGCCCTGGCCCCAGTCCCCCAAAAGAGAGAGGGAGAGCCCTGTGATATAGGATATATTTAATACATCATAATCATTAAAAAAAAACAGTCTATTTTTCGCACATATTTCACCACTCCAAACGAAGTCATAATAATTTGTATTCCTGTAAATCAGCGTGTGGTTTATTCAATGGAAGAAACTGAGGGAATGACAGTGTACAATCTTAAATTTCCAATAAATGTTGATTTGAAATGCAAATGACAGAGACAGAAAAGAAAGCCACTTGACCCAAATACACCTCAATAACTCTGCTACAATGTGTGCGATGCTTTTGTTTTTCAAGGATAATCTTTCCAAAATTGTCTATATCTTCATCTTGCTAAAATCAATTAATTGTGTTTTTATGTCAAGAATGAATGTCCATGTATCGCCTCACTTTTTTTGTATTTCTTCATTAACTTTGGAATCTCCAAAAAATTTATTCACTGTTGTTATCGTCTCACTTTTTTGTATTTCTTCATTAACTTTGGAATCTCCAAAAAATTTATTCACTGTTGTGGAATTTTCCAAATTTCTTGAAAAATGGTCTCAGAAGTTAATGACGCAGGGTATGGATTAGGGGAGGGGCATCGATCAGGACTGGGACATTGACAATGGGAGGGGCGTTTACTAGAGGTGTGGTATTTTTAGGGGGAGGAGCATTGATATGTAGAGGGGTATTGATACAGGGAGGGCCGTTAATAATGGGAGGGGCATTTATGAGAGGTAGTGTATTTTTAAAGGGGAAGGGCATTGATATGTGGTAATTCTGTGATCAGGGGAGGGGCATAGATCGTGGGAGGGACATTGGTAGAGGGAGGGGCATTGATTTGGGTTGGAAAATGATTAAAGGTGGTACAATTATTGGGTTAGGGATATTGATAAGGGGCAGGGCAATTATTAGGGAATAATTAGTATCTTGTTGATAGATTGTCTTGTATATATTTTCAGTTTAAGCAACCTGATGTCCCTGGAGCTTAGAGAGAATATGATACGACAATTACCTGCTTCTATGTCATTTCTTGTGAAGTTAGAAAGTCTTGACTTAGGCAGCAATGAACTTGATGAACTGGTTTGTACTTAATATTTTTCCTCTCATCGGTCAGAGGTCATTAAATGTATGGTTCATATTTTTCCTCTCATAGGTCAGAGGTCATTAAATGTATGGTTCATATTTTTCCTGTCGTAGGTCAGAGGTCATTAAATGTATGGTTCATATTTTTCCCCTCATAGGCCAGAGGTCATTAAATGTGTGGTTCAAACTTTTCATCTGAGCAGTCAAAAGACATATGTGTGATATATTTCACCTTGTTTATTTCTTTAGTTCTGTGATGAAGAATTCAATTAATGAAGAACTTTTCTAGAAAAAATATTTCCAATTTACTGTTACCATAGAGACAAACATTAAATTGGTTCCAGAAAAAAGGCCTTTTATGTGAAAAGTACTATTGGTACATGAAGGTGATTTTGAATCAAGAGGTCAAGTTAGCAGCACGTTTTTAAAGTTTAATTTTTATTTGTTATCTGTAAATCCCAAGTGGTCACAGTATGCAGTCTTCAGAAAAGTTAAGGTCATGGCCGGGGTGCTGTGGTTAGTGCGCTGGACTTGTAACCCAGAGATCTGGGTTTGGATCTCGGTCGCAGCAGGTCATACCCTTCTGTGAAAATTTTGTCAATTATACTGGTTAGTTACTTAGTATACAGTCCAGGAAAACTGGTTAGGTGAACTGGTCACCGTATATTACTGAAAAAATGTTGAAAAACAGCGTTTAACCCCAGCAAAATAAGCCACATAAAAACAAAACAAAGAAAAGTTCGGACTGTATGTATTGTAGTGAGTATAGAGTCGTACTGGAGTCAGCTTTCATTCAGTATTTTGTGTAACGTATCTAAACATTGGTTAGATTTATGTTTTCATGGTATATTGATCAACTATACTGCACCTTGTAATCCGAGAATAGCTGTGAAGTTTATTTTTTGTCAAGCACGTGCTTACATTTATGACAGAATACCTTAGTCATAAAGATGCGCTTTTGTGATGTCTTATTAACTCTTTCCTTGTTGTTTTTGTCGCATATATGGTGACTGGGATTTTTTACCTTCCACATAGTTACCTGTATTGAAGGGTGTAACAATATGGTAAAAACCGTACTGCAATATATTGCAATATGCAAAACCCATATTGCAATATATTGCAATACATATTGTATTCACGCAGAAAAGTAAAGCAAGAATTGATGCACATGCATTGTCTTAAATGGATCAATATTATATATATTTATATGAAATTCATATGTAGTTTCACTGTGAAATAACCCGCTGATATGTCAACGAGTGTCGCAGATCAAACACTGATAGGTATACTGGTCGCATCTTACGGCATTTACGAAAATGAAGTTATCGAATTTTGTTTGCTTGTAAATTTGTCTTATTTTTGAGATCTTTTCATCGGTGGCGTTGACACGAATACAATAACTGGCTCAGAGAAAAACGAACCCGTAAAAACCAGTCAGAATTCGTATTGCAGTATTATCCGGTACATCGGTTTACTGTTACACCCACTACCTGTGATCCTAATCCAAAGTAGGGACGGTTGTTCCCAATTTCAAACCAAATTTCCTAAAGAAGTAAATTTTTAACTGAAATGTTCAAATGTTACTCATATGGATCTATATGAGTTACTAGAAATATTATGGTCTATTAGGTTCATTGATTGAACATGCCTGTCTTTTTATTACATTTTTGTGACACTTTATCATGTTATCAGGAAATTTTTCTTTAAACAATGTTAAATGGCTGACTATATTTCTTTATTGCATATTTCATATAACTCCAAATTTCAGACAAAATGTTTACCATACTAATCAGAGCTCTCTCTCTTTTTTGGGGGACTGGGGCAGGGGCCCTTGGAAGGGGGAATTTCACGTCATTTTCAGTTCAAGGGGAATTTCAAAAGCCTAATTGATATAATAGGTGGGAGAATTTTTACCAAGAATAGGGGAAAAAATGTGTATTCCAGAGGTGGGGGAATGGGGTCGAATTTCGGCCCCAAATTCGGGAGATCGAGATCCCTGCTAATCAGTACTGGTACCTTTCCAGTGGAAAAATCCTTTGATGATTTAGAATATAGTGAACTAAGCTAATGGTTCAATTGAATTTTCAAGTTGAGAAATTTAGTCCCAAACCCTTTAGTGTTATGGGTATAAATATGATTTTTCTTGAATAAGGTGATTTTTTAGTTCACTTAAACATATGTCAAGCTTTGCTTGGAAATTTTAGTTCAGATAACCAAACACTTTTGTGGTAGGTGTCAACTGCTGTATTTTTTTCACATTGAAGGCATATTAGCTTTTCATGGGACAAAAACCTTATTCAAGGGCTTTTTTCACAGTCAGGGGAAGGGGCCTTTCTTAAATTTGAGGAAAAAATAACACTGTATTTTTGCAGAAGGGGAAGAAAAAACTAAATTTTAGGGGAAATCAACATGAATTTAAGGATTTTTCTTGAGGGGAAGACGCCTATAAATGGCCTTTGTTATTGAAGCAAAAAAGTCCTGCTTATAATATGAACCCTCTCCAATATGACTCAATAGGAGTTGTAAATTGTAAGTATTAAGAAAGATTGAATGAACATTTTTTTTTTACAGAGTTATCAGTGCTTGCTGAACTGATTGTAAATTTTGTTTGTTTATTGTTTCAGCCTGATACAATAGGATCTTTGCCTTCATTACAAGAATTATGGCTTGATTGTAACGATTTGGCTGAATTACCTCCAGTAAGTAATATTATTACAACATTCATCTAGCAAAAAGCATACAAAGTAGCGAAAAGCATACATAAGTAGCAAAAAGTGTATGTTGTATGGCAAAGGGCACATGCGATAGCTTGGGGCTTTACCAGCATATTGGGATCAGTGTTAGAAATAAGATAAAAAAATTTGGGGCTTAGTACAGACTTGTTGTTTTTCATACTTTCAATTGTATATCACAACTGATGAAGTATATTTTGAGCTTAAATTTTATAAGGTAATACTTCATATGGAAAATTGTATTTATTCTTAAAATTTCCAGCAAGAATTAGACTATTAGACTACTTCTGGTGGCTTTCCCTGAGAAATTTAGCTCAATTCTTAAGCAACTAATGTTATTATGTACTTATCTGCTTGCAATAATCTCGTTATGTTTTCAGGAGATTGGTAACCTTAAGAAGTTGACCCAACTTGATGTGTCAGAAAATGTTCTTGAATTTATTCCAGAGGAAATATCAGGCCTTTCCAACCTTACAGATCTTTGTCTTTCACAGAACAATCTGGAACGTTTACCTGAAGGAATAGGTATGACATTAATTACTCTGTCCGGTGTTTATGCGATTTTGGGGTCCTATTTTCCTATTAGTAAAATACATTTGTATGTTTATTCTGTTCTCTTTTATGCATCAATTTTTAAAAGTTTCCTGTTTAAAAGATTTACAGCACAAACAGGCTGTTACAATGGGACCAGGTACCCTTCCCTGAAACCCTAAAAAAACGGGGCTGTTTTATAAATAGCCTAGGGGTTTGATTTTCTTCTTTTCAGAATGTTTCATTAATCTCACTCCTGTGTAATTTCAAAATGGCATTTTTTTTTCTTTTGTTTCTGTATTTTGGTTCTTGTTAACAAACTTAGACCTTTACAGATGTCTGAAGCTCATCTTGGGCTGCTGTGGCCTTCTGTAAGCTGACAGTATCAGGTCATTTTGTTTTGAGAATGATGCTGACTCCTCTCCTTAGGAGCAAATTTTGATATTATCAAGCACAGTGTTGCTATATTTTCTTATGGCCAATCAAAACAATTGTCTTATACTGAAAATTGATAACAAAATGGTGGACTATGCCATATTGTACATTGAATATCAAATTTTTAAGTATTTTTTTTTGTCTCTAAATTTTACTCTGTACTGAATTAATCCTTAATTTCTTTGTTTAGCTAGTCTGTTTTGATGAAAAAGTTGAGCTATTGTGATAGCTGCAGCATTGCTGTTGTGCAAAAACAGGAGTGCAGCCAATTACTCAAATACTTAAAGATATCAACACAACACTTGGAATACTTGATTATCATGACTAGACACAGTTGCAAGAAAAGGGGCATTATTCTGAAAGATATATTGTTGGAGTTATGCCCCCTTTTTAACTTAGAATTTTGCTCATTAAATAGAATGAAGTAAAACAGACAAACATTGGTGCCACTCTGCAAAGCTGTTGTTTAATGATATTATTGTCACCTTAATATTTGATTTTACTTTGCCACTAGTATTGTCCCAGGTAACAAACAAATGATGACGTAATTCATATTTTTATATTTCAGGACAATTGAAGAAGCTTGGAATTATGAAAGTGGATTCAAACAGACTTATGGAGTTAACATCACAAGTAGGAAGGTAAATAGCGTGTATCATTGTCTTAAGACTAGCCTCGTAAGCCCTGGTTACTACTTCAGTTATACAACTTTTGACGGTCTGTCTGTTGGTTTGTCAAATTAAGCTTGGTCAGTCCATTTGTTCATTCCTTCAATCTGTTGTTCATTATTTGTTCATTGTTCAGTCATTTGTTGAACAATAGTGTTTTATAATTTTATATGTAGCAGTCAGTTGATCTGCTGGTTATCGACAAGTACAAGCATGTTTCTCAGTGTGATTTATACAGGTAACGAGTTCTTTATGTGACATAGGATACAAGGAGCCTACAACTTCTCCACATATGGAGGAAAATTTTCATAGGTCAAATTTTCATAGAAGGGCATGACCTGCCGCGACCGGGATTTGAACTCGTTGGCTTGAAGACTGTGTATGAATGATTTGTGTTACAGTGTATGTTAGAATCCGGTTGAGGGTTGTTGGGTTAATGTGAAGACTGTGTACAGATGACTTGTGTTTTGATGTATTCAATATATGACTTTATTAATTTTATTTTTATTTCAGTTGTGAATCTTTGGAGGAGTTGATTTTAACAGAAAATCTTCTATCAGTAAGTTTACTGGAGTCTCAATCATGTGATGGAAATCTTTATAATTATATTTCATTCACTTGTGATTGTATCCAATCGATCTTTAATTCAATTTCAAGCTCTTTGGGTTCTATTTTTGGATCAACCTACTAAGAGAGAATTATGGTTTGCTTGGGGGCCAGAAATGTTGGTTAAGGAAAGATTAAGGGACAGTTTTAGATGGCTAGACCTCGAGGTTAAAAACTTGAGAACAGCCTCCGAGTCATTTTTAAGGCATTCTGGTTTGAAAGATACTGACGATTCATGTTTAAATACTTATTCAGATCTTTTATACTTTCAGAATAACAAATGATCGATATCTTCATTGTTTAATCATAATTTAGTTTGAAACTAAATGACAAAATATGAAATCTCAAGTTTCATAACCTTTTACCCAGGAGACACTAACATAGGTTTATTACCACAAAGGGGCCACTTTTATCTTGTATGATTTTAATGGTATAGGTTATTTTAAATTGTTTTCTTAAATTTTTTTGCAGGAATTACCAAACACTATTGGCAAATTGAAGAAAATGACAAATTTTAATGTCGACAGAAACAGGCTGACTGAAATACCTACTGATGTGAGTGTGCTGAATTTTTATTTAAAAAATGAGATTTTGAAAAAGCGTTAACATTTAAGAAAAAATGCCAAAAAATCCCCTTAAAATTTCTCTACATATTAAAACATTCATTTTTTTTTCAAACAAAAAAGTTCCAAAAATCTTCAATAAAAGTCTTTAACAAGTCTTAACAGTTTCCTAAATAATTTTCAGAGTGTAGAAAAACTCGAAACCATAACTTGAATAATTGAAAATAACTTTAGACAAATTTGAAGAAATTTTGCTCTGAATTGTAATTCTCATATTTAAACTTAAATACTGTTGAGAAACTAGAGACTTCATTTTAATTACTTGTAGATTGGTAAATGTCAGCGTCTTGATATTTTATCAATGAGAGATAACCGGTTGCTACGGTTACCTCAGGAACTAGGTAACCTCAAAGACCTTCATGTGTTGGATATATCAGGAAACAGGTTTGTTCTTTGTTTGTTTATATTGGAATTATCAGTTTTTATAAACAGCGTACAACATAGACCTGCTGGTGCTCTTGGATTTGCTACCTGAAATAACCGGTTCCCCTGCATTTTACGAGCAACTGCCAGGGCGGATTACGATCTTCTCGCAAGGGATTTGAACCTGTTGATACACTGTCCTGCACTTTACTGACTGAGCCAACCAGGCTAGGGCTGGAAACAGGCTTTTTATTTTTTATGTCGTTAATCATTTGCCAACTAGTTAAGCATGGATGATAATTTTCTGTCTTGTGCTTGATTTTCCATTATTTTTGCGAGTCCTGAGTGGACTTACTAGGCCTTTTTTCCTTCTATAATAGAGGCCGATATTCGGTGACGTCCCAATTGCAAAAAGCCTTTTTTTCCCAATTTGGTGAAAGAATTTCCCCCAAAATATAATGCTGAAGTTCCCAATATATTGAAATATGATTCTCTATTTTGAAATCTGTCTGCCTTTTCCCAATTTGGCTGAAAATCACATTTGAATTTCCCAAAATGAAAGGCTAAGGGGCCTTCTCCCTTTTTGGAAAAAAGCCCCGACCTATATTAATGTATTGATGTGAACTTAGTGGCCCAAATACAAAATGTATAAAATATACTTATATTTTAGATGTATTAAGTAAGAAAAAATATTTATCTTCTACTATATTAACAAAACTTACCCTACTTGGGACCTTGTGCTGGAAAGAAAGCTAATGATTGGTTCGTTCTGAGCCTGGTCTCAAAAATTACCCGTGATAAGATTACGGTCTAGACTCGTCTTTTAGCTCAATTTGTAAGCAATGCTGTCATTAACCAGGTTTTTCTAAAGATTCTAAAGAATTCTTAAATTGGCAAATGTTGGATGGGCTTCCACAATTTCTTCTGCATGCAACACCTCCAAGGGATTTTGATGAAACTCGTACATAATTAATATCACCAAATACCCTTGTGCATGTTGCCGGGCTTTGTGATTCAATATATTTCTTGTGGAATTATTGCCCTTTGTTTATTTTGCGCACTTGTAATATTGTGTGTGCAACTTTTCATGAAAACCTGGTTTTGTGACAGTTTCTGTTATCTTGTTTTTGCATTAAATTACAGGTTAGAATATCTGCCAATTACTGTGACGAATTTGAATCTTCGGGCATTGTGGTTATCTGAGAACCAAGCTCAACCAATGCTCAAATTTCAGACAGATTTTGATGAAAGAACAGGTCAGAAAGTTCTGACGTGTTTCCTATTACCTCAGCAAGCATTCCACACAGAAAGTATGGGTAGGTATCGTGGGACATAGTCTAATAGACTAGAAAAAATATTATGTTTGTGGTTACTTGACCAAAAGAAAAGTTGGCCAAATTTTTCTATTTTTCTTTCTCAACTTAACCTTCAATATTTTTTCTTCTTACTTTCTATACAAAACTTTGGACATTAGAAATTTCTGGGTGAGCACAAACAGTGATGTCGGTCGGGTAACCGCAAACACAGCAATTTTTTTTCTGTTTATTTCACATATGTTGTTGTCTTCAAAATGTTCTGCTGAAAAAATATTTTATTTTGCTGGAGAAAAGATTCTAAGCTAAATATATGTGTTTAAGTTTTTTTTTATTTTGTCTTTTTTTTTAAGCTAGCATAATTTTGATGGATTTTAACTTTCACTTGTTTATTTCTTGAAAATGGTCTTCTGTGACTTTACATAAACGTAGAAATGAACTTTTATTTTATTCAAATCATGTGATTGGCCTTTTTTTATATACGGTCATTAAAAATTGACTTTATACTCATCGTTTTGTAGTTGACTTTCATTTCCTGAAGTTAGGAGAATAGACTTGAATGAATAATTTTAAGTCATATAAATATTACTTCACATAAACCAGGAATGTGGACATATTTTTACCTAAAAATGGACTTATTACCTCCAAGCAAGTTTTAAATCACTTAGAAAAATGGACTTATTCAATACTCGTATTATATTTTGTAAGACAGCTGAAATGTTACTTTTTTGATGGTTTTTTTTTGTGTGCATGTGAAAAATATCTATTTATTCTTTTCCCTTTTCACATCTTTGATTATCTGTCTTTTTCTTACTTATTCCTGCTTAATATTTTTTTGCTTTGGGTTAATTTAACATCTTTCCTTTGATTCAGTTATCTTTTTGTTGATTTTCAATCGCCTGTTTTGTCTCTTTGACATTTTTTTTTGTACTTTTTGCCAAATGATAATTGCAGGTGTCTAATTAAATTATCAGATTGTTTGTAAATTAAGTTTTATATTGTATTCAGGTAGTTCTTTAGAAATCAGTAAAATATCAGGGTAGTAGAAATATCTGTTCAGCGTTTGTAGGTAAAGGGAGAGAACTCAAAATAATTTCTGAAACTCTTTTTGGCTCCATATAGAAATTGTCCAAGCAACGCTCAATAGTTTCAGTGACAGGTTAAGATTAAAAAGGACTGTGATTCTGTATAAAGACGAAGCTCTACTGCTGTAATGAGGAATTTGTAGACTTAATAAAATTGCTGAGATCATGTTTCAATGGTTAGTGTTCTGGACTTGTAACCTAGCAATTAGGGTTCAAATCCCAGTCGTGATAGGTCATACCCTTTTGTGAAAATTCAACAAAATTTCACTTTTCCTCCATATGTGGAGAAATTGCTGGCTCCTTGTGGAAGGGTAAGTTAGCACTGGTTTGAATATAGTCTAGGAAAACTGGTTAGGTGAACCGGCCACCATATAATATATTATATAATTTCCTGGATTATATATGGGGTATATAACTGAAAAATTGTTGAAAATGGTGTTAAACCAAGTGAAAAAAATTATTTTTAGTTAAAGAAGTGATTATTGTGTTTGTGTGTGTGTGTGTGTGTCATTGATTTCAAGTAGTTATTTTGTCCTCTTCGTTATATTTTGATAACTTTGTGCAATAATTGTAAATGTTTATTGACCAAAACTTGTGTCATAACTGATTAATGCAATAATGCTTAACTATTAATATTTGTTTCTGTACTACAATCTTACTTTGATTTCTTCTAGTTTATGTCTTTTCTTTGAAATGTTTGTTTGCTAGTTGCTTCTTAGATTTTCTCTTTCTTGCTTGGCTGCCTTATGATCTTATTTGTTTGTTTTCTTTTACTGAATTAATCTATATGATTTTACTAAGTTATATGTAAGCATCAAAAATGGCCTGGTTCTGGTAATAATTTTATGGGTGGTGCTGTTTAGGACTGTAAAAAATTAAGATTTAAACCATTTCATATGTGCTTTGGAATCTGTGGATCAGGCTAGAAAAACAATAGTCAGGTTTTGTAGCTAATTGTCCAAAAAAAAAAAATAGAAAAAAAAATGGGTATTTAGGTAGTCTGCTACACTTCTCTGTTTTAATGTTTCTTCATCCCCAAATCATTTGTACTTTGGATTTTGATTTAGGCACTTCAGAGTCGGCATGTAACAATGAGTCTGCCTGGTAACTGTAAGCACAGTTATTTCTTTTGAATGCAGCATCCTCTCATCCCATCCAGTACTTAACGTGGGTACTGGTTTCTGACCCAGGGTGCATCTGTCAGATATTAGTAACTTGTCATAACAAGTAATGTAAAAATAAGTCCTAAGTGACACGATATGTTTTTATTAAATATTTTACAATTTATAATCAAATTTGAAAATCATTTTAAACCTTTGCAGTATGATTGTGTCGATCTTTCAGAAATATTTGTGATAGAAAAATGGTGGACAAATAATTATATTTGTGCTGAACTTAGTGACTACCTGGTTATAAAGACCAGTAGTTTTATTTCCAATACAAACATTTGCAGTTTAGTTCAACCCTTGAATAAAGGCCATTTCTGTTAAAAGAGCACTTGACTTCTTACTTTTTAAATTTTTATAAACCATTTCCAACCCCAAATTGTGTACTTATTTTCTTTCTATCATAAAATTTTTCATTTCTGTAACAAAACTTCGTTTATTCTGAGTGACGGTTGTATTATAATTGTTATCATATTTGACTATCAATTACATTTTTTGTTTTGTAGTTTTTCATCAATGAAAATTATTTTTATCTATGTATAAAGTGAATGGAAGCCATTTGTTCAAAAATTACTGCACAGAGTTGCTTCCCTTTATTAAGACGAGAAACTTAGATACAAGAAATTATGAATTTAGTCACATACTGGATTTTGTTTTAATATTTGTTCGTCTTATGTGCTCAGTTGTAGGTAGTTGTCTTGATCCAATTACGCAGATGGAGTTAGCTAACCAAGCCCGTTTTCGTGGAGGCGGGACTCTCATTATTAGCCGGGGTGGGGCCGGTACGTTATTATTAGAATGCAACCCTTTACGATTGGAATGCGACTTTGCCCGATGATTAATCTGTGATTCTGTGTAACACTTTATTGTATATAACATTTTTCTTACTGTTAGAGGTTGTAAAACTTGCGGTTGGAGACCACTCAGGGAATGCAGCTTTCTCATTGGTTGATTTCTGGTGTGTTTTTGAAATCCAGCCAATCAGATGCTACCATTTTGTGACTTGTCTTAGATGTATCACATCAGATACTAAATACTAGAAAATTGGGGTTTACTTTTTTGGATTTTAGTTAAGAAAATGAATCTGTTAAGTAATGGGGCCCAGGGGAAAATGATTGTCCTTACTGCATCCTTTCTACAAAAGGGGAGGAGTTTCATTTCGATGAGGGTGTGGTTTGTGTAAAGATTTAACCAATTAAGTTTTAGTGAGTGTTTGTTTTTTTCTTTTGGTTGAGGCTGAAACATTGATGGCTTAAATGGACAAGTTAAAAATCTATGGACTGGATATCAATGTAGATAACATTTCTAGAAATAGTTGTGTTCGTAAGATTTACTAAGGAAATTGAATTGATTGCATGAAGCCTCGTAATACATAACTATCACACATGTATTAAAAGCTCTGGACATGGCAAAGCATTATGTTTCTTGTAGAAAGCTAGTGTTATGTCATGTAAAAAATAATATTTTGAGTGAAGCATAATGTAGTTATAAAAAAATTAACAATTAGTCTTTGTAATTTCATTAATTGATAAAATTAATGGCACTTTGTGATGTGTCACATTGTAGAAGGATTAGAATGTAATTGTGTTTTAGTTTCTGTAAAAAGTAAATTCTAACTTTTGTTGGTTTAATATGATATTTATATATTTTTCAAAATGATTTGTTTTTTTCCGTGGCAGTCAGACCTTACTTCGATTTTATTTCATCTGCAGTACAAAATTTCTTGAAAGTTATTCTTGAGTGAAAAAAATCTTTAAAAATTGGTCATCCTCTCTGTGCTTTATTTATTTATGATTGGAACTCCCTTTTTCTGTTGTATGAATTTTTACTGCTCTCCAATTTAAAAAAAAACAGTTATAATATTTTTAACCACCCCTCTCTTTAAATCACTTTGCCATTTTGACTCCCCCTCAGTTGGGTCATATTAATGACATTTTTGAACGCCCCTCTGTTTGATTTACAATAATGACATTTTTACTGCCCCTCTGTTTGAATCATATTGATGAAATTTTTGAATGTCCATCTGTTTGATTTGCTACGACATTTTTACCGCCCCTCTGTTTGAATCATATTGATGAAATTTTTTAACGCCCCTCTGTTTGATTTGCAATAATGACATTTTTACCGCCCCTCTGTTTGAATCATGTTGATGAAATTTTTCAACGCCCCTCTTTTTAAATCACTTTTTTTATCTAGGATATTGCAGTGACTTTTTGCACTCTCAGTTTTGACTTTGATTTTATTTTTTTTATCACAGCCCTGATTTATGTCACAGTTTTGATTTATGCATGAGTCATCTGCATGGTGTTAATATTTCGATTGTGTAATGAAAATTATCACTTTATTATTTTTACATAGAAAAAATATGGCAGGCTTTATTGATGTGTATTAACAACCATATTTGTCTGAGTAGCTCATGTCTTGCATAGGTTTATGTTTACTGATGAATATAATTTTTGTTAGATTTTTATAAAAATGAATTTATTTACTCAGCACAAAGTTAAATTACAGTTTGCTTTGTAGCCATTTTAATATTAAGACCAGTTATATCGTCTCGACATTGAGGTTTTACTGCTATAAAAAGTTAGTTCAAGTTATGAGGCTGCGGCTGTCGTCCAGTGGTTAGTATGCTGGACTTGTAACCCGGAGTCCGGGTTCGAATCCCTGTCCTGGCAGGTCATACCCTTTCAAGAAAATTTGACAAAAATGTAGATTTTCCTCCATATGTGGAGATTTTGTCGGCTCCTTATGGAAGGGAAAGTTAGTACTGGTTAGTGTGGTGTCCAGGAAAACTGGCAAGGTAAACCAGTCGTCGTATTTAACTGAAAAATTGTTGAAAAACGGCAAAAAAAACCAGTCACTATAAGTCAAGTTATGAATGTTTGGGTGTGAGTAATCTAAGGCCTGTGAATGTGTTTATTTGTTGAAATTCCAAATTTGGGTCGTTCCATAAATAGAACAAAATTATTACCTGAATAAGTGGTTGAAAAATAAAAAATTGAGAGGAAAAGGATAAAAAAAACCCATATAAATATGCATATATAGCTACAAGGATACTATTTTATCTAAAAATGTTTGACAAAGTTACTACTTTCTATCTCTAAATTGACTGTATTCATTTCTGTAATTGATTACGTTTTTACCGGCCCTCGGGATATGATAATCTTATTTTATTTCTATTCATGAGTTCTGTATTAATCTCTCATTCAGAGAATCTTCTACAAGGAAGCATAGCTACTACAGATCGTGATAGTCGCCTGAGCTGGAAGGAAGACAAACCGGAAAAAGTTCGGGAGAGCGTTATACGATTTGCGGAGTCGGATAAAGATGAGGAGGATCTCGAAAGCGGCGATGAAGATTACGATAAGGTGAGGTCTGAGGTTCTGTAACAGACTGAATTGAGATCTGTGTGACTTAGACACGAGATAGGATAATTAAATAAATCCGTGGGACCCTTTCTGGAATGAAATTTCTTTAAAAAGTTTTTGATCAGTTGAATGCATAGTTTCAGAGATAAGGCTGAATTGACTTAATTCAGTTAATGAGTTTGTTCGTGTTAAGTGACGGTGAATATGTATTTATTGATTATTTAATAATCAGTCATAATTATTATTGTGCGATATAGTTAGAATAAAAGTGATACCAAAACATGGAAATTAACCCTTTTGCTTCATCAGCATATTTTGGACTCTGACAAATTCAAAGGCATTACACTCAGCATCAATTTATTAAAGAAAATCGGGTTATTTCTTTCTGACAGACTGTAAAACATTGTGTCGAAAGGAACCTTTACTCCTTGCAAGCAATGGTTTATTTTGCCACAATGTTATCAGAAATCGTCTGCTTCAGATGCGGGGAAATGCGTTATTATGAGGCAAAGGGATAATACTGAAGCAACTCATTAATGGGTCAAAATGACCCCTAAACTAAAAAATTGAGGGGAAACCCTGCAGTCATTGTTTTTTCTCTACTTTTCTCATCTTTTTCATAATTGTTGTAAATATTGTGACCCTTAAACACAAAACATCAAGTGGACACCTAGATTTTGTTGTTTTTGTATCAAATTTGTTAATTTTTTAAACATTGTATGATTTCAGCCATTTGTTCGTCATGACACGCCTCATCCCAGAGACCTTCGTGGTAAACATCCCAAGTTCAAGGCTGCTAAGGGTATTGATGGTCACGTAATACCGCACAATGAACAGAGTAATCAGGTAATAAAGGGGCTTTTACCACATTACTGTTTAAATATTCAATTGAGTAATATAGTAATTAGGGGTTGTATTGTATTTTTGTTAAAATATTGAACCCAGTGATTTGGGGCTAAAGGAGTTTTTTTTTATCAAAGTTAATGAAAATAGGCTTTTTAATGCCTTTTGGCTATTTTGACCCAGAACCCTGAGATGTATACAATTTGTAAGTATTAATTATGGTCAGACCTTTTTCAATGGGATTTAATGTCGCACCAACAGCCAGGGTCATTCAGTAACTTACCAGCTTTAACAGTTGAAGAAAACCATAGGCACACACCCTGAGTCAAGCCGCTTTCCGTAAGCCAGCTGGTCCTGGATGATGGGATTTGAACTTACAGTGGTGAGGGGTTAATGATTACCTGTCAAGAGGTCTTAACCACTTAACCACTCAACCAAGGAGGCCCTTACAATTAGAATTAAGAATCGTAACAGGGTTTGAATTTAGGCATGTATACTCGCTAATAGCTTGTAGAATTTCTGTATAGCGAGTGGCAATAAAAGTCACTCGCTTATATTTTAGCGAGTGTATGGTGGCTAAGTGGTCAGAGGAAGAATAGGCCAAATAAAACTCCACATGACCCTAGAAATTAGTGATTTGTTAATTATGGGTTAATAAAATCTTGTTCTAAATTTTAGCTACCAGTAGTCATTTTTCATTTTAGCTAGTAAGCAAACAAAGCACAAGCTGTTTTATAGCTAGTAGAAAATAACGCTAAATTCGAACCCTCATCATAGGGAATGCAGGAATGCAATCTTTGTTTAAGTTATAAGTCTTCAAAAAATTGTTATTACTGAATAAAAATGCAGTAAATTAATGGTTTTTTTTATTTTTTTTGATGGGCTGTTACACAATCACTTCCTATTGATTCCATTAAATTATATGGAGTTATACGTAGGAAAAGGTTGTTTTATGGAATTTCTTTTATTTGAACATACAGTAAAACCTCACATTGTAACCACCTCATTATCACAATCACCTTGTTGTAACGACCACTTATTTTCAGACAGGCTTTCGTGTAATTCATCTTGATAACAAGCCCTCCTTACGATTACGACTGATTTTATGGTCCCAAAGGTGATCTCATTATGGGGGTTTTACTTTATTGGTGAATAAATTTCTCTGTTTTGTCACCACCGTTATTCTTTTTTGTCTTTATATCCACAAACATGTCAGTTTCTTTTCGTCATCATTGTTTACGTTTTTCATTATTGAATTTACCCCAGTTGTTAAGTCTGTATGTTTTTACTTCAGGTCAGTTCTTTTGTGCCGCAGAGAGACAGTAGCACAGACCCCGTTGGTTATCTGCATGAAATGCCGAAACGCGAAAAACCACCTGTTCCTGAACGAAAGTCTTCAATGCGAGATGAGGCTGTTTTAAGAGGTATGAGGTCTCTAAAAGTTGATACAGTAAAACCTAGTTATTAAGACGACTTTTGATATTAAGATGGTCTTGTTAAGATAAGATTTATTTTGGCATATAGTACTTGCATGGTAATAAAACAACATGTAGTGATACATAACATAACACAGAATGAGTATAAACACCATGACATGCACATCAATACCAGGGATAACACAAGAAAAGGTAAACCCATATTTCCATAGTGGTCCCTTAGTAATGATGGCATGTTATCGTGTTGAAACTTTGAGGTAATGTTAAAAAATCCTTCTGACTCTGAGAATAAACAGTCATTATAATTAAATGGTCTTAAAATTGTGGTTGTGGTTATATATGATTTAGTGACAAAATTAATTTTCATAATTCTTACAAAAAATCGAGGTATCTATTAGTAATATGTGCATGATTGAAGTCCATACAATTTATTGTTTATAATGAATCTTTGATGGCCATTAATAGTATTACTGGGATAATAAGTCAGGGAAGAAAGTTAAATGGTTAAGTTATCAAGTTACCTAATATTTGTCCATTTGAATTATAAGGAGATTTTGAATTGCGGAGGAAAAGGTTTTATGGAATTCTGTTTTGACTAATGATATTCATTTAAGCTCCGGAATTGGAGACGAAACGTTTGGACTCGGAGCCTCGTCCTCATTTCGGTGCCGAGGAAGAAGAATACGATGAGGAGGAGCCTCCGAAAGAGTCGCAGCCCTTACTTCGTGAGGTCACTATCGTCACGACAACCACAACAAAGCCTGTACAACCTGATGAAATGGAACATGACGATGATGCAGATGAGGCTGAAGAAGAAGAAGATGACGAAATTGAAGATCATGAAGAAGATGCTGTTGCTGACGAAGGTGAACCAGAAAGTGAACAGGAGGGTGAAGAACAGAGCGATGAGGTAAGAGGCTAATATTCACTTTTAGCTCACCAGAACACATTAAGAAATACTCAAAGAGCTAAGCTCCTCCTTCAATACACATATTTTTTTAAGTTAACAGGAAATTATGTATAACCTTTTGAACGTGAGAAATTTTTTGGAGAAATATTTTTTTAGAATATTATGGACTAATTATCATCCATTGATTTTAAATCATTTTTGTGCAACATTGTGTCATTAAGAATGGTTTAGGTTCTTGCATGTATACGTAACCAATAGGTTTTATGAAATGCTGTATTTGTATAAGTTTGCATTTTTTTTTGTACTTAATATACAGGGAAAGTCACTATAAATGTCATCAAATGCTTACACATAATTATAAAACACAGATATTATAATTATGAAGCCCATTGTTCTTAAAAATTGTTTGGCATAAATCAAAGATAAACATACAAACCCTGTGGCGTTACAATATTATAAAAATAAAATTAATCTTAGGCAGAATAAAATAAAATAAAAAAATAGAATTATAGAATTAAAAGTTTGAACGGACATTCCCCAAAAACATTGGGTCTGTAGGTTGGAAAAATTTTGTTATATGTTGGAGATAATTATATGAAAATATAATATGAAATAATTATATACAAAATATATAAAATTATTATGTACAAAATATTATATGAAATAATTATATACAAACTGTATAAAATAATCATATACAAAATATTATATAAAATAATTATATACAAAATATTATATAAAATAATTATATACAAAATATTATATAAAATAATTATATACAAAATGTTATATAAAATAATTATATACAAAATATTATATAAAATAATTATATACAAAATATTATACAAAATAATCATATGCAAAATATTATATGAAATAATCATATGCAAAATATTATATGAAATAATCATATACAAAATATTATATAAAATAATTATATACAAAATATTATATAAAATAATTATATACAAAATATTATATAAAATAATTATATACAAAATATTATATAAAATAATTATATACAAAATATTATATAAAATAATTATATACAAAATATTATACTTATATGAAAGTGAAAATATCAACAGAAAAAAAAATGACTTACTCAAAAATGAATCATCTGAAAATGTGGGGTCAGTAGGGGTCGTGAAAGCCAGGACCTTTATATTTTATGTCTTTTAAGTATCTACTCTATCTACCTGTTCTATGTTGATGATTTATCGTTACATGAAGGTTAAACTTGTTAATACTTCATTGATCTTACTGTCCTAAGTACAGGAAATGAACAACAGGAAGACGATAGTTTCGAAAAGGAAATACGTGAATATGTAATTGATCTGTTTATAGTCTCGGTATCTTCTGTAGAGCTTGATGCAAAATTGTTTCAACTCTGTTCTGACGAAGAAGGCGTTACAATAAGTGTACAACAGTACTCGTTCAAAATCAGGGAAATAAACTTGGCATATTTTCATATATGTGAAAAATGTTTGTTAGTTTGTAGATGTGATAATTGTATTATCTGTGTTTATATTTTTATGTGCGTTTTATTTTTGTTTTGTTTTATAAGTGTCCTGGGAATAGTTAGGGATCAGAAAATACGTTATTAGTGTATTATTTTGAGTACAGAATTTTTGTTGAGGTAACTTTCATATTGACTATTCGTAATTGGATGGTATCGTCTGTTTGTGTTGTTTTTAACATCACAATTTATTTAGAGTGTAGTTTTGAACAAATAAACATATGCACAGTTGGCTCTTGTTATGATTAATTTTGCTGGACTTGAGAAAATAGTTCATTTTTATGAAAATTCAATGTAAGTGTTTGGTGTGGGACAGAGTTTTGCTATGTTGTTGTCAAATTTCAGCCATTTTGGAATTGAAAAAAAAAATTGTCCAAAATTGATTGATTTAATTTGCTGCGAACATACCCATTAAGTGTCTAATGTGTATGTATGAATTTTTTTGTTTGTTAATGGTATGCAGTTTGCCAGATATGTCTAACTTACTGATACATCTGACTGAAATCCGTTTGACTCGATAAGAAAAATTATTTCATGGTTTAATGTTCCGGGTATGTGCCAGAATGCCCGTTCCCCCCACACCCCCTGTCCTGTCCAGCGTCCTCAGGTTCGGACTGGACTTATTTTACTATTTCAGTGACAATGGGCTTAAGTCTATAGATTTTCAAACATTTAATCTTATACACATGTAATGAGAATACAGCTTTTTGTTCCATAAAGGCTCAATCTATTGTGGTATCAAAAATTTTCGACGAACATTTAATTTTGTGGATTTTCTGGGTATGCTTATCCATGTACTCAAATACTCACGAATCAAAATGAAAATACATCTAAATGTTTGCTGAAAAAAAACAGAAATTTATGTACGCATCATCAAGAAAATACAGATTTTGGCAAATTATGAAAATTTAGTACTAACAATATTAAATGCATATGTAGTATTCTGCAGATGTTGTAGTGTACTGTTTAACGTTAATTACTCACAGAAATTTAAATCTATCTAGCAGGAAGTGGAGGACATGGATGACGACATGTATCAGGAGAAAAGAGTTGGCTTCCCAGTCGACCTCGATTTCGATGAGGATGAGCGTAAGACGCCACTTCGCCGCCGTGATACTCCACATCACAAGAAGGGCAAAAGAATCGTGATATCTGACGATGCTAAGGATAAAGTCCTCGAAATACTGGCACAGAAAACTAAACAAGATGAGGTAATTTTCTGTTTACAAGAACCGTAACTCAATCTTTTGAAATTTCTTTTGAATTATCTCCCTTTGTTTATACTTTCCACATTTTTGTATGGTCTGTGACCGTAAATCTATGGAGATGAATGGTACAGAATTGATTTGTTAATCAGAAGGCTCCGTTCAAGTCTTGAATTTACGCACTTTTGATTGGTTACATTTTAAACAACTCGAGCTTCAAAAAATCCCATAACTTTGTGTGAGAAGCATTTTGTGAAAAGGGTTCTTTTTAAGCATTCGTTAAGGAAGAATTTATGTTTAAATGAAGGAACTATAAATCTTGAATCTCATCCCTTTAAGGAGCCCCAAATGTGCATATCTAAAATTTCATATTGTTTTGAATGTCCCTGGAGGAAGATATTATTGAAGAGAAATAATTATATAAATGGATCAGCCATAATTCTGAGTCCAGTCCCTTTTCCCTTTGCCTCATAATACCGCATTTCCCTGCATCTAAAGCAGACAACTTTTGAAAACATTGTGGCAAAAAGAATCCATTGTTTATAATGAGTAATGGCTTCTTTTGCCACAATGTTTTCCACTCTGTCAGAGAGAAATCACCCAATTTTCTTAAATAAATTGATGTTTTGTATATTTGCTTAGAATTTGGAAGAGTCCAAAATATGCTTATGAGGCAAAGGGTTAAATTAGCCCGACGTGCGTGTCTAAAATTTCATCTGATTTTGATGTCTATTTTTGTCTTTTCAGGAGCAAGAAATTGTTGAAGAGGAATACACAATAAACATACACAGAGAGCCTGGGCATGGTCTGGGTATTAGTATCGCTGGTGGTAAGGGGTCGACCCCGTACAAAGGAGATGATGAGGTACGATACTACCAAATATTCCCTTTTGAAGGTTTATCCTCATTAACGCACCCTACCCCTTCTGAGAAGTCGCAAAAAATGTGTCAATTATGGTTTTAGTAACTTTAACTTGTCCGCATAATTGTTACCAATAGGTTCATGAGTTATGTTAATCGTTGTTTAGATAAAAAGTAAAAACCTGTTAAATGTTTTGCACAGGGTTAGAATTCACTAAGTCAAGATTTGTAGACTTTAAGTCTACCACCGTTTGAGCTAAAGTTTTCTGTTAGTATTTGCCATGCCATTTACTGGTTGTAAGTTTTATGTAAATATTGGGGGCTTCCATGGTCAAGTGGTTTTGGTGTCTGACTAGTAATCACTAGCCTCTCACCCCTGTGAGTTTGAATCCCATTGTGGACAAATTTCATGTGAGGAAGCCGTCCAGCTAGGTTTTGGAAGGTTGGTGGTTCTACCCAGGTGTACGCCTCCCACCATTAAAGCTGGCAAAAGTTGCCAAATGACCTTAGCTATGGTGCAATGTTAAACCCCAGTTTCATGGAAATATCCAAATTTCGCTCATGTTAATTATGAAGTGATACGTAAATTTTATCTAACATTTATTTTCAGAGCATTTTTATTTCGAGAGTTTCGGAAGATGGGCCAGCTGGTCTTGCTGGTATCAAAGTTGGTGATAAATTGATGTCTGTAAGTAATCAAATATGTTTCTGGATTCTATTTTCTGATTAAGCTTGGAGAAGGGGTCTTAAAGTAGTAAATGGGATCTTATGTTGGGTTGCAGGTTGGGATCAAATTATGTTCATCCCTGGAAAATTCATCTGCTAGGATTTATTTGTTTTGAAAAAATTTAGTGTCTGAATTTCAATTCATTAATTCAAGTTCAGAAGGTCAAGCACAATATTTGGATGAGAATCTACAAGTTCATTTTCTATCGTCATACGTTAGGATTTTCATTTCAGGTCAATGGAATCACTCTTCATGATTCGGATCACTACGAGGCAGTTGATGTGTTGAAGAGTAGCGGTAATGACATCACTATGGTAGTAGGTAGGGAATTCATCATTACTAGGAAGACAGAAGATGATGAGGAGGAGGAGGAGGAAGAAGGGGAGGATTCAGCAGGGGAGGTTAAGGTAATTGTACAGCAAGAGTTGTTTCCCCTGTTAGTAAGGATAGGATAAGAGTTGTCTCCCCTGTAAGTGAATATAAGAGTCTACCCTGTAAATGGGGTTAAGTAAGAGCCCTGTTAGTGAAGATAATGTGTGAGTTGTCTCCCCTGTGAGGACAAGATATGAATAATCTCCCTTGTAATTATCCCTTGTGGAGATACAATAACAGTTGTTTCTTGTGAATTGTGCTCTATTTTTACCATAGGTGCTAGAGTTACAAAAATATTTGGGGATGAAACCTTGTATTCTTGACTCATCTACTGTAATTTTTTTTGTCAATTAACTCTAAATATGACTGATCTTTATTCCAGCCATATACAGACCAAGGCTTGATGTAGAAATAGGATGTTTATTCCATGTTTGTATTCTTTTACAGGCTCAGGAAGACTCACATGTTCAGTTTAAGACAGAAGATGTAGTTGAACATGTTCCCGTTGCAAGTTTCGCTACTGTCACTTTCGAACCTGAGCCGGGTACCGACATATTTGGTGAAACATTGGAGACCGTTCTGTACAGAGACGCCGGAGGTCTTGGGTTCAGCATTGCTGGTGGTAGGGGTTCTGTCCCCTACAAAGGGAATGATAATGTGAGTGTACCCTTCGTTTCATTGTGGTATAGCTGAAAAGGGATTGATACCAACTTTTTTCAATGTGATTATCCTCGTGTTCTTCATGCTGAAGTAAAAAAAGGATAAAAAAAATACTGCGAAATTTTCTTTTCAGAAATTTTTAAGATTCATATGAACTTGGAGATATTTTGATGTTTTTGAGGTTTTAAACAAAAGTTTATATTTCATTATATTGTGTTTTAATTGAGAGATGTTGTGTTGTGGATTTGTGTTGTGTAAGCTGCTCCCATTGGAGATTGAACTCCCTAATGGTCCCTCCTTTTAGGGGTCGAGTTTTGTTCAGGAGGCGGATGGAAGGTCATTTGGGGTAGGGGCAAATAGACAAACAAAGGGGGGCCTCTGCGGTCAATTTGTTATGATGTCTGACTAATAATTCTTGTGAGTTCAAATCCTGGCCAAGATGAGAAAAAATTCACATGTGAGGAAGCTGTCCAGCTATCTTACGGATGGACAATGATTCTATCCAGGTGTACGCCTGGAGTCTTTTTCAACTGATTAAAAGCTGGAAGTCATCTAATAACTGTGGCTGTTTGTGCGACGTTATACCCCAGTGAACACAAAAAAAATTGGTATTAGATGTTACGTGTGTTTTTTTCACACCAATATTACTATATTTACAGATGTTTTACTCTTTTCTAGAGGTTGGTATAGTTTGGCATGTGAAAAGCGAGGTCCAGTTTTAGAATGTATTTCATTTTTTTTTTGTTAAATTTATATGCATCTTGCCTGTTATTTTTGTCCTAAAATTTATAGCAATGAGCCAAATTAACTCTGACAGTTAAGCATTTAGTGCTTCTTGTCTGTCCAATTATTGGTTGAAATTTTAAGAAATACTTAAGGGCCTAGCTTGGTATTTGTAACCTTGACCCCTTTTCTACAGGAGTCTAAAGGGCCATCTTAGTTGGTGAAAGAATAGCATATGTTGTAGTTAATTTCATGACTTTTGCCTGTAAAATAGGGATATGTATTAAGAAACAGCTGGTAGCTTATATGTATGGGATTTTTTGTGTTACACTTTAGGTAATAACTGATTCTTGTGTTGGTGTGACTTGAAGCTGTCCTGGTTATGTTAGTACTACAGATTGTGTTGTGTTATTTTATATGTTACCTTTAAGATTGAAGTGGCGTTATTAGCACACCAGGACCGAAGGTTCAGGGTGAGCTGTTAGGATGGGTGGGTGGATGTTCCGAGGTGCCTCATCCATTGTCTGGCGTCAACAATGGTCTTTTCCTTAGAAACTACCAGTCAGATTTACTTCAAATTTGCTGTGTAGAAGCCTTTTGCAATTTGCTCATATTATACCAGTTGATCCCTTTTAGGGGTCACTAGAGTTAAAAATAGAAAAAAACTTTTATCATCTTCTCATGAACCAATGGATGGATCATCACCAAACTTGGTCTGTAGCATCCTTAGATAGACTTTTGAAGTGTTGTGATTGTTTTAAGGTTATTTAGCTCATCTGAGCAAAATTGGGTCAGATTTATCTTTTGGCTACCACAGCTAAATTTTGAAATTTGCCGTGGTTAAATTGAAATAAATTATTCTTAAAGTGTTATGTCTACTTATCTTAGAAACACATGGCTGTTTTGTGAGAAATGCATATCCATGTTAGAAAATATGGTTGTTCAGGGCAGCCAGGTAGAACAGTGAATCTCAGGCCAGCAATTTAGGGGCTTTTGTAGCCCCTTTTGTTCTTTATTTTGGCATGTTTTAGTTTGTGAAATGTTTGATCTTAATACAAACTTTCGTGTTGAAAATATCTGTCATTCTATTGACAGTGTGACTTGTACAAACATCTGTATTCATATGATGTTTATTTGTTGATAATGAGTTAGGAGACCAGTCTAATAATACAAACATCTGATTGGTTGTTTTTCATCTAATTTTCAAATTGACCAGTGGCAAGTCTTCATTCTTAGACTGGTCTCAAAACTCATTTCATAATTTTAATTCTGTTCTTGAAATGACCTGATGTTCCAAATTTTTAATTGTAAAGATAGGTTAGAGCGGACTAAATGTTTTGTCACATTCTTGTCCAGTTTTATAGAATGCTGGCCTGTATTACGTTGCAAATTGAATAAGTGTATGCTATAAACTTGTTTTTTATTGACTAACCGGAATGTTACGCATGATTTTAGAGAAATGATGCATCACAAGCTGATTATAGGAGAGTAAGTTTTCTCTATGATGTGGAGTATTTTATATGTATGAAACCTTCATATACTGTTTGAATTGTAATACTTGGCTTTCAAGTCATATTTTTGCAGAATTTCACGCATAAAGACCTACCTACTTTCAGTATAAAATTGTAACTCTGCTCAGTGTATTCTTTGACAATATATACATTTTAGAAAAACTGTTTTTTAACTATTTGCCTCATAAGCATATTTTGGACTCTTCCAAATTCAAAGCAAATATACAAAACATCAATTTATTTAAGAAAATGGGGTGATTTCTCTCTGACAGAGTGGAAAACATTGTGGCAAAAGAAGCCATTACTCATTACAAGCAATGGCTTCTTTTGCTACAATGTTTTCAAAAGTCGTCTGTTTCCGATATGGGAAATGCGGCATTATGAGGCAAAGAGTTAAAATGACCCTTGGTCTAATATTTAGGGGTCCCAAAGACCCCTTTCGTAAATTCCTTTAAAAATCCCAGAATGATGTATAGTAATGGATTTATAACTTAATTGCTGAGAAAAAAAAACATGCAAATTGTACATTATGCAGAATTTGGTAATAATGACCCCTAATTTGAAAATACCTTCATAGCAACACATGGATTGCCTTGGATCTTACAATAGGGGTGATTTTTTTTTATTTTACTAATCAGGTTGCTGCATTAATTCAAAATGCCGTTCTAATATGAGTTAGCATGTGTTTGCTAAAACTTACAATATTGATTTTACATGCTTGTTTATTTAGAATGCGCAATTTTGAAATCTTTTTAACCAAAGGGCTCACAGTGAGTCCCTCTTGTGAATAGAATTTTTAATATATATATATATACTGATACCAGTAAGAATTATCAATAAGTGGGACATTCGATGTTTCATCCCCCCTCCCACTCTTTCGTAATGTAGATATGTTATATAACTGTGAAACCTTTACACTATGTTAACCTTTGAGATTAAAAAGATCTTAATATTAATATTGAGGAAAACCAGTCTAGAAATAAATGGTAGCTATAATGAATTTGTCTTAAGATTGAATTGTCACAACCATGGTCCAGTGGTTAGTGCCCTGGACTTGAAACCCAGTAATCTGGGTTCAACTCCCAGTCACGGCAGGTCATACCCTTCTATGAAAATTTGAAAAAAAAATGTCAGTTTTGCTCCATATATGGAGATGTTGCTGGCTTCTTGTGGTAGGATGAGCTAGTACTCAGGGCTTTTTTTCCGTTTATAGCAAGGCCCGTTTATAGGTGTTTTCCCTCAGGAAAAATCCTTAGATTCATGCAGATTTCCTCATAATTCAGTTTGCATCAAGTTTTTTCTTCCCTTTATGCAAAATTACTGCGTTAATTTTTCCCAAATCTAAGAATGGCCCATTCACCCACCCATGAAAAAAGCCATGGTACAGTCCTATACAGTCTAGGAAAACTGGTTTAGTGAACCGGCCGCTGTATATAACTAAAAAATTGTTGAATGGCATTAAACCAGCGAAATAAGATTGAATTTGGTGATTTGAATATATGTTTCTCAACTTTTTCTACTCTTTAGAGTCTTAGCTGTGAACACTTTTTCTTCACTTATTTAATAACATGATAAATGCAGTCAAACGTATAATCCCGGTTTTCTGAGAACTTAAAAAAAATGGCACCTTGAACACAATAATATTAGCACAGGCTTCTCGAAAGAATACTTAAAATTTCCGTCTGACCAAATGAAAATTTGTCTGACCGATTATATCGTAAATTAGTGATAAATGCTGTAAATCATGCCTGACTGCTGGACATCTGGTCCGGTACTCGCCGAAAATTTATTAGACGGCTCGAAATTTGCCTAACAAGTCAAGTGCTTTGGGAAGCCCGTTAGCATGTCAACTTGTGAATCAATATCTATCAAATGATGAGAAAATTCCACACATTGTACAATGTCTCTGTATGGTCTCTACTTTTTTTCATTTTATGTTAACCATAATACAGAATTTCTACTCTCTGTTTACCTTTCGTTTGAATGTTATAAGATTCAGTATTTATATCAATTGTAGTTAAAAAATATCAAACAATTTACATGTTTGGATTAGTCAGTCTAAATATTTGATTATTCAAAAGCCAAGAGTGGCCATTACACATTGAATTTCTTCTAGTTTCTTGCACAATGGAAATAAATTTCTGATGAAAATATATATTATGTTAATTTAAGTGATCGTTTTTATTGCTAGACTGGAATTAGCCCGTGGTCTGTCACCAGCCTTGTTATCTGATACAATAAGTTAGTTTTGAGACCAGTCTAGGAATCTCAAATCTGATTGGTTGCTTGTGGGCACAGTTTGAAAATTGACCAATCACAAGGCTTCATTCTGTGACTGGTTCACAAAGCTTTATATTCACATATTCATGTATTGTAAGATAATTAACATTTTGCCTTTCTATATGATTAAACAAAACATGTTTCATGTTTATAAAACATGTTTTACTGATGTTTTTTCAGGCTATCTACATATCTCGTATTGTTGAAGGTGGACAAGCTGCTAGAGATGGGAAATTACAAGTTGGTGACAAGATCCTGTCAGTATGTACATTTCTCTGTTTGAAGTTTATGTTGTATTCAAAATTTGACATCCTGCCAAAAATACCCTAATAAGAGCCCCTTGAGATGAATTTCAGTTTCTTCTCAATTTTTTTAGTTATTGCTGGAACGGTGTCTTGTAATTGTTTTATTATTGAATTACTATAAGTTTACTTGAATTATTATAAACTGAGACATCATTGCCTAGTTTTCTTGAAAATGTTTTGGGCCTTATTTTGGGATGGAGCATTTGTCAGGGAATGTATGGTAAATGCAGTTTTATAAAATTTTGTTGCTGTTGTAAGATGGGATAATTAATTTAAATCTCTTTATTTTCTCTTTGTTTGTCATGGAGAATTACCAAACCAGTGTAATAGTAGGTTAAAATGAAACATTCATTTACTGACTATTGTCTGTTTCTTCTGTGTTTAGTAAAACTTAGCCGAAATTTGAAGTTTTATTTCGTATTTGCATTTTTATATAAATCCAAGAAAAATGTAATTTTTCTCCAAGTCTATAGTTCTGATGGTGAATATTTCGGTTGGACTATATTGATGACTTTTGTTAATGATTTGTTAAACCGAGAGTTATAATCTCCAGTTGGAATGAAAAACCTTTTACCTAATTTCATTATATGTTAAACTTTCTAAACTTGCAGATTAATAATGTGGATTTAACTGATGCTAGACACGATCAAGCTGTAAATCTTCTTACTGGTGTCGATAAAGAAATTAAATTGGTTGTGTACCGGGAAAAAATAGTAGATAAAGAGGAGGCTGTGATTAATCCACCAAGGGGTGAAAAAGTGGTGAACTTCACTCAACCCAGGGTTGTATGGAATAAAACTGTAGCGACTACTATACCTGCAGAAACTATAACATTTAGTTCAACCGCTCCAGTTCATACGGAACCAATTTCAGTTGATGTGTCGCAACCAACGCAACGTTCTCCTCCATCTAGTATGTCACCAACCTCACCTTCTACTCCAGATTCACCACCTCCTCTTCCTACTGCTCCAGCCCCTTCTTTGACCCCTCAATCCACATCTCCGTCGCCCTATGCTTCTGCTATTCCCTCATCCTATACATACCCCTCACAGAGTTCACCCCCGGCCCAAACGATGAACCAGACTGCATCGCCTTCTTTGAGTCCGAGAACTTTATCTTCCGACTGGAATTCTCCGCCAGCTGCTATTCAACCTCCTAAGTTCCAATATCCAGGATTTAACCGACCCGGATCCCGGACATCAGCCACCATGGCCAAGGACTCTAGTTCAATAAAAACCGACTCTGGTCCGGTTGTAAACAATGTACCATCCACTTTATCGAACAGCATACCGAACTCGGTTGATAGTGTTAATGTAAATAATAATTTAGTGAGTGATAAAGACAGTGAAACACCATCTGGTCATCGGACAATTACTGTTGAGAGACAAACTGTACAATTGTCAAAGTCACCGATCCAGAATGAATTTGTGACCAATCATGTTGATTCTGTAGATACTAAATACCCATTAGAAGATTGCGTGATCGTAAAAGCCGGTGGACCGTTAGGGCTAAGTATAGTCGGTGGAAGTGACCATTCAAGTTCACCGTTCGGTGAGGATGAACCGGGAATATTTGTTTCTAAAGTAAGTTCTTTTCATTGCTTTGATATCATCCAAATATTTTGAAAATATTTATTAAGTGGTGAAACTCGTTTCTGGCCATTTGTGTAAAAACTGCGCTAAATACTCACTGATACAAGGGTAGAAAACATAGAAGTCATTTTTGGCGTTTCTTTACCAAAAAAATGCTAGGTTTTTAGGTTGTAAAACTTCTTCAATTTTTTTATGCACATTTTGAAGAAATATGATTTATTTCCAATATATTTTTGTATTCTGAAGTTAGCTGCTAAAAACTTAAGGGGTCGGAGCTGAAATATAGGGCCACTTGGGTATCAAAAAAAAACAACTTTGGCCCACAAAAAATGAATGAACCTGAATGAAGGCCTCACAGTTTTGAAAATATCCTAAAGAGAAGCGTTGGGTTCCTGTTTTGTTACTTACAGACTTAATTTATCATATTCTACCTCAGATCGTTCCAGATGGCGCTGCGTCAAAAACTAATCTTAGAATCGGTGATAGAATCCTTGAAGTTAATTCTAAAGATATGAAGAACGCAACTCATCAGGAAGCAGTTATGGCACTCATCGCACCCACATATGAAATCAGGGTCAAAGTCAGACATGACCCGCCTCCTAAAGGCCTACAGGTAATGGTGAATAAATGTGTCAAACCTCATAAATTTTGTTTCTGTCAGATGAAAGAACATGAACTATCTCTAAACATCTTATATTTAATCTAGTTTGACTCTGACATGGATAGTATCTTTTGACATCTACCGTCGAACACAGTTATAATGAACTCCTGTTTATTTTCTGCAGTATATCCGCTCTTCACAAAATTCACAGCAGTAAAATACAGATGGGAAATGTGCTGTGGGAAGAATAAAATGCTTCACTGTATCAGATTTTTCACTACATCCAAGTTCAGTATGGCTGCGCTTCACTGTAGTTTTGAACTTGAATTTAAGAAATAATGTGTACATTTTTTTGTAGGAACTGACTGTTGTTAAACGTCCTGGGGAAAAGTTAGGTATGTCAATTAAGGGCGGTGTGAAGAATTTCCCTGGAGACGAGAGTAACGATGAAGGAATCTTCGTGTCGAGGGTACGATTTTTATATCAATCCTAATTCAAAGAATTATAATTCTTTTCCTGGATTAGTCCAAATTATGTCACTTTTCAGTTAAAATTAATTGAAATTAAATATCAGTTTAGGTCAAAAAGTCCTGACTGCCATTGATGCAACCTATATACTTTATTATGAGTTGGTTGGTTGTATTGGGGTTTAACGCTGTTTTTCAACAATTTTTAGTTATATACAGCGACCGGTTCACCTAACCGATTTTCTTGGACTGTATACTAACCAGTACTAACTTATCCTTCCACAAGGAGCTGGCAACTTCTCCACATGTGGAGGAAAATTGACATTTTTGTCAAATTTTCATAGAAGGGTATGACCTTCTGTGACTGGGATTCCAACCTGGATCTCTGGGCTGCAAGTCCAGCGCACTAACCTCTGGACCACGGCTCTTTATTATGAGAGAAAAATGAATGAAAGAAAAGAAAATTTTTATGAATATCTGTTTTACGCCTTTTTTTATGTAATTAAGAGATAGTATAAATTCAATTGTGTTATTTTTACAGATCACCGATGACGGGGCTGTGGCAAGGGACAGTAGATTAAAAGTAGGTCAAAGAATTCTTGAAGTGAATGGACAAAGTTTGTTGGGGTCCACCCACCAGGAGGCAGTTCGGGCGCTGCGGAGTGTCGGAGATCGGTTAGTTATCATGGTATGTGACGGGTTTGATCCAGCCTCTCAAGACGAGCCGTCACCCGACACCCCGAGCTCACCTCTTGGATATATTCCGCAAATGAGAAGGAAAGATTCGGTGAGCAGCATAGATAAGGAGGACGCTGAACATCTTCTTATTATGAAGGTAGGGGAAAGTGATTTAACTTAAGAAACGAATTCATCTCTTCTTTAATAGTCTACTGTATAGTTGATGGAACCGTCTTATTAACTCAAATGGTTTCTGATTTTCATATTTTATAATATGCCAAAGGTTTCTCATGGGAAAGTTTTACTGTGTATCTTGAAATAATACAATTTATCTTGTCTTACACAATTTGCCGTCTCTTGAAATTATATATATATAGTATAACCATAAAATTAAGACCACATTCTGGACCAAAGCACTAGTCATGATATCAGATTGATGGTTTCTTTATCAGGTTAAATAAAATATGATACAATGGTAAAATACAGGGGTGTAGAAACAAGCAGGACCCCAGAGAAATCAACCAGCTATTTGAGCATTCTTGCTGGCTACTTTTTACCTACAGGGTCATTGCACCTTTGCCTCCAATTGAGAGAACTCTCAAATCCCCCTTCTACGTTTAGTAACCTCATCCCTGAAAATACTGGACCAAACATTTAATGGTCTTTATGGTGAAGTGGTCCTCACACTGTGGTGGTCTTGAAGTATGGTTGTACTTAATGTATGTTTTATATTATTCTCGTCTGTCGTGTTAGCACTTACTAACAACCACTGATGACATAATGTGTGCTAAACAACTATCTTACTTTTCTGGTAAAGGGAGAACTGAATTTTCATAGTGTTTCTGATCTCCTTACTTGTTTGGGTAAAAATTTTAGAAATACAATCATAACACAGAATGAAAGTTATTTCATGTTTGACTCTATTTGGTGAATGCTTGAGATAAATTGCAAAAACTCTTTTTTTTTACATGTTCCTCTTTTTTGGTATTTTAAAATTGACCTCTGGAAACCTTTTAGAACATAATTCTGAAATCTGGATAAAAAATTTGTCATAAAACTGATACACAATTTCGCTAAGAGCTGAAAAGTTATTTTGAATAGTTTAGATGGGAGTCTGTTTGTGTAATTTTTGATTTTCTTGTTTGTGAAATGGTTTGTTTTTATTGATTACTTGAAATGAATGCAATGTTAAAAGCATGTAGTTGGCTTTCGTCGTCTTTTAATGCTTGTGAATCTTATTACATCATTTTAGATTTGCAATTAAAATAAATTGCTCTAAAAACTTGTGTGGAAGAAAGCTTTCCAATAGTTTGTCTTATTGCATGGTTTGATTTTCATTAATTTTGTGATTTCATTTAGAAGGAATACAAATAAATATCTGCGACATTCAGACCAAGGTGAGAAATTTCGGTTTTAAGACCAGTCTAAAATTGCAGCCTTGCCATTGGTCAATTTTAACTTTTTGCATAGAACTAGCCAATCAGATGCTTCGGATTTTTAGACTGGTCCACAAAACTTAGATTTACACACAGGGTGCAGTGTTACAGGCTTCTCAAAATTGCTGGAATATTGCCTGAAGTTTGGTCAGGCAAAGTTAGAATTTCTATCTGACCAATTGAAAATTTGTCTGACTGAATATATTATTAATAAGTGATAAATGCTGTAAATCGCGCCCGACGGCCAGACATCTGGTCTGGTACTCACTGAAAAGCTATTTGACCCGCTTAAAATTTGCCTGACTTGTCTGACAGTCCGGCAACTTTTTCGGGAAGCCTGTACTTATTTAATGTTTCTTTGTATTCTTTCCAAGAAATCCATCCCCTCGTCTGTGTATTGTGTATATTTTCCCATGTATAATTACTATATAACTAAACTCAGGAACAAGAAATTGTGAGAGAAACACTTCAGTGGGAGAAGGAGGAGCTTGCTAAACTGGTACGTCCGAACTCATTCTCTTTAATTGACTTTATTGTCAAACCTGCATTTAGAAACCACCATTTGGACGAAAAATTAATCTTTGTTTGGAAGTTGAATATACTACGGTTCGAATTACAAATTTCTCTACCTGGTCTGTAAAGTAGAGGTGTCATTGATAAGGATTTTTGTAGCGATATATCGGTAGAGAATTATTGACGATACAGCGATATATGGATTGACAGGCATATATGGCAAAAAACTTACATTTACCCTCAGAATTTCAGCTTATGGGTCTTTTATTGTTTTAAGAGAGTATTTACCTAATACAGTTATACTGTATCATATGCATAGTGTAAACAGTGATCAAAGATAAAGGAGCTTGAAGGGAGTCCAATGATTCCTTGGTGGACATATGCCCAGAATCGAGATTAAAAAAAATTCAGTAACATTCGTTAGACAAACGGGGCCTCGGGGAGATAATTCTAGTTTTATTTCCGTTTTTGTTTGTATGAAATGTGATTCGATTCTCGATATTTTAAAATAGGAATCGATATCAAATTGGATTACAAAGATCGTTGATTTATCGATATTTTCGGAATCAATTACACCCCTACTGTAAAGCGAGGTCGTTTCTTTTTAGGGATTGTCTTTAGAGCGTGTTTGTTGACACATTGGCAAAGAATGGTAAATAGTTGAAATATATTTGAATCAGTATCATATCTTCAAGTTCGGTGCACAATTTGGGTCGTGTATTAAAAAATTGCACAACAGGTTGTTATTTTGGACCCCTTTTCTACCTCTTTTTTCTCTGACCCCTTTTACAAATGATGCACAGTTACTGTTTGTTTTAGTGGACATGCAATGTGTTTGTTAGTGTACATCAAAATACTAGTGGAATTAACTTTGAATATTGAGATCAATCTCTAGTATTTTCTCTGCATGAGATTTACTAACAATCTCAACTCAACCATTTTCATCTCAACCTTTAATTATTTAGTTTGCGACAGTAGTTTTTTCACCTGGTTGTTGAAAATTGGTAAAATTCTGTTAATTTACATTTAATTTGAAAAATTAATATGGTATTTGATCCTGACGTCTAGTGAGTTGGTAAAGCCGTAGACTGTAGTCTATCCATTTACGACTGAAACAATACTGATTCCGTATCCTTCTTAACTTTAACTAATACATTTCAGATTAAATTCTTTTTGTGAAATTTCAAAAAAATGCTGTATTGCCATAGCCGGAAATTGATTTTTGTAAATGAATATATTTTATATATATATATATATATGAAATTTTATTCGACAGAAACTCGGAGCATTTTTTGTTTAAAGCATATACTATCTCAATTTTTTCACTAAATGCCAATTGTTAGTGATAAAATTGAGATAGTATATGCTTTAAACAAAAAATGCTCCCGAGTTTCTGTTGGATAAAAATTCAGTGTATTATGGGGAGGGGGGGGCGAGGTATGCTTTTGCATGAAGACTGTTTTATACATTTAATGTTTTCTTAGGTTCTGTTATTTGTGTTGTTACTATATATTGGTCCTGTTGAAGAAGTCTGTGACACTGTGTGCTATTTTTTTTTGTGGCATGGTTTTGTGATCATTGAATATTTATTATCAGTAACAGGATTTGCACTGCTTCCACTTTTTTTTTATTGATTTTTTTCTTTTTTGTCTGTTGTGATTACTTTGGTTTTGATGTTAACACCGTATTGCTACAATTATCTGCTATGGGCCAGGCAACTTGGAATGAATCAAGTTTGTTTTGGTGTGACGTTAAAACATGACCTCTTTATTCGAATGAAAGTTTTTTTGTTTAATTCTTGTGTACGAGTGATCTCAATACTTGTAGGAGAAACTTCGTCTTGAACGCGAAGAAGCTGCCAAAAAGGTCGAAGAACAAGCCATGATCATGCAGAAGGAACATGAAGAAATTAAAGGGCTGGAACTCCCTTATCAGGTCAGTGAGAATTATCTCCCTTTGACGTATAGGATTACTATGGTATGAGGTCAATCTCATTGTTACTGAAAAGGTATTGTAGTACGTGTGTACCTAAAATATACAAGATGACAACTAGCAAATGATCAAACTGGTTCAGGGTTTTTTCTCAGCATTTTGGGAACATAACCCGACCCCCAGAATGGGGAATTTTCGCGACATTTCAGACAAATTGGAAAAAGTCTCACTGTACAAAATAACAAAAAATAGTCAAATAAAACTAAAAAAATAACAAATATTATGTTTATTTTTGTTTTTAGATATTGTTATCTTATGTTATTTGAATGATTTGGACATTCAATAAACATTTGAACTGCTGTAAATTAGATTTTGTTTTCTCGTTTTTCTTTCTCATTTGAATTGGGAATTTTTGCCTTACAATTGGGGAAAAAAAACATGCTTTTTGCCATTGGGAACAAGACCGAATATTGGTAGTCAAAACGGCCCCAAAAAAACCCTGCGGTTGGTTCTTCAAATCATGAACTTGTTGCTTTATGTTTGTATAGCAGATGTTTTGTTGGTTGGTTTTCACAATTAACACTAGTTTGTCTACATATATCAAAGAGGGCAGCGTTCAGCATGAAATCTTTTCTTATTCCAACAAATTATCTCCCTTTAAATTGATAGTAATGTTATTGTTCACAATTTTACTTAGAAAACACAGAAAAATATTATTAACCTTGTTGATATCGTTGTTATTGATATCTAGTTTTTATTGTAGTGTATTTTATTGTAACATGTTGTAAAATTAATATACTAGAACTGATGAAGTTTACTAAAATATTACTAATAAAAAACAATTGAGGGATGCTTAGATGTTTTTTTTACATACTTATCTGAGTGTAAGGTAGCAGTTTTGAAAGTTTTAAGTTATGTAGCTCCCATGTTTGTGTAGAAAAAAAATGCTAAACTCTGTACTCAGCTGTTGCTGGTACAATTCTGTAATATACCATTAGGCCAACAATAAAAAAAAATGTTGGTTTGCAGTCAAGCATCTGACTCTTTAAAAAATGCTCCGACCGAAAATATTCAAACAGATTTTCCAAAAATTTTTCGTTCTTTATCCTGCCTTTCATTTTTACAACAAACTTATTATGTTTACAAAAAATATAAATAAAATGAAAAATATATATAAAAAATGCCTACCTGCCTACCCCATAGTCATGTAACTGCAAACTAACATTCTTTTATGTATGGCCTTAGCATGATCTTTAAAGTTCTTTGTGCTATCATGGCTGAAATGTATATCTGTGTATGAAATAATGCAATCTTCATATTATTTTGTAATACAATCTTATTTTTATCAATATTTCTCATTAGATAAGGTTTTCAAAATAGGCCAGAAAAAATAGGTGTGTTTCTGGTTATTTGAGCTAAAATGAAAGGGTAGGTTGGTCACAGAACTTTTCTGTTTTTTTTTTGTTGTTTTTTATTCTAAACTTGTCTTTCATACTATTTGGGACAATTCATTTCCAAATACAAATGTACTTTTGTGCTTCGATTTTATTGTTAGAAACTTTGAAGTTGGTGCCAAAAATTGGGGTAGGTTGGGTGACAGGAAACACAGCTATTTTTTTCGAGTATTATTATAGAAATATAGTCCCTTTTCTTTTAGGTCTTCGTTGTTACGCATATTACTTTTCATTTCATTTACAAATCTTTTGTTATGCTCGAATGACGCATGTATGCATGTTATTTTAACAGACTGTGATTGCCCCTAAAGTGCCTCAAGAAGCTCCGCCCCCTGAAGCGGCCCCTTCTGCTATGGTGCTGGAAGAGGCACCAGTCAAGTCTGCCCCTCCGGTATGTGTTGGAACCTTTTATTGTGCTTGTGTAATGATAGTTGATGTTATTTCTTGTATAGACGAAAAATTTGATTTTGTTAAATTTAATATGATTAGTTGTAAGTTAATATGAATCGTGTTTCTTTTTGATTAATCATTGGCCTTGAAATCTGGTCAATCCTTACCTGCTTTAGTGTGTTAATGTCAAATAAATATTCATAATTTATGAATTTGACTTCAAGTTTAAGTATTTTTTTATTTATTTTTGATAAAAAAACTCTAATTACTAGCATTTTGTGTAAATATTTTTATCTGTCTAGTATTCAGTCCTGTAATTGATTAAAAATTCATGTTGATGAATGTTTGCCCATCAAATCTGTAAATAGGTAAAACTGATCTCTTTTTTTTTAAATTTTAACTCCACAGATCTATAAAACTTTGTATTTTTTTTCTTGTGAATGGCCTGTTTCTTAAGATCTACTTTTGTAATAAAATTATGATATGAATAACTAGAATGTGATATTTTTATTGAATTGCATATAAAATGTTTTTATTCTCTTATTTTGGCATGATTTTGTTTTTATTTCATTTTTCTTTATTTCTTTTCCATATTATTTCAATACATTTCTAATGTATTTGTCTATAACAAAGACAGCTTCTGGAATTTTGTATGTCTGAAGAATTTGGGCGTCAAATTAGAATTAGAGTGAAACTGGTTTTCATATTGCGTAGAACTGTCACTGTGTCAGTTTTTTGCATATCCACGATATTGATACTTTTGTAATTTGGTATCATCATTAATTCATAGATTTCATACTTGATTTATACTCCTAAAATAAACAGGCAAAAAAAAATGCTTATTTTTCTCATGTTTTAATAATTCAGTATGTCGGTATAGCTAAAATGATAATGTTCTGTGTACTTCAGGAGAACTAAATGGTTGAATTAATTAACATTTTTATAAATCATCATGACGGCCTCTTTAAATAGTTCAGTATAACATTAATACAAAATACATTGGAAATGTATCTACAGTAAAACCTCAAATAGCAACCACCTCAATATTACGTCCACCTTGTTGTAACAAACACTTATTTTTTTGGGTCCTGAAGGTTGTGTAATTATTGAGGTTTTACTGTATTTTTTATTTCTGTTGTTTGATGCACTCATTTGATGATTTTCTCAAGAGCATGAAATGCACGTACTACATGTGTTAGTTTGTTTCTTATTTAAATAGCCTGTAACGCCCAAACCCGTTTTGAACAAGCCACGAGCGCACCCACCAGTTCCACCGAAACCCGTCTTAACTCCGACACTGAAGGGACCAACTGGTGGTTCTCCAAAGCTCGAACATAAGTCATCACCAAAATTAACGCCTAAGGGACCAAAGCCGGCAAGCCTTCCTCCCAAGCCTTCCGTGCCAAATAAACAAGGCATAAATGAGATTCTGAAACAGTCACGGCAACCATCGGCGCGTATCTCTGAAAAGCCACCAATCTTGGAGAAAAAGCCAGAGAAACCGGTAATGTCTGTACTGTATTAAATACGTGTAGAAATTGTACAGTAAATGTGCTTGTTATGTGTTTTTCATGTGCATGCTTGCTCTTTGTGTCTGGCATGCAGTACTTTGTGCATTTGATGACTTTAAGAATGAAAATTTGTGATCTTTTTTTTTTCTCTCTGTTTATACAGCTGCATTCTTGTCTTATGATGTTACTGTAGGATTTTATGTATTCGAATTCATTGTGAGAATTATTGTTTGAAGATTATAATGATGATTCATAGTCCGTTTTATGTTTCGCTTGTTTTGTCAACTTAAATGTTTCCCATTTATGGATTTTATTAAAGAGTAAACATGCCACTTGCATAATTCATTGGTCTGAGTCACTAATAATTCAATAGAATTTTGAATGTAGGCATTTGAAAAGATGTATTGAATAATTTATGATTTTATATCAGGAATCGGTTGGCGATATTTACGGGCAAACTGTGATTGTATCCAGCGGCGATACGATCCAATTAAGTCCTGAAGAAATCACGAAATTATCAGAAAGTCCGACGGTAAATATTTCTCAAGCGTGTATCAATTGCTGCTTCTTATAACAAAATAGTCAGTCTTATAAATATTAACACTCATTATGAAAGCTTTTAGTGTGCATTTGCCAGATGATCGATTGTTGTGAGATGTTTGGCTTACTAAGGCAAACAGTTCCTGAGTCATGTTTGAATCTATGGGTCTGTCGTTTGTGAGTCCGAACACTCGGCACCGCATGTTTTCTATGATGATTCGTTGAAAACAAAACATCTAAAGATCAATTTTTCTCCATTGAATTCAAATGATTCGTGTTGAAAAGTTTGCAGTTACTTGCGAAGAACAAGGTTTGTACTGGGAACCCAGGAACACTAATTAGGTTAACTGCGTGTCAGTATATAACCGAAATTCCATTAAGAACTGATTTAAAACTTTGAAAAAATGTACAAGTTTGCTTATATATTTGATACGCAGTAGTGTGACAATAGTTATATTTATGAAGTGTGACATTTGTTAGCATTGTTATTTAAGATGGTGCCTAGCTCTGTTGACTTTACAACATACTTGAATCATGTTCATAAATAAATGCATTTGTATAACATTTGATGCCATAAACACGTTGAAATTAATTTCTTTAGTGGTTAACATTGAGTATCAATTATATCACATCTTTTACTGAAGTGATGTACAGTAAAACCCTGTTATTAAGGACCACAAAAATCTGTTATGATAATGAGGTGGTCTCATTATCAAGTTGAATTATATGGGAATTATTGAAAGCCGGTCAGAAAAGAAAGAGCCGCGGCCGTGGTCCAGTGGTTAGTGCGCTGGACTTGGAACCAGGAGATTCTGGTTCGAATCCCAGCCGCGGCAGGTCACACCCTTCCATGAAAATTCAACGAAAATGTCGATTTTTCTTCACATGTTGAGAAGTTGCCGGCTCCTTGTGGAAGGGTAAGTTAGTACTGATTGGCATATAGTCCAGGAAAACTGGTTTGGTGAACCGGTCGCCATATATAACTGAAAAATTGTTGAAAAATGGCGTTAAACCCAGTGAAACAAACAAACAAACAAACAGAAAAGTAAGTGGTCATTATAACAATGGTGATAGTAAAGTAATATTGATGTGGTTGCTGTTTGAGGTTTTACTGTACTTTTTTTATATCATTTTTTATGTTATTCATTCATCACTTCTCATAAGGTGGAGGTAATTTATGATCATATTATTATTACAATAAAATTCAGTTTCTCTTCTTTTGTCAACAGCTATTTTCTCTCTGTTAGTTTTTAAGGTCCCGCAAATATTCAGCATTTTAAACATTAACATGTCTACCAAATATTCTCAATTAAATGTCCTTGTTAAATTTTACAGACTTTTTTTCAATTCTTGTTTGTACGATGCATTGGTGAATTTTTGAAGAAAAAAGTTGAGCTATTATGGTTGCTGTGGTGTCTTCGTCGTTGTCATGCAAAAACTTTAATGTAGCCCATTATTCAAACACTTTAAAAGATATCAGTATGACACTTGGAATATTGTACAGTTACAAGACAAGGGGCCTTATCCTGAAAGCAATTTTTTTGAGCTATGCCCCGTTTTAACCTAGAATTTAGATCAGAATTACTTATTAAATAGAATGATGCAAAACAGACGAGCGTTGGCGCCACTTTGCGGAGATTGAAACATTCATAGTGACTTCTGATTTTTTGTAGGTGGGGTATTAGTTAGGGGAGAACTGTTTATTTAGGAATATCTTATACATTGATATGGCTTGTACCTTATGATTGTTGCATTTAACAATCATGTGTAATAATAATTTCTCCCCAAGTAACAGTAATAAGAATAAAAAAGTTCTTTTTTAATTTTACCAAATATGGTCTATTTTGTTTGGTACCCACTATCTCTGGCTCCAAGAATAATGGGAAAAAATTGTGGTATGTGGGAAAAGAGTAAAATTTTCTGTATCAGAAATAATGGATCTAAATTATGTCTGTTGAGTAATACAAGCATTGATCATTAGATATTTTATTTTGTTACGATGTTCTGTTGGTAACAATTAAAAGTCTCGCAGCATTGTTACGGCCTCTTCTGATCACAGTTTGAGTCTACCCACTACAAAATCAATATATTTCTGATTGCCCCAACAGATGTCAAATTTACGATAGCATTTCTGAGTCATATATTAATGGGATAATTTTCTGCAGGAAACTCGCCTGTACATGTCTGCATTGGAATAAATGACTTTCTATACATGTCAACTTGCATTATGACGAATTACATTTTCTGTTCAATGCAGACTCCCCATCATTGAATTTGGGATAAAATCAATATTTGCTCTAAGCTTGTCTAGTAGACAGAATAAGCAGCACTGACGCCTTGCCGAATTCTTGGTGGATTTTAAGTTAGTTGCCAGAATATTGATTATTGTCGTTCTTACCCACAACGTCGTCTGAATTGCAAAAACAAGAATTGGAGAAATAATTGTTCTGACTTTTGTAGTGATCCCTAACTTCAGTGAATTTATGATACAAAAAATATGAATACTTTTACCTTGGAAAAGTCACTCGTCTCTTACAAGGTTTCAGGAAATCATGTGGTTTTAAGTTAGTGGCATTTTGTGTAAACGATTTTCCGTATTTTTGCTGTATTTTGGCTTAGAATCGGTACTTTGGCACCAATAAGTGACAGTGTTCTAAAAAATGTGTGTTTTGTTGAAATAAAGGGTCTCCCCTCAATACAGGATATCAAATTATTGGAATTTATTGGAAAGCAACTGTGGTGTTAGTGTAGTTACATATTATGCTATGCAGAAACTCACTCTTACATAGCGTCTGATAGTCCTGTACTGGCATGAGAATATAGCTTGGATAATAACGTTAGGATTACGTTTGTGAATAGGATTCCAAGATGGCTGATTTCAAAGCTGAGGTATTGGGGAGCAAGTATATTTGTATACTTATTGATGTTGCATTAAATTTATTCCTTAGTCTGCGGGAAATTGATTATGGGTGTCTGAATATGAGTGTAAAGTATTTTTATGTATTTATTTGATCAATAAATACCAGCCATGTTAACATTGGTATATTTGATCATGTGACTTGGGTTTTGTAGTACTAAGAAAATTAATGTTAATCTTGTGTCAAACTTATACATTTTTCACCCTTCGTGCTATTAATACTATACTAAATTGGTCTTGTATCGTGATTTGAAGTGAGGCTTCATCGTTGGTTTGCTAAAGCCAATAATCGTATTGTATGGAATTTAAATACACTGTAGGATTATTTGTCTGTCTTATAATTTATGTTAAAAGGGTGGAAGCTGAACGAAGCTTTTCTTTGTTTATTTATGTGTGCTTGAGCTGGGAGGTCTGGTTAGATCGAAGTAAATTGTCACCTAATTTCTCCTCAGTAACATAATTTATTGCAATTACTGACATTGTTTGCGGCTTCAAGGTGAAAGTATGACTTGTGATTTTAAGTCATTGGAAGTTTGAAATTTTGGGTAAATTGTTGTAAATGCTTCACATTTGAGTTTTGGGTCAAACCTCGTACAGTTTTATTCATGTGAAGCTGGCCTCTGAGATTGCAATTAATTCTCAGCTTTTAAATCTCAGATCTCATAACTTTGAGAACATATGTAGTGTAAAAAAAAAATTAAAAAACTCAATGTGAAGTTTGACAGGTCAGTTTGTTTTTTCAGATGAATGCTGTATATTTTGTTTTGTCTCTTTTGTGCAAAATTTTATTGTAATACACTCGTCTGAGAGCAAATATTGTGTCTGAGTGTAAATCTCAGCACTCAAAGTATTTACGTACTCCAGAATCTCAAATTTGAACTTAAATTTTCAAAGAAAGTGAATTATAACAAATGTTTAAGCGTTTAGTCAACAGTGAAAACTTCAATCTTTTAATGTAGACTAATGAGACGAGATTTTTAATGCCGTGATTTTAGATACACCCACTTTTACATACAACCATTCGTCAACCATTGTTCTATGATAGAAATTGTACAGTTTACTCATAGCAATTATTTTTAATACAGGTGTATGGCGGTAACAAGCCAATAGCTCGAGAAGGTGGCTCTTTTAATACCAAGAAAAACTTCTTCGAGATGGAGATAAAAGAACAGAGCAAGTCAACTAAAACTCAGGGTAGGTATAATAGCACTAAATCTTACACTTTTGTAGGTGTAACTACACTAAACTATTTTATTTAGACAAATTTAACGCGCATAAAAATTATGTTGTTAAGAGAAATCAAAGACTGTGAACAGTTGAATTAAAATAGTTCTGCATTGAACATCTACCTGTTAGAGTTGCTGTGAAAAGCTGCATGATCTTTGTTGTGCCATTTCTCCAAAAATAATGTGTTCATTTTATGTGCAATACATGAATAAATGAGATTTCATGAGATAATAATATTACAAATGTACAATCTATAGTTTAAACTTTATTTAAATCATAATGTAGGATATTTTAATTACATTTTGTATCAATTTCATGGTTTCAAAGTAACTTGCAGTTTGTGTGTGTACATGGAGTATTTTTCAACATAAGTTGAAACTATAACATTGGTGTTTTAACCTCGGTTTTTTTTAGCATTTATAATGTAATGATATTAATAGCAGTCTAGTTTGATGGCATAAAAATATTGAACAATCTAATTGTATATTGATGTATGAAAATGATTTTAATGAGCATTTTTTCCCCCATTAATTCAAAATATTGACAACATTTAATAAAAATAGTTGAAATTTTGTCGTATTTAAAACATTAATAACTTGGATGCCTCTGTGACATGAAATAGCATTTTAATTATTTGTGACTAAGAGTTGAATTAATTTTGATTGCTGTTACAGCCAAACCATTTCGATTTTTTTCGGAACATGAACTTGCTAAAATGCGAAAAGAAGAAGGTATCTGTCATGTTGTACTATTGTTTTATTATCATTTTACCGTATTGTGGTAATTTTTTGGTTTCAAAATGGCTTATTACCTTCAGTCTGCCAACTGTTGAACATACCCCACCCACTTTTTATGTCCATTTTACCCCACCCATGATGTAAAGCCGTCTTACCCCACCCAGTTCATAAAAATTGTAATTAAGTAAAATGAATTCAATGCATTCAATTTTTTTCCAAGTAACAAATGATAACATTTTAGATTTTAAATGACAATAGATTTATTGATTGATTAATTTTTACAATTTGCGAACTGCAATTAAACTTACATACAGATCAAACCTGTCCTTGACCCTCACTTATATTTTGCCCGAGTTTGCTGCACTTTTTTTATACTCGTCCTTGCCCCAAATACGGCACCAAGTTTTAATAATCCCAAGTTCGGAACTGAATTATGTTTTTTTTTATCTTAGTCGATACAACAGTCTTTATTGTGTCTATAGCTTCGTGAATTTTAGTTCCATTTTTGTCATTCATAAGTGAAAGATTGTAACCTTATTTCATTGCATGTTTAAAATTTTGTTTTTATTTCATATTCTGGTATAAGCTTTGTTTCAATTGTTTAATCATGTATACTTACTGTAAAACCTTTAAGACCTTCTTCTGGACCCATAGTTGGTCTTAATGTTTAGGCAGTCTTATTATCAAAATGAACGAAGTAGTCCGAAATAAGTGGTTTGAAAATAGTGGTCTATATAATGAGGTGTTCTCAATGTGCAGTTTCGCTTTATTCAGAACTTGCTTAAGTTTGCTTGAACTTAATCTTCCCATGTATCAGTTTAGGGGTAGATTGGTTTAAATCTTAGCTTTGTGTTAATATTGACCAATGATGATGTTCTGTGTTAAAATTGACCAATGACAATGTTCTGTGTTAAAATTGACTAATGACAATGTTCTGTGTGTTAAAATTGACCAATGACTAGGCTCTGTGTTATAATTGACCAATGACGATGTTCTGTGTTAAAATTGACCAATGACTAGGCTCTGTGTTAAAATTGACCAATGACGATGTTCTGTGTTAAAATTGACCAATGACTAGGCTCTGTGTTAAAAGTGACCAATGACGATGTTCTGTGTTAAAATTGAACAATGACGATGTTCTGTGTGTTAAATTTGACCAATGACAATGTTCTGTGTTAAAATTGACCAATGACAATGTTCTGTGTGTTAAAATTGACCATTGACAATGTTCTGTGTGTTAAAATTGACCAATGACTAGGCTCTGTGTTAAAATTGACCAGTGTCAATGTTCTGTTTGTTAAAATTGACCAATGACAATGTTCTGTGTGTTAAAATTGACCAATGACAATGTTCTGTGTTAAAATTGACCAATGACAATGATCTGTGTGTTAAAATTGACCAATGACTAGGCTCTGTGTTAAAATTGACCAATGACAATGTTCTGTGTTAAAATTGACCAATGACAATGTTCTGTGTTAAAATTGACCAATGACAATGTTCTGTGTTAAAATTGACCAATGACAATGTTCTGTGTGTTAAAATTGACCAATGACAATGTTCTGTGTTAAAATTGACCAATGACAATGATCTGTGTGTTAAAATTGACCAATGACTAGGCTCTGTGTTAAAATTGACCAATGACAATGTTCTGTGTTAAAATTGACCAATGACAATGTTCTGTGTTAAAATTGACCAATGACAATGTTCTGTGTTAAAATTGACCAATGACAATGATCTGTGTGTTAAAATTGACCAATGACTAGGCTCTGTGTTAAAATTGACCAATGACAATGTTCTGTGTTAAAATTGACCAATGACAATGTTCTGTGTTAAAATTGACCAATGACAATGTTCTGTGTTAAAATTGACCAATGACAATGTTCTGTGTGTTAAAATTGACCAATGACAATGTTCTGTGTTAAAATTGACCAATGACCATGATCTGTGTGTTAAAATTGACCAATGACTAGGCTCTGTGTTAAAATTGACCAATGACAATGTTCTGTGTTAAAATTGACCAATGACAATGTTCTGTGTTAAAATTGACCAATGACAATGTTCTGTGTGTTAAAATTGACCATTGACAATGTTCTGTGTGTTAAAATTGACCAATGACTAGGCTCTGTGTTAAAATTGACCAATGCCAATGTTCTGTGTGTTAAAATTGACCAATGACAATGTTCTGTGCGTTAAAATTGACCAATGACAATGTTCTGTGTTAAAATTGACCAATGACAATGATCTGTGTGTTAAAATTGACCAATGACAATGTTCTGTGTTAAAATTGACCAATGACAATGCTGTGTGTGAAATTGACCAAAGTCCACTCTTAAATTCTCTTATGTTTGGCTATGGTTCTCAAATTTGATGTAAATTTCAATCTTTCGAAGGCTGAAATGTTATAAATTTGTAAATCTGATCTTTAGGAAATTGATAAAATCTATTTAAGCAGAATATTTATTAAACATCTCAGTGAAGTAATAGCTACTTCGTGTAAACTGTACAAATACCATCAAATGATTTAAAGATCGTATTGGATAACTGTACCTAAAGCCATTGTATTTATTTAACATATCATGTAGTTTGTACTAAAACAATAAAGTGACTTACTAACTTCATTGTACCATTAAAAATGTTTCACACTTGAAAAACTTGTTTTTATTAAGACAAACATTTTGTTTAATGCAGCCGACAAGGCCGAGAGAATGTCTAAAGAAGAATTACTGTCAAAGGTTTCGGACACAGTCGCCAGCGGAGATGAAGAGTATAATAAGGTTCTCTCTAGGTAAGTGGCCGGGTTTTTTTATATCATCTTTGAAGGTGTGACGATTACTTGCATATTTAGTATCCATGGTTACTGTGATTAAGTATTAGATGTAAGTTTTGAGTTTACCAAATGCAACAAGCATTACATGCTGATTGAAGGATAATTTCGTATTTGATTGGAAATATTTTTTTAAAAATATTTTGTTGAGCCAACTTGTAGTGAGCTTTGCTCATTCACCAAAATGATGGATCAATGTATGTGCACATATTAACTCATTTATTGTGGGAGGGGGGATGTGTGATTTGTCACAAATGTTCCCCTGATGAGATTTTGTTGGCATGACAACCATGTCTGTAGGTTAAAGGTCAGGGTAATTATCGGGCTCAACAAATTGCCTGTTAGCATCTGGTTCTGAACAAACATTTATAGGGATTAAGTGTAGAGTTAGATGTGGAAGGGGGAACTCTTTGACACTTAAGGCTTTCTCTGCATTGTTCTGAATTGGATTTAAAATATATGCTGGTTTATGGTATTTATAATGCATTGTATCTTGATAGTCGTACATTTATAATCAAGTTGCTGGGCTTCTATGTATGTAATACTCAGTTAGAAATTGCTATGTTAATATGTATGTTTTGTTATGTAAGTACATGTTATGTACAGAAATGTGCATTTTTAAATGCTTTGTGATGTTTGTTAATCACATGATGCTCCCACGAAACTTACTAAATCCAACTAAAAAAAGTAGAATAAGGCCAATTAGAATTAATGTGTGGTTCTAGAGATATGTCCTTAATCATTTTTTCTGCTCTGAAAATGTTTTCATGACTGAAGAAACAATGAATTTGTTTGATATTTCAAATGAATTGGATGTTAGAGTCATTCTAGTCTTTATACATTCTTATCCAATAACTAAATCACTCTTGACAGTGTGTCCTGAACCATACATTATACTTGACTTGGCCTCATAATTTTGTGTACAGTTAGATACCTCTGTTATATTGTTACCGTATATTCCCTTATAACGCGTGACATTTTTGAAAATGTGTTTTTGTGTCATTCCTTGGATTTGAAAAGTGTTTTCTACTTATTTCCATTGTTCATCTTGGATTAAAATAGCCTGTCATGGTTGGTCACTTTTGTTTTCTCTTGTCCAAAAAACGGGGGTGTTTATTAGGGAATATACGGTATACTAACTTTATCTACACAAGATGTGTAACTATAGTTGTGATGGAGGAATTTTTATGAAACATAGATAACAACCTATGAAAAAAGTAGATCTTTATATAATTAACTTCATTGAAAACTGGTCTAAAAATTTGTTACTGAGTAAAACTTGAATAAAAAATTGAATTAAAACAGTTTTCATGCTGGAAACTTAAATATTGGTGAAGCATTTTACATGCTTCTGCCTTCTTTCTGGGTTGAAAGGAAAACATTCAGGTTGGGCGGAGATGATTGGTTTTTGTAATCATGTCTTAATCCTGGGTCACTAATTTTGGGACAGCCCCCAATTTTTTGAAATTCTGGCCTGACTGTGTGTTATTAGTGTGTTTGTGTATTTTTTTTGTAGATTTTGTAATACATGTAATGTAGTTGTTAACCTTTAGATTTCAAATTATAATACGATAAGATTATTTTCTTCTGAAGTAATTAAGAAATTATGCGATTTACTAAAAAAAAAAATTGCTGTTTATTTTTCGAAATTTTATGACAAACTTCAGTTTTAAAGGAATCAATAAGATTTAATGCTGATGCTTCATTTGAGCACATCAGTAAAGTGGAGTGACAGCTAATGTTTCTTTGTTCAAATCTGCTGTAGTATATATATATGTATATTCTTATTACATTCAAGTATGGCACTAATTTGTACCAGGTGTATGCCAGTACATTAAAACCATGATATTAAGACCATCTGATGGAAAAACAATGGTCATTGTAATGAGGTGGTCCTAACATTGCAGTGGTTTTAAGTGAGGTTTTACTGTATATATGTCAACGTAAAACACAGTTTTTTTAGCAGTTTTTATTAACTTACTATTTCATTAATGTACATACTTTATATTACTAACACTGAAACTTGTATTATTTACCTATTTAATTCCCATCACAGTCTTGGAATTAGGTAACACATTTTACTAAACTATTTGTTTGCATATTAATTTTAAAACTGTTATTGCGACATTATTCCATTCATCACGGCATGCTTTATACAGTCATAGTACAAAACTCCCGGCCTCAGGAGTGTGTGTGGGGGGGTATGTTACAAGTGTTTGTTTTCTTTCCAATAGATATTGTGGTTTCACTAATTTGCATTAAATTTCATGGATTATTTGGATTGGCTGATCCACGAATATAAATGCTTAGATAGTGTCGACTATCCGAAATTTGGTGATATCCGAAATTGTGCTACTTAATTGTACTACAATTCTACTTCCGGTATGTTCAGAAACTGGAAAATAGCAAAGTCTGATGATCTGTTATTGTTTAAAAAAACATCAATTAGGAAAGTATGTTTAAGTGAGTTAGTTTTTCAATTGATAATCATTCACACATCATATTGAACAGACAGAAATATGAGGGCCATGCTGAAGTCATGTTAAAATAATGGGCTGGACAAACTTTTTTTATCATAGTGTAAAAAAATGACGAAAGATCCTTGAAATTAAGCGTTGAATAAAAATTTAGGAATTTTTCCAGTAGATTTGATGTATTCGCATTTATCCTGAGGTCGGTTGGTTATTTTAGTTCCATTATTAATTACAGTGTATTCTCTTTATATAAAGAAAATCTTGTTTTATGCGATTGTGTTTATTTTCTCTGTGTATAATGCTTTTAGATTTTTTGAGTGTGAATTTTATAACTTTTTTATCATTGGAATTTTAATTAAAACAAAAATGTTGTTTGAACTAGGATTAAGTCATAGGCGATTTTTAGACAAAAAAAATTCCAGATATATTTCCCTATAAATGCCAGATTTTTTGTTTAAATCATTTGTTGAATGTGTATGTTAGCTTTAGTTCAAATCAAACATTTCCTATAATGCTTGTTTCATCAGAATCTTGGAAGATGTAGTTAGTTCCTCACTGCTCAAGTTTTCATCCTTCGCTTGAATTCAAAGTCTAGTGCTGACGTACTGACATTTTGTTTTTATTCTTTTAAAAGTGTATTGATGTGCTTTTGGGTTTTTTTATTGGTGAAATTTGCAGTTATATTGTTGTATGATTTTTTTACTGACTAGTTTTGTTTTTTTTGTTTGCTCGCATGAGTTTAACAGTAACATTTTGGAGGCCTTTTACTGAAACGCGAGTCTCGAATTTATAAGAATTTTGAAATGGTCATTTTGTGGTTAAATTATATGATCGAAGATCACTATTGGGGGGGGGGAGAAATTTTATCTTTAGAGGTTACCTGGTTGGTAATGTGGGCCCTGAGATTAAGCATGGTACATTTTGGCAATGCAAATTCTTTGATGAGTGATTTAGGGGTCATTTAGGGCCGTCAGTGGCCGTAATGGCCCCTTGTGTGCATTTATATTTCATGTCTAACCATGGTGATTTTTATACTGCAATTTTAACAAAATTTTGAATAATGCTTTTTTTTGGGAAAAATGCTTTTAAATGGATTAGTCTGCTGGAGTTTATAGTAGTTGCTGTGTTTTGAGAATTGTCTCCATAATTTTTTTTCTCTGGTTTTGATTTTTTAGAGTACTGCATATTCCCTTACAAATACCCCACCCCCATGCTTTATTTTACAGATTTTTTTTCTCCAAATTTTGTATACTTATTCGAGCAATTTTTTGTCAAATTTTTATTTAGATTTATTTTTTAAGGATTATTTTAGCAGTTACAGTGAGTCACACGGTCTGTTTCTCTTACAGAGTAAAGCTGGGGGCATTTTTGGGGAGTGTTAAGTTTAATTCCATAAAATCAATTTTTAGCGATCACAGAGAATGGGCCTCAAATATTATTTCTAAGGATCAAGCTTATAGATTTGAATGGCACATTGTTTGGCTAGTGTAGTAAATTTCAGTTAGGGGAAAATTTTAAATTTTAGCTTGAATAATAATTCCTATGCATGTTATAGATTGCTGCATTATCTTGAGTCTTATATATACAGTGCAACCCCTGAAAACTGGAATTCTCTGAAAATCTGATGATTTTTCAAGTCCCGTTTTTCTCTCCTGTAATTGATAGTTCTCAGAAAACTAGAATTCTCAGAAAACCGGGCTTTTGTCCCAGCTGGGAAGGGGTCGGTTTTCAGATGTTGTACTATACATATGTATGTATATATATGTATATTGTTCTTCTAAGAATGATTGCATGAAGTCTGTCTACTCTTCATTTTATTAATTAAGATATTATTTGTTATACTCATGTAACGCATCTTGGTCAATATGCATTTTGTATATATGTACTCATTATTAGAATTATAAATATTCATGTTTTGATTTTATGAACTTAAACTTATGTAACAATTTGACTACCGTATCTTTCTTATTAAATGATCAGGGGGTGTTAAATTTTATTGTTTTATGTTATAACGTGTCCAATTATTATTCAAATAATTTTGGACCTATTGAATATGATTGGCTGGGTTATGAAAGTTTTTATATATTCAGACATGATTATAATCAGTTGGTGACAGGAGGGGCATTTATTGGGTTAAATTTGGCATTCCTTAGTCTCCCATCTCTGTCTCATACATCGCACGAGGATATTGTTTATAGGTTGTGAAAAAGATGCCCGAAAATCATTTTCAATTTTACTGTATATTTTTCATGCATTGATTAAGAAAGTTCAATAACCACTTGTTGAATTCCGTGAAATGTTATAACATAAATATATTTTAATATCATTCTGTTGTAGGTTAAATATTTTTTTTTGCAATTTTCATTTTTCATTGTATTTTTATATTCTCTTTACTTCAGAGTTCAAGATTATAAACTTATGAGTTCTGTGTATGTGCTCAAATCTCGTTGTTTCTTCTCAACCATATTTCGTACAACGTATTTTTTTCTATTTCATGATGTGTTAAGATTCAGATCTGCTCATTTCATGTTCTTAAAGCAGTAATTACTTAAAAATCTCATAATTAATGTAGGAACTTTTTAACGAGAAAATATAAGTTTAATTTTTTAAGCATCAACTCACATTATTATACATCATGTTTTCAATGAAATTTTGATTAACTGTTTTTATTAACTGCGATTTTGAAATTATTTTAAGTAGAACTTTAAAAATTGTTTTTGAAACTAATTTATTGGAAAAATAAAACTTTAATGTGTTGAGATCTCTGGTAAGATCATTCTTACGGAAAATGGAGATTTGAGTTTGTCGAACAATCTCAAGTTTATGATCTCACTCCAAAGTTCAAAAGTTCAATATTTTATTTTTTATTTTTTCATTTATCGTTCCTTATTGGTTTGTTATCTAGAACCAAGTATTTATTCTGGAATAATTGGATTATGTTGATAATAGAAACAGTTAGGTGTCACGTTTCTATATATACGGTGGTGTAGTAGAGATGAATTCAGCAAAATCATGATGTAAACACCACCTATTGGCCCAAAAAATTAAGTCTAAAAAACACTAAGAGGCGTCATCAAGTTACAATATAGAAGGGCAGCCTCCACGGTTGAGCGGTTATGGTCTCTGACTAGTAATCACTAGCCTCTCACTGCTCTGAGTTTGAATCCCACCCGGGACCAGACAAGCTCGCGTGTGAGCAAAATGTCTTGCTAGTTTACAGAAGGTCGGTGGTTCTACCCAGATGTACAACTGTGGTCTTCCTTCACAGTTAAAGCTGACATTGCCGAATGACTCTGACTGTTGGTGCAATGCCAAACCCCACTGAAAAAAATATTTATTTAAAGTCTTTAGATAATTTGTCCTTGTAATATTAAGTGGTGTTAATATTCAGATGATCACAAATTGAAGTGTAATTGTAGCTAAATTCCATAGCATGTGATTTAAACAAAAAACTAACATGCTAACACACTTCTTGGACGACAGGTTTTTAGAATGACTGCGCACTGTTGAAAGTTATTTATGGACCCTAGATGAAAAACGTGTTTTTCTTAGCATAAATTGGAGAATATGTCTGTCTTATTGAATGAGATCCTTTTCGACAAGCTATTTAGTATTTAGTATTTAGTTGAGTATTTAATAAGCATTGTTTCTAGATTATAAAATGTTTCATCAATTCTCACTTTGCATGATTTCTGTTATCTTTTTTTCATTTTATTAGTCCCCCTAACGTGATGAGTACCCTCGACCGAGCCAAAACTCAAACCCCAACAAATAACATGACTTCAGGGCCTCCAATCCGTCATAAATTGTCCCCAGCAGAGGAGCGCGCCTTGCAGGCGGAACAAAGGGCCGCGTCTCGTCAGGCGAGGTGCGTGTAAATGACTTTTTCTATTTCGTAAAACAATATTGGCATAATTTACCTCATTTTCAACTAGCTTTAGTTGTTTTAATAAATCTGATTTATTATATGTACTTATGATGTCGTATTTATACTTAGTCTGTGTTGTTGCATGTTAAACGTAATGTTGTCTGTTTGTATCATAATCCCAAGTTGTGTAATGATTTACTGTCTATCTGTCTGTCTGTCTGTTTATAATCTAGTGTGCAAAACCTTTATTGTACCTTACAGATATGTTAATAGAATGTTACTGTATTAATATTATCATATAATTCCATATGAAACTGTCTTCTAATTGTTGTATTACTCTACTGTGAAACTGTATGGCACTAAATGTTATATGCTGCATATTTGTATGTCAAGATGCGCACTTATATACCCTAGTCTAATGTACTAAGCAGACCGCGAAGTTTGATTGATATATTACTCAAGTAAATGGTTCAGGAAATTTTTATACAAATTCACGCTTTATTCAATATTTCGGCCTAAAGTGGGCTTTTTTTTCGAGAATGAAGATTACTTGATAAAGGCCTATTTTAGGCCAAACTTTGGAATACAAGCGTTAATTTGTATTGTTATTTTATATACTCCCTTTATATAATCCCAACAAGAAGTATATGTTTGTTGTCCCCATTACTCACAAAACATTAATTGTTTAACATAAGACACAATTGTTAAAAGTTCATAAATCCTTGAATAGCTGGGTCTATCAAAGTTTAAAGGCCAAACAGAATATACATGAATGAAATCTGACACCATCCGACCACAAAGTCAGGGTCTGCAGACAACAAACTAACCTTTTTTTTGATGTTGCCCCATGGAGCAAATGCCATGTTGCATTAAGCCTCACACATTGTGACGCTAACTATGCTTAATTGGACATTGAATGTTCATACATGAAATTCTTTTTTTCGAATTAGGCCACTGATTTTTATGTTCTGTTTCTCAGAATTTGTTACAAAGAATAGGGTAGGATGAAGGTAAAGAAACAACTACAAGTGAATTTGTATTCTCGCTGCATTTTGGTGCATATACAATTGGCTGTTTGTGTGAGCAACTATTTAAGTATGAACTATGACTTAATTCCTGTAAAATTTTGCGCTTACGCTTTATCTGGGTAGAGGGTGTGATTTGCACAAGAGTGTGGTTATTACATCACCGAAGGTCAAGGTCACAGTAAAGGTCATTTTATGCAACACTTCTTGTTTATTTTTTTTTTGAGCCCCGTATGAGTGATTCACCTTTACAATTTTAAAAAAAAAACATTTGCAGATTTGGGTAGATAAGTCATGTTAACAGTCACTTGATTAAAAAGATTGGAAGGTCAAAACATTTCTAATTTTTTCTGAACACTTTTTGTGAATACTAGGTGCAATACATTCCCAAATATTTTCCACTTTGGGATTTTCCTGTTATAATTTCCAAGGTCTGCACCAAAACATCAGGTGACTGTAAACACGATGATTTTTTTTCTGGCCTAGTTAATTCGTATTGAGTTTTGAAACATTTTGTCGTGTTTGTAGAATGAAGGACTTGGAAGATGATGCTATCAGAGCCCAGGCAGTAATTGCTAAGGTACAAGAACTTCAGAATGATGAGATGAAATCTACAACAAAGGCAGCTAGTAACCAAAATGGTGAATCGGTGAGTGATAAGACCAAACAAGTATAGTTAGTAGGGTTTTTTTGGGGGGCAGTTTTGATGACTGATATTCGGTCACATTCCTAATGGCAAAAAGTATGTTTTTTTCCCCCAATTGCATAGCGAAAATTCCCAATTCAAATGAGAAAAAAACTTTTTGCCATTTTTACAACATGTTTGGGGTCAAGAGTAGCGAGTGCGAATAATATGAGAAAAAAATCACTGATTACGTACTTTTAGATTGGTACACTACTCTGGCGGTATTTTTATTCTGTGTAACTTTTTCCCAATTTTGTCCAAAATGTCTAAAAAATTTCCAAATCTGGGGGTCGGGTCATGTTCCCAAGATGCTGAGAAAAAACCCTGGTTAGACATTCCTTAAAAAGTGTTGGTTTGCAGTTACGTGACCCCCAACTTTTAACCTTTAACCCTTCAGGTAGTTCGATAATTAGGCATTTCTTAGTTTGCTAACATTTTATGCTTGTACTGTGATTGAAAAGCTGAAATAAAAAACAAAAAAAATGTTGAAATCACCAAAAAAATTGCTTTGTGGGGGGGGGATTTTTTGATGAGTTGGTCACCTTACTGCAAACCATTAATTTTAAAAGAGGGCCTTAAAATTGTCCTTAAAGTCTTCTGTACAGTATGAAATATGGGGTTGAAAATGCTTTTTGTGGGAAACTGCTGCAGTTGACCATTTCAAATAAGTGTTAGGTATATGGGATAAGAGTATTAGAAGAATAAGGTTTATTAATTTTATAAATTGAGAAGTGGTTTTATCATTTCGATTTAAAAAATGTGCTTTTTGTTTGCTGTTTATTGTCATTCAAGAGTTTTGTTTTATTGCATGCTGCATTCTGAAAACAGACTCAGGTAAAATGCTTATCTACTAGATCGCCAAAGTTGGTTATCTCTTGTCGTCATGGTGATACGTCCATTAGAGAGACGTCTCATGTTGTTGGCGAGAATGTTTCTCACAAAACCGTTGAAGTTATTGATGAGAAAACCGGCAAACCGACAATTCAGAGGTTACAATTGATCGAGAAGGTTGTCGAAACTGAGGTATCCACGGGACGCCTATTCCCCCACTTACCTCCCTTGTTAATGTGGTGCTTAAGTTACCTCTCTTTATTGTGTTTCTAATGCTTTAAAGTTCATATTCTTTCATTTGGGAGGGCTTAAAATTATTAAATATACACAATTTTGCTTTCATACATAAATTTTAACTTTTCAAAAATGAAAATTGCCCGCATAAATTTTAATAAAAAGATGGACAATTATCACACCTGCTGAAAATATCGACATGGTTACCTCCCTTAGTTTGTGACGACATAGTTGACATTGATCTGTGCAAACACTAGCCGCATATAATAGCCTATCGTTAACACAACTCGCTTTAAAACGCGGCAGGTGTTGTTTTTGAATAAAGATTGCCACCGTATTTGAAGGATGAATTTCAAAGCAGTTTTCGGTATTTTGAACTTGCATTTGAACCATGCCTCAGAATTTTGATATTTATTTTCATTTTTAATCTTTTGAATCTATAAACTGTTAAAATTTGATACGTCCAAATTACAACCAAGAAATTGCTACGTTTTCAAAGCTATTGTTTGTTTGATGTAGTATTCCCTCTTGTTTATTTATCAGGTCAATGAAATATTGAAGCAATAATATTGATTTCCTATAGTATTTGCATTCTGACAATTTCCATATGCTGTAGTTCTATAAATGTTAAAATGTATATGAAACATAATTGACACTGGAAAAGATGAATTTAATTAAACATAATTTACGTCAATATTATTCAAGCGATGCCGTCTGTATGTATATATCGATTGATACTGATTTGTTATTACGGAGTTCCTTACATATTACCTAGATTGTTCGCGCTAATAATGTTGATAAGAGGTACAATTTTTTATTATTATAAAACGGTATTTTTGCGCATTAAGTTTGATTTTTCTTGGTGCATGATATCAAAGTATAATATTTAATAATTGTTTATAACTTTAAATGTTTTTTAACACCTTTTTTACATATTAAGGCACTTGCGCTAAATTAAGCTCCTATGAATGTGTATAACGCTGTGTCAACTATGACGTCACAAATCAAGGGTAGCAACTCTCCCTGACATTTTTTGGAAATTTGTTACCAAGTTACAAATATGTTTTTCAGTCCTTTAAATTTATTTTTAGAGCCTTATAGTGGCATACATGCTTGCTAATGCTCATAAATAAATATATTTGCAATCGTTAAACAATTTTTTTTGTAAGAGTATCACCTTTAATATTAAGGCTTAATAAAGTCTCTGTGTTATGAAAAAATGATTTATTTGGATGTTCGTTCATTACATATTTTAAGGCAAAGTCATTTTTTCTATTTTTTTCTGAACTCCCCTGGAATTTGATGACACGATATTTATAAGAATAATAAAATGTTTTAAATCACTGAAATATTGTGTAAGTTTCTCTTAAACTATCAGGTTACTCCTGAGAATTTACTGGGCAGTTTTAATAGATGTAGAACAGGAAATTTTATTTTTATTTTTCATATTTTTGAAAAGAAAAGATACAAGGTGATTCTTAGAATATGGCAATGTGATTGATTGATGAATGATTTTAGTATGGATATGATACATACCATATAAAAACTGTCACACTTTCTACTTTTAGGCTTTTAGCTTTTGGGCCTATGTTACCATTCAAGTAACTAAGTTGAAATACTCAGTATACCAGCTGCTAGTTGGTGTGCTACAATACATTATCAGGGCTGGTACCCTACTCATTTACAGAGTTCCTTGATATGACACAATACATTTCCAGGGCTGGTACCCAACTCATTTATGGTGTTCCTTGATAAGCCACAATACATTTCCAGGGCTGGTACCCAACTCATCTACGGTGTTCTTTGAAATGCCACAATATATTTCTAGGGCTGGTACCGAATTTGTTTATGGTGTTCCTTGATATGCCACAATATATTTCTAGGGCTGGTACCCAATTCATTTATGGTTTTTGAGGACAATCGTTACCATGGTGATAAGATAGTGTTTCAGTTTCATTTTGTTTGTTTCATTTTGTTTCATTCCAGTATAATTTAGCAAATCTAACTTTGACTGTAATTTAAAATTTGCTCCACCATTGATTTGAGTGATGTGTGTGGAGAAATTGGCAATGACTTGCGGAGAACAGGGTTAGTACTGGTACAGAGTCCAGGAACGCTGGTTAGGTTTACTGTGGTGTATTATGGTATATATCTAAAATATTAATTTACTATTTCCTCAAGTTATTTTTTAATGTAACTTGAGTCAGCTTGTTGAATTCTGGGGAAGAATTGAGCACATTGTCCGTGCTGAGTGGCTTTTGTTCTTACAAATGATTTGATAATTTTAACATGAGTACTGAACTGATTTACTGATAATGAAAAGCCGAGACTAATTTTGGCAACTTTGTTAAATGCGTAAAAAGTTTGAATATATGTTGTTAGATCAGGTAAATTCATTAAGTAGAAAAAATATGTACAGTAGGAAAGTTTTGTATTATCACAGTTGTCTCCCTTTTTATGTTGTTATCTACTTGTTGATATACCAATAACAGTTGTCCCCCGTGTAATTTTGTTACAATTAGAGTTGTCTCCATTGTATGTTGATATAACAAGAGTTGTCCCCCATGTAATTTTATTACAATTAGAGTTGTCTCCCTTTTATGTTGATATAACAAAAGTTGTCAACCGTGTAATTTTGTTACAATTAGAGTTGTCTCCCTTGTATGTTGGTATAACAAAAGTTGTCCACTTTGTTATTTTGTTACATTTAGAGTTGTCTCCCTTGTATGTTGGTATAACAAGAGTTGTCTCCCTTATTATTTTGTTACAATTAGGGTTGTCTCCCTTGTATGTTGGTATAGCAAGAGTTGTCCACCTTGTTATTTTGTTACATTTAGAGTTGTCTCTCTTGTTATTTCAGGTAGAGGTTACTAAAAGACAAATTATTGAGCTCAATATAGATGATAACTCCCCTATGAACAGTTCGAATGAAAGTCGGTAAGAAAAATTACGTTTATCAAACAATTCATTCATTCATTCTACTATAAAAATGTTTTTATACAATATACATACAACGTAATGATGTTAATTCTGGTTGTGAATGTGACAATCTAATTTTAAATTGATTGATAATATTAATATTTTACATGTGAAAAAATGATTTTTAAAGTGTTGTGGTTTTTTTTCACCTAAATTTCTATGTTTTTGTCCAAAAATGGCTCATTTTCATTTTTTGTATGGTTACAAAAAATAAGAATGAATTTCTATTATCATTTTTCCCCTGTCTGTTTGTCATTGATAATGTTTAAAATTATTTTCTGTGAAGTTTATTTTTGCACTGCTTGATAAAACCACAGAAATTAAGTCCCTTTGAAAATAACCTCTTTTACAGAGTTTTAAGTAGAAAGTCTGTCCTTTTTTACATTACAGACACGTGACTTTTCTTGTAAGATGGGGACTGATTGATAATTTGTATCAGCAGTCAGAATTTCTGCCTTGGTCATGTCAGAAAAATTTTTGTTCTCTCTATATTAGGGTTAATTCTCAAATATTTTTTCTTCTCTTTTGCAGGTAGTGTATGTATGAATATGTAGACAATTTTATTAAGCATTTATAAACGTTACTAACCAATTAAATAGCCGACATGAATGAATTAATGTGTGAATGAAGTGTCAAGGAGTAGATGACTGGGCCACTTGCAATAGTACGGTGAAACAAGATGTTCTTGATAAATCTGTATCTTATACAATCATTGAATCGCATCATTGCTGAACAATTAGCTGTCGAAGAAGGACGTGCATCATGAAATGACTTAATCACAAATAAACGACAATATTCAGACTACCCCCGGTTCTGAAATGGACGTATCGTGTTGTAAACTGGGAATATTTTAATCTAATGTTTGTTTCTCTGTCGAGATTTTTGGTTTTATTTTTAATATTAGGCTGTTGGAATTATTGATGAAGCCATAAAAAATCGCCTGGTCTGATTTATGATTTTCCGAGTACGGACATTATTTCCTGGTTAAGTAAATAAAAGTTAACATGAATGAGTTACTGTCGACGTTGTTTTTCATTTATTCTAAGGTGGCTTGTGCATTTTTATCTGTAATTTTAAATCCTAACATTGTCCATATTAGGGCATTAAGGTTGTAACTTATTGTAATGTAGATTTACAATCATGTATCACATAAGGATGATTGGTGAAAAAAAATTTCCTCTTTTCTTCATTTTGTTGATTTTTTAACTTATGTTTTTTTTAATCCAGAATCATGGGAAGTATGATGAACTTATGTACCAGTCTATATAAAGACTTATTTATTATCACAGACTGTATCCATGTATTTCATTATCAAAGTGAATAACATGCAGATTTATATCAAATTAGTACCTGAGGTTATTTGACTGTGAGATTTATCTACAATCTCAAATAGCATCTTCATTGTCAACATATTTGGATCAAATAATGTATTTAATACTGTGAATGTGTTGAGAAAAAAATTTGATGAATAGTTTTTTTTTTTTGTTTTTTTTTGATGGCTCACTCAATATTTTCTGGATGGTATTGTGGTACCGAATATTAGATTTGTGATTGTAGACTGATCTCATAGTTTTATAATCTTGAGATTCGGCTCAGTGTAAATGATTTACTAATTGTGTTTTATACATATATGCCTTAGTCATATTTACGTGTAATATTTGCTATAAACTCAGTCTCATTTCATGGTGTCTTGTTTAAAACACGCTGAAACATGATAATATCCTGGCCGAGATCTCACAAATTGAACTCACTTGAGATTAATCTCAGTTTTTCTAGAATGAATATTTTGAATTATTGAATTTGAGACCCATAGAAATAACTGGCTCATCATTAAGACTTCTTGTCTTTGTTGTTACACTGACAGGATTTTAATGCTTATAATTCAAAAAGGGGATTTTTCATTTTGTGAAATTTTGTGAATCTTTTGCCTAAAGTCATTTCTAATTTTGATCATGATAAAATAGTAAATTTCCATGTATACATGTATGAAAGACTTGAAATTTGGAAAAAAAATTAGTTAACTGTACTTTTAATGTCTCTTTTATTTTCTTACTCAATAATTAATTGACACAATTGTCAGAAATATTTTCCTGATAGCTACAAGTGGCTTTTACTTTCTTTTCTGAAACATGACGGTACCTTTAGAGGTCATAACAGGGCTATTGATAGAAATTTTTTCTTTGTATATATACATGTATTATTTAATAATTTCCATTAATTACGTATCACTTATCTTGCTCGTTTGTGTTGGAAGTTGAAATGTTTTTTTTCCGACAACCCATGTCATTATGTTGTGTCATATAGGGATCTATCTAGTATATTATAATGTATAAATCAAAATAAAATTATTTGAAAAATAAATCTATATAAAATGCTAAATCCATATTTTACTAAACATTTAAGTGTTAATTGTTCAGTAGTTATGTCTTATGTACGTTTGGTTCTACGTGATATAGAAGCTAAAAATTATCTTATTTGTTAGTTTTATAAGTTTGTGTCCTGTCTGGTAATAAGCTTTTGTATTTCATGCATTTTTAGTCAGCTATCTTGGACCTAAGGTCATATATATGTATTTGTGGACAAATTTCAAATTCAAAACATCCGATTGGTTAGTTTTGAGCTTAGTCTAAGATATTAACCAATCACAAGGCTGTATTCTGGGACTAGTTTTAATATGTAAATTACTGGTATGCAAAAGCAGACAATGTTTTGAAAACATTCAAATTATGTAAGCTACATTACACCTTTGAAATGAACAACAAAAGCAGGTTTTTTTTATTAATTTAAGGGTATTTTGTTTTATTTTTTGTCACTGTTTCAGGATTTGTATTTAAAATGCATTTTGGAGAAGTAAGGATATTTCTTATAGGGCCTACATGAATCATATCATAAATCTACTATGGACATATTAACGATATTTGACAATAATAATCAACCCTTACTGTCAAGGTGTTTAAGCATAGTACACTACGTTTTTCTTAAAAATCATTTTTAACTTTTTAATATTTGTTTGGAAACACGAAATAGATCTTTGTACACAAAATGCTGAATAAGTATTTGTTTTTCTGAATATTTTCTTATGTAATATTCTTATTTTCTATGTAAGTATCAGTGGCAGGTATTTTGAAGCCTCTACATTTTTTTCACTCCTAATGCCCCTCCGTTAATTAAACCCTGACCCTTTTTTTTGTAAAAACCCTGATAATTATGACTTACCATAAACATTTGAATTATCCAGCAATCAGTGAGTTGATAAATTGAACTATGTGAACTCCAGGGTTATTTAATACGAAATATTCGGCATATATTTATTCTACTTATGAACAGTTTGTCACAGAGCTGAAATTGGTGATGAATACCACCAGCTTAATGTCTAAATGATCATATCTTTAGATTGAGATATTCGTGGATGCCATATCTTGTAATTATGAATTTATGTGGTATGTTCCAAGGTTTTACTTGCCTGAGGGAAACTTTTTTGGTTGAAATGTTGTTGTTTTTTTTTTTGTAGTATTTTTTTTTACTTTGCCAGCAAGACTTGTTGTGTTTCATGCCATGAAGTATATCTTGCTTATACCTGATGATTTTATCTGGAGCAAATTTTTATCCCTTTTTCTTCTTTTTTTTAAAAATGCTTTGAACAAATTTTGTCTGATTGATTTTTATACTATTTTTAAGATGTTCGTTTTACTATTCATGTAGTTAAGTTATCTGTAAGAATTACAGCCAGGTTGGTGCATACTTGTTAACAGATGTTTGCCATTCACTGAAAAAACATACCATTGCTAAACACTTGCTCCTAATTTCTGAATTGTATATCAAATGATTTGATATTTTTTCTTGAAATTATCTCTGTACTTTAATCAGATTTGTTGATTTACAGTCTTAGCTCGGAAGGTTCTATTATTTGAGATAATTGAGTTAGATTTGTCTCAAATGAATAGGTCCTGTCGTGTCACATACTAAATTCACCTTTACAATGTTATGGCCATCGGTAAAGTACTTAATTTCAACATAACTTCAACAGTTTTGGTATCATATAATCAGATATCCCTTCTTTTTTATTTCCGCTTAATTTTGTTGGTCTAAAACTCAAGTAGTGTGACATTAGATCATTAATATCTTACTCAAATCTTCTGCCATACAAAAAAAAATTGAACTTCACGCTTAAGAAATTTCACTTATTTCCAATCTTCAGCAAATAATTAGGAACCTAAGACTCGCCATAAACGGAAATCCACCTGGTTTTAACGACGTTAAGTTTTATTTCCGATGGTGACATTGTCAGGATTTTTTTACCTTTGGTTTCCTATCTCCTGTAGAAAAATCGTCTTTGCTTTATTGCCTGCAGGTGCAGGTTGTCTGTAATGGCAAGTTTGACTGTACATTATTTTGAAGATTGTAGAATTAATTATAAAAATTGACTTACCGGTATTTTTGTTTTCGACTTTGTTATCAAACATGTGATGACGGTATGTGGATAGAATTGGATAGAAGACTGTGATGTTGATTTTAAATTTTGGTTTACATATCAACTTTTGTAAGTTATATTTTTCATTTCAGAAAGCGTGGGTTGCTTTTATCTTGTTTTTATTTGCCAAAAAGAAAATGAATTGCGCATTATTTTGTACATTTTACCGATTAATTTTTTCTGTTTCATTTTTTTATGTAATTAAGTCTGTTTATTCTTAAGACAACTAAAGATGTAATAAATATGTTTGAATCATTTGACAAGCCTAAGTTGAATAAAAAATTTTCCAACATGCTGTCGGCTGTGTTTTTATATCTGATGTTAAAGTTGATGGACAATTCTTTATTGTTTTATGTATATTTTTTTATATCAAATCTTGGGGAAGTTTTTTTTAATTTGAATATTTGCAGTGACGTTTTCAGAAACATTGTTTAACAATTGGTTTGAATAACGTAAATAAGTACACCTCAGTTTGTAATTAAATAAGGGACAGACTGCATTTGAAGTCCACATTATGCTGACCAGATGGAAGGTCAAATATGTTGGACACACATTGACTAGAATTGCGAACTACGTGGTACTGTGAAATATCACATTATTTTGTGTTCTGTTTGTACCCAATTACTGTCAGGTTGAAATAATTATATTGTTCCTTGTATGTAATCTTGTATAATCTTTTGTAAAACTGCAAAGATTTAATTTTTGAAAAGGTTTCAGTGTATATCAGTTGGATAGAAAAAATGTTGGTTGGTTTAGTAACGATAATTAATTATGAACGCTGCGTTTGTTTTGTACTTTGGTAATAACTGTAAATAAATACTGTTGTAAAAAAATGTGTTCAATAAAATGACAGCTGATATATACAGCTATCAATTGTTAAATGATTTTTTTTTTTCATTATTTAATTGCAATTACAATAAGTAACATATCAATATGATCGGAAACGTTAAACTGGGCCTAATCGTGATTTTTTCTCTCCCCCCCCTCCCCCCTCTCACACTGCTTAATTTATATTTTATATATACATGTATGATAATATCTGGATTTATAAAAATAATTTGTACAATAAAATGTATCACATACCCTTTTATGATATTTTCAAGTTTATTAAAAAAATTTCTAGTTATTTTCCAGAATACAGTAAAACCTTGTTACTAAGACCATCTTGTGTCTTAATTTTGAGGCAGTCTCATTTAGTCGAGATATGATAATTTTATAATGAGGGCATCTTAATATCGAGGTTGTCACTGAAATCTTAATATTGAGGTTGTCATTAACTGACGTTTTAATGTATTTAGACAATGAAGCCTGTAGTTAGTTTTGATAAGCTGGGTGTGGATGTTAGTAAATTCATTCTGTTGATGTATACTACGATAATTTGATGGTGTACAGATTAAATGCTTTAGCCACTGACACAATGTTAATAGTTGATTTGTTCTGTAGTTTCTTCTTTGTTGAAGAATTTTTCACGAAATAACAAATGTAGTAAGTTTCGTTGAATGGTCTTTATTGTATTCCGTCACACATTGTTCTACTTGTTATAAATTTTTCTTTTCACTTTACTATAAAAGTGACGAATGTTTTTTTAATATATATTTTGAGTGTTTAAACATGATTTTGCTGTTGCTTGGAAAGATATCTACAAACTGCGGGAAATGAAATATTGTTCATCTTGTATTATTGCTTTACAGATCTGTACATTATAAATAATAAAAATATGACCCATATATATATATATACATACATATATATATATACATATATATATGTTGTGTTTTAGTATGTTGTTATTTGAATAAAGCCAACATAATCGATTAATGTCAACCACTAATATTCGTTGATGAATTTCAGAACAATCAAAAACGGGGCCTCGTGTTTGAGTAGTTATGGTTCCTGGCTCGTAATCACTTGCCACTCACAATTGTGAGTTTGAATCCCAGACCTATCAAACTATACTGATATACCACAAATTAACAAAACATGGGAGTCAATGATTGAGAAATCGACTAGCACCAATGAAGAAACATTAGCTCAAGATTATAACTGAAACGGGAAACCCTGGGCAAAAAAACAGCCATTTATTAGGAAATATTCTGCATTTAGAAATGAATGAGTACTTCACTCCGACAAAAATCAAATAATCTTGGCCAGGAAAAGAGTTGTTTCGGGTTACCTGACCAACGCCATATTTTAACGCAGTCCCTAAGCTTCGAAAATCAAAATCCGAAATAAAACATAATTTCGAGAGGAATCCGAAATATTGGGATGATAGGTATGTTCAAGAAAGATCAAGTAGTATTGCAACCTAATAACCCAATTTGTTCGGTCAAGTACCTGTGAAACATTGATTTTTTTTCTAACCTCTTCAGAATTTTGGGATGCAATAATAACCATACTAAAAAGAAAAAAGTAATAGCAAAATGTTTATTTACCTAAACAGTAAATTGATACAAATTTACAACACTAGTTCTTTATTGTCATACAACTAGGCTTAGTAATCTAGTGTGAAAACAAAACATGGCATGACTAGGAAATACATATTATACAGCAAATGTGAGAATTACCATAAACACAGTCAAACCCCGAAACAATGACCGACCAAGATAGAACCACAAAGTGGCTATTTTACTGGTGTTTCATTGATAAGGGCAGAAGAAAATAATTGTTTTTTTTTTCCAACCAAGTAGTAGGTAGGTCTCTGAACTTCTGTTTTACTGAACATATTTCATACTTTTTAGACATGGTTTGTTCTCAAAAATATTTTTATAAAACCACATTTAGTAGCATTTTTTTTTATTTCACTGTTAGAAGCTTGGGTCCATTAAATTGGGTCAATCGGGTGACTGGAAACACAACCATTTTTCTTCTGGCGTGTATTGAGTTGGAATTATTTGAAAAAATGGCCATCAAATTTGAGTTCAACTGTTTAATAACATTAATTTTAGAGTCAGAATATGGTTCAAAGATAATATCCTTATTACATAGAATATACAGCTGACAAACTGCAAAATTAAAACAATGCTTTTCAAATACAGTGCAACCTCTCCAGAGTGCCCTTCCCTTGAGCAACAATGTCCCTTCATCAACTGCATGATTTTTCCCACTATACAATCTAATTATTAAATAAACCCCCCCCAGAGCAACAAACTCAACAAAAACATAATTTCGCTTCTCCCAAAAAGGTGTTGCTTTGGAGAGGTTGCACTGTAATACATGATATTTTATCACAAACTATTCAGAATGTTCAAAATTGAAAGTCAATTTGTTACCATTTCGTGCACACAAATCGTGCTGACATGTAAAGTCACTATTGTGTTTATAAAAATCAATCAGTTATCAAAGTTAAATTGCACGCATTAATGCCTTTTTCGTGAAGAACTAGTTGATCCAATTCTTGGAACATGTATTATTTTTCATTTCAATGCTCTTTCTTTTTTTAAATTTAGGCAAAAATTATGCTTAAGATTTACATGTAAAGGGAGATCACTCTATATGAGTACAAGTAGATAATTTCTATGCCAAGAAAGATCACTCCAAACAATGTAAATTATCTGTGAGTAAATAGAGATCACGCCAAACGATTACAAGTAAATAATCTGAAAGGCAAGGGAGCTCACTCCAATCAATTACAAAAACAAACTGGTCCCCATTGACTCAATCAGTACTTTGATGCATTCAGCTGCAAAGAACAGGAACCAGTTAGTTACAAGTAAATTATTCATAAATAAAGGGAGGTCAGTCCTAATGATTACAAGTAAATAATCTGTAAGCCAAGGGAGACCACTCCAATTAATTACAAATATAAACCAGTCCTCATTGACTAAGTCAGTACTTCGATGCACTCCACTGCATAGAACTGGAACCAGTCAGTAACAAGTAAATTTCCTGTAAGTAAAGGGAGGTCACTCCAAACGAGTACAAGTTCAACTGGTCCCCATTCCATGTTGCAGTGCACCAAAGGAACAGGTATAGACTGAATTATCTGGCGCTCTGATTGGTCAATGCGTTTGAGCCATGTGATTGGCTGTCCATTCGTGAAACATCGGGGATTTCTGTATATCTGTTAATGAAGATGTTACCGATGCCTGAATACTTTAGATACAAATTGCACCTTTTAATCAAAATAAAACAGGGAATGCTAGATTTAGTGGCTCTACATAACATAATGTAGAGACCCTGATGTTTTGATCTATTTATAAATTACGCATGAAATATGCACTGAGTGAAAAAATGCTAGGCGTTCCGAATGCGAAAAGTCTTGCGAGATCCCACGGGCAGAATTCTGCCTTGATTTCGACTGCAGTTGACCAATCAGCATCCAGGAAATTTTAATGACCAAACTTATTTAGCGATATTCTAGTCAAGGGAAAGATGTCATGATTCAGAATTTTAATATTGGATACATTCGCTCACATAAGAATAATACCGCAAACAAATTTTAATTCTTTTGAAGATACTGGTCTATCCTTAAAATGAACAACTCCGTATGTAAAATAACTATCATTCTACAAAATTTGTGTACCCTGGTAGAGATGGATCACGAAGAATTTTGTACTTGAATTTTTATTATTTAATAAAATGGTCAATGCAGTTGAGTAAATTTCTTCACTTTATAAAAGTGTTGCTGTTTAATAAATGCATAAAATTAATTCATGCAACCAAGTATGTTTGCTAAGGTCAATAAGTCGATACATTAATGCTAAAGTTGCAAATACTGACAGCCACATAATGAATGCAAAACAATGTGTTCCATGCTGAGAGAAAGACTCACAAATTAGCAAGAAATATTCACCCATAAACGCAAGAAATATCTTCATCAAATGTACATGTATCAGATTTATTTATAGATCACAATGACTGAAATATGTCTTCAGTCCCAGATAAAAGCCCAAGCTTCGACTCCCTTCACGACGAAATCTTCGGAGCATGTAAGTAGGTCATTGTCGAACGTCTCGCAACGATTGGTTCGTCCGTGATATAAATCTTCGTCAAACCAAAGCCCAAAAACGCCTCTGAGGTAAGACAATAAATAGGTCTGTTACATTATATTGTACATAACAGCAAAAACAAACGGACGACAGAATTTGGAAACCAGTTTGGAAATGCATGAATCTGATTGGTTGTTTTTATCTTCATTTTATAACTGACCAATTACACAGCTTTATTCAAACACTGGCTCCTCCCCTAAATAATGCTCCTCATTTTGAGAAATGACTCACAAATACACATCAATAATCAATGAAATTACACCCAAAGCAATTGTTTAAAAATATCTTGATAGATTCCACAAAATGTAATGCCCAGGAATTTACCAGTAAGTTCAAAATGGAAAGATTTTAACATTTAAGAATGATCTCAACATGTAATCTCAGATGCTGTACTTACTGGCCAGCTCCAATACTCAGACTCTCCTGGTTTCCCTTAATAAAGAAATTGTTCTCCCCTGTCCAATGGAATACTCTGAATTCTGGGTAGAATGTAAACAAGAAGGTTTCACCGTTGCCATAGAAACTGTCGCTGTATTTCAATTCACAGGAAGTCATTGCACCAAATATCTATGAAAACAAAAAGATCAATCTTATATTAAAAACAACAAATTGTTTCCACAAAAATGACATTCAAAGAAAACGTAAGACTATAAAATGAAGATACATCACAAAACATTAGTTTTTAAAAAAAGCAAATTCATTGCCTTTCTAGCCAAACATATAATGTATGTTGTTAATAAATGCAACAATTTTTTACGTGCACACACTATACTTTTACAAAGTAGATGAAAGATTATATCTAAAACCTACAGTCACAATGATAAATGACTTCTGATTGGTCAATCAATTTTAGCCAATCAAACAACTTGTAAGAAATCACCAATCAGCACAGTTTTAAGAACTGATCAAATCTGTCCCATGTGATCATAGTTCATGTATCAGCCTTTATGTTTCAGAATGGGCCAATATTATAATTATTATGAATTTTGGTAAACGATGGATTTTTAGGAATCCTCTAATCTATATGTGTTCTCAATGTAAAGTTTTGAGTGGTCTCCCTTAGTACTTACATTATCATTTGTATCTTTTACGGCAATCAAAATTGGACTTTCCAATCCAGCCATATCTCTGTACAATGTCTTCAAAGAAAATCCATGTTTATCTGTACTGTAGATTAACGTCCATGGATAGCCAATAGTTCGTCCAGGCAATTCTTGACTCAACTAGAAAACAAAAAAACTGAAGCATTGTACATCATCAACAACAAAATGTAAATGATACTAACAATAAAAATAATAATTTTACAGATAACTAACCATACTTGGCTACCAACTACCAAAATTGTAAAGCAGATTGCAAAAATGGACAAGTTTGAGAATATGACAAAGCTACACAGACGGACAGACAGACAAATAAGATTTGCTATCCTAGCACAGACAGAAAAATGAATGGATAGACAGACACATTTAGATTTTTGATAACCTAGTACAGATGGACAGACGGACAGGCACACAGACTCACAGACAGACAGACAGATAAATTACATTTCTTACCACACTTATATGAGTGTCTGTGAGTATTGTTGATTCACCAATCAGATCTGGTAGAGGCATAGGTTCATCAAATACAATTGATCTTCTCTTTACAGCCTCACTTTGACTGATAATCTATAAATAGAAGCAATATCTATAAATAGAAACATAACTGAAATAGATCAGCTTCTATAAATAGAATCATAATCTATAAATAGAAACATAAGAAATAAACAACGAACTAAACACAGAAAAGAGTCTAAAAATAGCATCAGTTATTTCTTGAATATATATTTAATCTTATTCAAAGCCATAATACCACATTTCAATGTATATTTTTTTCATGATAAACACACAACATGTATGAACAGGGAAATGCAAACATCTATGAAATATTTGGGTAACTTTTTGACAAAACATCATCTAACAAAATCAAACTTGGAAATATCGCATTATTGGTCAAAGATGTCTCACAAAAATAAACGAACTCTTGTTTTCAGCTAACATAGCTTTGTAAGAAAATTTAACCATTTCTATTAATTTAAAAAGCACTGAGAAAAATACCAAGTTTTGATTGGTTCATACAACCAGCCAATGACATTAAGGTATTCATTACAAAAGCTACAAATTATTTATTGTTAAGTCACAACAAAATTGAAATTATTAGTCTTTAAAAGCATCACACAAATACAGATTGGACATATATCAGTGAAATATCAACAAGTAACGAATAAACAAGATAAAGTAACCAATATTACATAACCATTAGCCATACAAGCAGAGTGGAAAAGACAGAGGTCCAATTCAAAGACCCAGCTAAGATAACAGTTTTTAAATCTTAAAACAATCTTTGAGATGTTACAAAGTTTAGACATTTTTCTTCAACAGCTGACAATAGATTCCCAAAGCAATAAAATGTATGAAGTTAGATCTTTAAGTTTAAAAACTGCTTATCTTTGCTAAGATATGTGTACAAAATGACACCAAGGGATATAATATTGCATTTTTTCAAAGTGTGAAGAAAACACATTTTTTAGAACAAGTAACTTTGAGCCATGCTGGCAGGTTTATATACCAGTACATGTGTGGTTTTTGCTTGTTTTAGATGGGATGATTTTTTTTCAATAATTTTTCAGGTATATATACGGTGGCCAATTCACCTAACCAGTCAAAATTTCTTGGACTGTATATTAACCAGTACTAACTTACCCTTCCACAAGGAGCAAGTAACTTCTCAACATATGGAGGAAAATCGACATTTTGTCCAATTTTCATAGAACGGCAGGACCTGCTGCGACCAGGATTTGAACCCAGACCATTGGGTTACAAGTCTAGCACAGAGGACCATGGTAGTGGCAGTGGGGGTGATTTGGGGCCATGTTTATTTTGCTTTATTTTGTACTTTCAGTTCGCTTTGATGGTTGATTTAACCCTGTGCCTTATAATATCATATTTCCCCACAACTTTTGAAAACATTGTGGCAAGAGGCCATTGCTTGTAATGAGTAATGGCTTCTTTTGCCACGATGTTTTCCACTCTGTCAGAGAGAAATAACCCTATTTTCTTAAATAAATTGACGTTTTGTATATTAGTTTTGAATTTGGAAGAGTCCAAAATATGCTTGTGAGGCAAAGGGTTAAGGCTATGCAATATATGATGTATGATAGAAAATTTTACTAACAATCCAAAATATGTCAATGTAAAGAAAGTGTTCACAGATGCACAGGTGGAGATACAATGGATAACACTGATAGGTAAATGAGGTCCTTCTAAAAATGGAAGGTAGACAGACAGGCACCAGGACCCTTAACATGTACAAGTAACATATATATATAGGATAAACAAACTGAAGACACAGACTAGGGATTTGTATCCTCTCAAAGTGACCTTGACCTTAAACTAACATGCAAGACCTTGACCTTTCATAATCTACATTAAAAATCAAGACCACATTCTAGTGTAAAAAATGATTTTTTATGTCATTTTATTAAAATGGACATGAGTAAAGCATAGTACAGTGCAATGAGAAGCTATGATTGAGGCCTAAATTAGAATTAAACTGCTTGCCCCTAACTGATACACTGATCAGCGATTTGTCATGTTTGAAAATAATAACAAAACACTCTCATTGAAGGCCTAACTTCACAGCCACATGAATCTTAAGAATTTCTATTAAAATCTCTTGTTATCGCATCTAAAATTATGCAAAAACTGCTGACAATTATCATAGATTACTATATAACCCTGAAGAATTGATGCCAGACAATATATACAGTAAAACCTCAATAATGAGACCACCCTTCAGGACACCCAAAAAATTGGTCATAATAATGAGGTGGTCTCATTATCAACTTGAGTTAGATGGGAGTTACTGAAAACTGGTCTGAAAATAAGTGGTCGCTATAACAAAGTGGTCATAATATTAGGGTGGTCGCTGTGTGAGGCTTTACTGTATCTATAATTTATACATATTTATATACCTATTCTATGATAAACAAAGATATTACAAACATACTTAATTCTAAGTTAGACCACAGGGTTAGAGAAATGTATTATGAAATCTAATCTATTTTTTACATTTGTTTTAACCTTCTAATATGGTTTATAAAAATCCCTTTTTCCCCTAAAGCAAGACAAGTAAAGTAACCAACCACCTAATCAAAAAAATCCCTACCCAACCCTTAAATAATGATATTTTACTCAAGAAATGTGAGAAATAAATAACAATTCAATTATCTTATTTCTGGTAATAGTCTAGCCACTGGACCCAAATCAAGAAGGTTTGTAGAATAATTAAAATATCTTCATATGCAAGATAAAAAACACACAAGGTATTTTGTATCAAGACATATCTTGATTTTAGAATTTAATTGAATTTTTAAAAAAATAAATCAATAGATTAAAGAAATTTTGTGAATTAGTTTAAATTACAACAACGTTGTTGCACGATAACTTTGTTATGATGTTTTGGTGAATTTTAGTGAAATTTGTGATTATTATTTTAAGTAATTGATTTCATTAAATTGAAATAATTACTACGATAAAGTTTTAAAAATTGATTAAAACAGACTAAACTATTATAATTGTTACATTGCTTAATAAAAGAATAATAAATTTCAGACAATCACCTGATTTTATCAATTTAAGTGAAATTTGAAATTACTATTCATTCAAAATTTTAAAAAATTAAATCTATATTTACATTTTTGTATAAAGTTTTTAATGTGGTATCATTCTAAATAGTTTTGGAGAAGCACACGCAAAATCAGTAAAATATTGAACGATCAATAGATAAATATCTATTCAATAATTTGATTTAATTCATCAGTGAATTAATTAATTATTCAATTAATCCGTGAAATTCTAAAAAATCTGTGATCAGTTAATCATCTATCAAACAATTTATTCAATTGATCAATCAATCAATCAATTTTATTAATTAATCAATCAATTAATTCCATCAGTTTATCACTTACCACATCATCAGTAGATAAAACCTGCCAACATGAACCAGATCTTACTAAAAATATCAGAAACATCTTCTCAAAAATTACTTTTTTTAACAACTGTTTAAATAAACATACTCTCATTGGTCAATTTCATTCCCCGCCTGCACACTTTGAAAGATGACGCAAAATTAAACAGGTTCGTTTGGATAAGAATTCATGAAACTAAAACATCAGCGCCCAATTGTATAAACATTGGTTAGCTTTAATCATATGGTTAAATTTAACCAATTTGGTTTACTAACCATTAAAAAAATCATTTAAACATTTAAAAAGGGCTGCCATTTTGGTACTAGTTACCGTTTATGTTAAGATTTAACCAGCGTCTTAGACTTGGGTTAGATTTATTTGAGCTTTAACAAAAACAACATTTAGTTAAACTTAAACGAAGTTTTCTACAACAGCTAACCGAACATTTAACCAAACTTTTAACCAAAAACTCTGATTTAACCCAGTGGTTGAAGTTAACCAATGTTTATACAATTGGGTGCAGAACTCAAACATAACTTAGATTTGAGACAAACAATGAATTTCAACCTCTATGATTTTGCACAGATTCAATCAGCAGTGACAAGTTAAAACATTTACTGCAGTCAAATGACAAGGTGGAACAAGGATTACTCATCAATGGTTAGATATTTTTGCTACATTAAAGCAATAACAAACAAGAGGGCCATGATGGCCCTTTTTCGCTCACCCGACTTAAGATTGCAACATCTATGGTTTTCTAGTAATTTGACCTGGTGACCTAACTTTTAACCTGGATCATTAATACAAACATTCTGACAAAGTTTGGGGAAGATCCAATTGAATCTGTGACTTCTAGAGTGTTAACAAAGTTTTAAAGTGATTTGACCTGGTGACCTAGTTTTTTACCCCAGATGACCCCCAGGTGTGGACGACAGACGACAGAGTAGACTGTATGATCACTATAGCTCACTGAGCACTATGTGCTCAGGTGACCCTCGGTCGAGGAAATATAATGAAATATGGGGAAGCAGGTTGAACTATTTAACATAATAAGCAGGTATCAGAAACACAAAGCCAGCGAGATAAATTTATTTAAAGAATCTACAATTAAACCTGTGAACAAACGACACAAAATGTAAAATGAAATACATGTATGGCAATTAGGCCAGCAAAGGTAGTCATGTTTATGATTATCCAACGGTCCCCATGTCTTGGCACAGACCCTAAAAGTTTCTAACAGCAAAATCCAAAATACCGTATATTCCCTAACAAACACCCCCGGGACGTTACATTTCTGAAAGAGGAGGTGTTAGATTGAGAACAAAAACTAAAATTTAAAACAAGTTGCCAAATATGTATTAATAAATTTAAACCACAGACTAACATTTGAAAAGTGTTCAAACGTCTGATTCTTTAAGCTTTTTTACGTAACAATTACACTCTTTACACTGGTCTTATAAGTGGGGTATATATGGCAATGACTGCCGACTCTCATCTATTTGAAGTCACCGCTACGATCTAGGTTGAATTGATGTCACGTCTAGGGGCTCAAATCCTTTGATGTTGGTAGAGAGCTGTCGCGTGTACTGGATTTAAAATGTGTTTGTGTCATTCATTGGATTTAAAAGGTGTTTTCTACTAATTTCTATTGTTCACCTCGAACTAAAATAGCCTGTCATGGTAAGTTAATTTGTTTTCACTTGTCCAAAAATAGTGGGGGGTTATTAGGGGAGGGGCGTTTATAAAAAAATATACGGTAATTAAATATTTGTGAAACAAAACTTGCCTCATATTCTCACAGTGTTTACAAAATAAATTTATTAAAGAAATTTTTCACCTACCTACCCTACTAACCTTAATTTAGTCAAACAACCCTAAACATGATTTATTAATTTCTAGTTTTATGCACTGTTGACATTTATTCACAGATTAAATTTGTTTGATAAAATCTATAAAAATATGTGTCAAGGACTCATCAATGTTAACAAGGTGGCCTTAACTCAAAGACGGCCATTAACTCAGGTTTGGCTGTATACTTAAATCCAGATTGGATTTTTTGTGCTTTTTAGAAGCATGATCAAGGACTATCGCTAAGGCCAGAAAAAAAATATTCATGTTTCCAATTATCTGACTGACCCTTTTTTTTTGGTGCAGACCCTATAATTTTTAATAGCAAAATCCTATGATTAAAATATTCAGGCACAAATCGTACCTTCAAAGTAAGAAAAATATATGTACACAAAAAATTAATTATGAAGTTTTGCAACCTTCCTACCCTTCGAATCATTTTGACACACGGACAGACAGACTGGCAGACAGACAATTTTTCTGAAATTTACAGAAGACTTTCTCAAACAGTAGGACACTGTTATTGCGAATTCCTGAGGACCTGAATATTTACTTCATTTTAACCATGTTTCGCTGTATCCATAAAAATGAAATAAAGGACGTGTTCTGGTAAAATAAATACTTCCCAGTATAATATTATTCACTATATCCAAGTTCACTATAACTGTGATTTACTGTACATTAATTTAAGGTAATAAACTTCATAATTGAGCATACTTATAGAATCCAACCAGTTTACAACAAAACAAACACTGATACATAAAATAACAAGCATATACCTTCGTATTACTATTCATTTTGAACACACAAAAATACACAGTGATACACACATGATATCCACGTATTTACGAGGTAGAATGATCAATGACTGTCACTAAGTGATTAGTTAGGACAACACAAGTAATTAGTTTAAAACAACAAATACAGTTTGTTACACAAGGACAAAAATAACTATTATAATGTAATACAGTGTACATAGTTCACACATCCTGATGTGTACAGTGTAGTTAATTCTTGTACACTAAGACCTCCATGCAGAGCTACTAAAAGTAGAAAGGGGGGTCAGAGGGTTCCCCCAGAAGGGGGCAAAGGGGCAATGCTCCCTGTGGGGAAAAAGTAGCCAGTGAGAATGCTCAAATAGTCGGCTGATTTTTCGGCTTCCAGCTCAATTCTACACCCCTGGAGCTTACCGATACATGTAATAATCTAAAACTAATATATCTTGGGTTCATTTTTATCAACTTTTGTATAAACACCTTGAAATGATGAAATCCAATGAAACAAAGGGCAACAACTCTTTACTTTTACTTATCTAAAAACTGTTAAACTTTGAACCGTATTTAAAAGATTTAACAAAAGTAAGAAAACAAAAAATAAATCCCATTTTAGAAATTTGAAAGAAGATAATTATTTTTTTTACCCTAAAAATAAAAAAAATAAATAAATTTCTACACAAGACATTAAACTAACAAATGGACAATATTATAATTTTATGAACAGTTCCTACCTCCCAATCTTTCTGGAATGAAGAGTTTGGACCGAAATGTTCGTCAAGCATTTCCAGGTCACTAATTCCGTCATCGTCTTCGATGACGACAAAACCTCGTTTTTCTGGCGTTAAGTCCTCCTCGTCACCGTAAATTTCAGGCGTCCATTGAACAAAAAAAGCGTACAAATGATCAACCCTGAAATAACACCATGTACAGATTTTTCTAACTTTTGAACAGTGTACATGTAACTAATATCAAACTTTGATATGACATATGATGACACAGTAAAGCCTCAATAAGGCTGTGGTCCAGTGGTTAGTGTGTTGGACTAGTAACCCGGAGATCCAGGTTTGAATCTCGGTTGCAGCAGGTCTTACCATTCCATGAAAATTGGACAAAAATGTCAATTTTCTTCCATATGTGGAGAAGTTGTCGGCTCCTTGTGTAGGGATAAGATAGTACTGGTTAGTATATAGTCCAGGAAAACTGGGTAGGTGAACTGGTCACCATATATAACTGAAGTTTGGCATTAAACCCCAGTGACATAACAACAACAAAAACTTCAATAATGAGACCACCTCCAAAAAATAAAAAGGTAATCATTAAAAGCTAGTCTGAAAATAAGTGGTTGTTATAACTAGATGGTCGTAATATTGAAGTGGAAGCAGTGTGGGGGTTTTACTGTACGTAATTATTTTATCTGAAAAATTCAATTTTTAATTAGCAGCGCTCGATTTCATTTTTTTGTTAAAATTGAGTTCAACAGACAGACGGACGGATGGACGGACAACATTTTTGAACCCCATAAGCGAAAATTAAACCCACAACAAAAGTTTGTATGGGTACTGGACCTCATAATGTCAACTTATACACAAACCCTACCCCCTAATTTCAACTGGATACGTACGTATGGACGGACAGACGGCAAGACTGACAGACAGACGGACGGACGGATAGACAAACAAACACATTTTGTACTTACTTATCTCTTGGAATAGAAAACCAGTATTCTGCCTTCTTTCTTGACTTTCCGTACGATTCGATCGTGTAGTTGTGGAGGATATTTCTGTTTTGCGGGGTACCCAGTCTGAGACAGAGATATAACGGGGGATCCGGAAATGCAACAGATTTTCTTGGAGCGAATTCTAAAAAAAATATGGAAAAAGGAAATAAAGACTCCTAGTCCTGAGTGTACGCTATAGAATACTATACTATCTGGTGGCCTCCATGGATTAGTAACTAGCCACTCAATACTGAGAGTTCGAACCCCAAACAGACCCAGGCGAGGAAGGTGATTGGTGGTTCTATCCAAGAATACACCAGGGGTCTTAAAGCAGAAAAACTTGTCAAATGACTCTGGTTGTCTGTGCAACAAAATTACCCCCCCCAGGAAAAAACTAGAATACGATGTATACACAAATATCTAAAAAATGTTCCAACTAACAACTACAGCTAAAACTCATGGTGCTAAAATCTACTAACATGATAAATTTACCGTATTACTGCAAATAAAAAAGACTTAAAAAACAGGTAACAAGAACTGAATACAGACAATTACAAAACAGCCAAGGGTTTTCCCTAAGATTTTTCACCCAGGACACCCCATCTCCAACGTTTTAGGGATTCCTTGGGACTTTGGGGGGGTCCCACACAGAAAATGCCAAGGGCAAATTCAGAGTCCGAAGGGGTCCTGAGGATGTGGCGGTTACTCTCAACAAGAGTCTCACTTCTGAATATCGCATCAGGGACGCAAGAAACCTGCGTCAGGGAAATCTCTGCAGCCCCCAATGAACACCCTTAAAGGAGCATTTAATATTCCTTAAAACTGTTTGCTCTATTTAAGGGGTCATATGGATACAACACTTGTAAAATAATCAAAACAATTTCCTTTTTCAAAAATGTGGGGGGGGTAATTAAGAAAATGGATTTTTTTTTGGAAATAGTATATTAAAAAGTATTATTCTACGGAGTTCAACAAATAATATTTGATGTCTTAGTTTGGATACAAAATAGATTTGTATCAAAGAATACAATAATAAAAAATTCTGAAATTTCAGACATAAATGAATCTTTTTAAGATGGATTATAGTGGTTACCTGGATAAAATATAGATGGGCAAAAACAACATTGAGTTACAAAGCATGCATTAGCTCAGAAACAACTGACCAATCAAATCAAGGTTTAAAACCAGTCTATGAAAGCAGACTTGTCATTGGTCAATTTAATGACTGAGCTTAGAATTATCCAATCAAATGGCTGAATCTTCATCTTGTGTTGAAGGCCTGAATCTGATTACAGCCATGTGATTGGTCAATTTTTAGAACTGAGATCAAAAGTAACCAATCATAAGTCTCAAATTACAAACTGGTCATTGGTTCATTTAATGTGTGAACACAAAATCAACCAATCAGATAACTGATATTTGAAATTTGTAGCTTTAGACTCAGGACTGCTTCCATTCCTCCATTTCAATGAGAGCTCCACAGAGTGGCGCCAACGCTCGTCTGTTTTACATGAAAGCAACAGGGGCCACATTTGAGATTTCGAGTTGGAACAAGATTAGGTATAAAGAGTAACTGTTGTATATAAAACTTTCCTAGTTAGGTTTTGATACCTATGATAGCTTTCAAATCATTCTATCAAATATGCAATTTTGACTAAAATTCTTTGTTAAAAAGGGGCATAACTCCAACAATATATATTTCAGACTAATGCCCCTTGTCTTGCAACTGTGCCTTGTCATGATAATCAAGAATTCTAAGTGTTGTGTTGATATCTTTAAAAATGTTGAGTAATGAGCTACAATAAAGTTTTTGCACAACGAGGATGGCCACAATGACAATCCAGCAACCATAAAAGCTTGACTTTTTCTTTGAAACAGACAAGCTCAAAAGAAATAAATTAAAACATCAGTTCAGACAGTAGCATTATAGTATACACAGAAAATAATGAACTATTCAGATTAAACATCGAGGTACAAGAAAAAACACAAGGCTTTAAAAGAACTGAAGGTAGACAAAACAACAGATTTCTTACAACATTTCCGTGAAGCAAACAAAAAAATACCTGCAACTAAATACATATTTATGCATTGAAAATTCTTAAGTACATACAAATAATAATTACACAGTACATACAAGAAACATGGATGCTTAGGTGAGTCATTTTATATGTAATAATCAGAGATTTCATACTCCGAAAAACAACAAACAAACTTTGAACAACAACAATTACAGTTAAGAATCTAAATTAAAAGCCGAAACAGGCATAGGGAAGAAACACAGCTGTACTGCACAGTTAACTTATTTCAGTGGTACTAGTGATGAGTTGTAACAATACACGTGTACTATTTAAGAATGGCTGATACTCACAGGGCAGCCTTTTATTCACCGTGGGGGGGGGTGTCACTAATTCACGATAGACTACTAACTACTAACAGTAATATAATTCAGATGCAGATGTAATTGTAATAACCTTAAGGTGTATCCAAAATAATTATAAACTCAGACTATATTAAAATTTTTGACCCATGTAGTTTGTTAATTACCACAGACATCTTAAATAGCGAGTCATCCACTTGGTACTGTCTTGCTTAACCCAAAACTGCAATGAACATTAACTACTAGGGGAGCACATTTGATGCGTTAGAAATCTTTTTCTAAAAATTCAACATTTCGAGTATTTTGTTTCAAATCCTGTAACATGAAATTACAAAAGCTTCACTTATGCTTTTAACGCTCCTTCTCTTCAAAATGACAGAAATAACTGACTAAGAAAAAAATCTTACTTTCATAATCCATCGTTAAAAGGTCTGGTTTTTCGTCCAATGAGACAGCACTCTCCACAGCTACGTTACCAGTTCCATGGTTGGCATGGCGACTCATCTTTCCTTTTCGTCCCATCGGAGCTGCAGATACTGTTGGAATGTCAGATTTTAATTCGGTTGTCAAGTCCTCTCCTTTGCTTTCCGGTTTCGAATCTTGTGACATTTTCAAGTCTGGTAGGGAATCAATGAATACTTCCTTAATGTCTTTTATGCTATTATCCGATGCATGTCTCTGAAAAAATCCTGTTGCATAGTTTACGAAAGCACTCAGATGAGGAGTGGGACTGAAAGGTCCAAGAGAGCTAGTCGAGGCTGACCTAGTTTTCTCAACATCCCTATTTTCAATATTAAGACTTCCATCCACAAGATTTGTATCAGACTTTGAAATCTCAGCAAATTCATCAACACTGAGTTTAGACAATGTATTTGCAGTTTTCTCAACAGACTGCACTGTCACTTCTCCATTCGCATCCTCTTCAACAGGGAGATAAACAATGTTACCAATGCGAGTTTCCTTATCTCCATTTAGAGAGTCATCTTCCGTATTCTCTTCATTACCTGTTTTTCCAACTTCATCTCTAGAGTCACTAGATGCCTCAGCAACATCTTTTGCTTCATCAGAGTCATCAACAAGAGTTTCCAAATTTGGAGACAGATTCTCTTTACTAGTGGGTGAATCTGTCTCAGGCAGGGAAAACGACACTGAAAGTCTTTTCTGTGTTTTTTGGCCAAGTCTAGGACTAGTTTTCACATTTGTCTTTCCTGTATCACATTTATTTTCAAGTCTTTTATCAGCATCTTTGTCAACATTTTTATCAGTTTCATCATCAGCAAACTCATGATTATCATTTACACTTTCATCACTGAACACATTATCATCAGCTTTACTGTCATCATTAACAATTGATTCAGCCTCTTCATTTCGACTTTTCCCAATCGAGAAATCATCAAAGCTCAGAGACTGCCCACTTTTTGCACTTCCAGGTGCGTCAAAACTCGGGACTGATTTCTCAGAAACGCCTTTACTACATGAACAAACACTTTCAGATTTTGTTAATGGATTTCTTAGAATGTTTCTAATGTTTTCCGTTATTGACGCAGAGCTGTATTTAGATTGTTCAGATTCCTGTGAGCTACTTAACTTCTCTTTTTCCATAGGACATGACATGTCATGATAAACCTCCGGCTTGGGAAACATGGTCCCATCCTCCCTGTGTCAGGACAGAACAAATAAAATAGTTAGGTTGAAATATTACACAACTTTCATATCAGTAAATAAAACTGGGAAACACACAAAAAAGTTTCACAATTGTTTGTATTGGTTTAAACCCTTGATCAATCATACTTCATAATTCAACAAAAAAAAAATTCATTTTAACAGTCACTTTTTTATGAAAATTTTAATAAATTAAGTATACTCAATATTTCAGTAAAATATTCTGTAAAATATTGAGTACTGTACATGTATTATCATTATATTTTCATGTACAGCGTTCCCTCTCTTGAGCAAACATTTTGTGGGGACAAACAAATTGGTTGTTCTAGAGAGGCAGTCATTCTGGAGAGGGAACAGTTCGTTCCTGTCGTTTTTATGGAAGTGTAAATAATCATGTGTTATGACCCATATTTTATATTTTGTTTGTTTGTACAAACAAATATTCAATATTTACAATGAACAAAAACCTTGTGTCTGCACAAAAACCTTGTGTCTGCACAATGACTTGATGTACAAAAACCTTGTGTCTGCACAATGACTTGATGTACAAAAACCTTGTGTCTGCACAATGACTTGATGTACAAAAACCTTGTGTCTGCACAATGACTTGATGTACAAAAACCTTGTGTCTGCACAATGACTTGATGTACAAAAACCTTGTGTCTGCACAATGACTTGATGTACAAAAACCTTATGTCTGCACAATGACTTGATGTACAAAAACCTTATGTCTGCACAATGACTTGATGTACAAAAACCTTGTGTCTGCACAATGACTTGATGTACAAAAACCTTGTGTCTGCACAATGACTTGATGTACAAAAACCTTATGTCTGCACAATGACTTGATGTACAAAAACCTTGTGTCTGCACAATGACTTGGCAAGAGATAAAAGCATGAAAGGAATGTTAAAATGACTTTTTTCTTCAGTTTGTTTCCACTCCAAAACATTTGTGAACTAATTCATGAATTGAAATTCAGTTTCGTATTGTATTATTGTATTAAAATGAACCAGGCATTCTTAATTATGGCAATTAAAATGTTTGAATATGGGAATAGAAGAAACAATATGAATTTTTAAACCATGACTCCAGCATGATGCTTACACGATCCCAACATGATCAAAATATGATTCCAACTTGACCCTTACACGACCCCTATAATTATGATCCCAGCATGGCTCTTACATGACCCCTATAATTATGATCCCAGCATGGCTCTTACACGACCCCTATAATTATGATCCCAGCATGGCTCTTACATGACCCCTATAATTATGATCCCAGCATGGCCTCCACCTGATCCCAACCAAGATATATCAACATGATCCCAACATGGCTCTTACGTGACCCCTACCTGATCCCAACATGACCCCAGCATGACCCCTCAGCAAAATTCCTTTTTGAAGAAATGGCATTGTTTAAGGCATATAAATAATTATAATCTCACATTTTCTTTCCCCTCATTTTCATTGCTGCAATATCGTGATACATTGCAGCACTGATAATCAAATCCATTGGGGCTATCATCCCGTATTTTTCGGACCCATGCTCGACAACCAGGGGATCGGAGACATCGGGGTCAAACATCACAGCATTAGGGGTCACGAGCAAGGTTCCTTTGACAACACCCTGAAAAGATAAACCAAACATGTCGATGATGTAGACCTTATTAAAAAAAAACAACACTGTAATTAAGACACTGCTGTGTATTACAGTTACCAGAATTTCTTAAATACTGTGAGATTTAAATTCTCGTCACATTGTAGGTAGGGGTGTCATGTTAAGATTTTAATGATCTAATGAATGAGCCGTAATTATTTACTGAAAATCAAGCTAAAAAAAATGGAGTATACCAAACATACCTTGATAAATGCCCCAGGGAAATTACAATAAAACTGTTTATTTTTCAATCTCTAAATTATTGCTTAAACAATTTTTTTTGATGTTTTAGACATCAATTCAACAACTAATTAATGCACTTCAAGTGAGTCATGATTTTTTTCTAAACAAAGGTGGGGCATTTATTAGAAGAATGCAGTTTACAGGATAAAACAATTGATGTATACGTGGTGAGGGATGTTTTTCTAAGACAAGCAGCTTGATAATATCATATTACAAGAATACATGACTGTGTTATATTAAATACTAAACTCTAGGAATATCAAATTCACAAGTCAATCAATTTCTATATCAGACAAACACATGGACAGACAGACAGGCAGACAGACAGACAGACAGGCAGGCAGGCAGGCAGGCAGGCAGGCAGACAGACAGACAGACAGACAGGCAGGCAGGCAGACAGACAGACAGACAGGCAGGCAGACAGACAGACAGGCAGACAGACAGACAGACAGACAGGCGGACAGACAGAGAGACAATCAAGCATTAAAGGCGAGGTCCCTGATTAAACAACTGGGTACTATTTCAAAGATATACTTAAGTTAAGACGGCACTTTTTAAGACTTAAAAATCATCCCAAACAAGTCACGTCATTACTTTTCACTGTTAGCAATAAGAAGAATTTACAGTGCAAGACATAATTTTTTTCTTCACAAACAAGCAGTGGTATGATAGTTAAGTTTAAAAAGTGCCTGAATATGACTATGAACTGATTTCCAGTGCAGACATTTCTAAAGTTTGAAACAAATGACTGAATTCTGTGTGAAAAGACAAAAGCATGACTACAATGGAGATTGTATTCATGAAGCCATTTTTTATGTATTTTTTTTGGTAATTATAGACAAAACTTGTACTCTCTGAAATCATGGTGGTACTAACTATACAGAGCATAAATGCTGTACTTGTCCACACCATTAAGGTGACCTTAGTTTGCAGGTATGACTGTAGTACCAAACATTACTTTTTACACTTTCATTGAAGCATTCGTAGTGGGCTACAGTTTTTTTGAGACATGACTTAGGCAATGGGAAGCAATTAGGAGATGCATCAATTAGAGGAGGGGCACATATCAGGGAAGGGGCTTTAATAAGGGGAGGGGCATTCATTAGGGGAGGGGCACATATAAGGGAAGGGACTTTAATACGGGGAGGGGCATTCATTAGGGAAGGAGCATTAATCAGGGAACTGGGATTAATTAGAGAAGGGGCATAGCTTAGAGATCGACCATTGAATAAAGAAGGGGAATTAATCAGGGCAGAAGCAGTAATTGGGGAGAAGCATTTACATAGGGGAGGGACATTGATAATGGAAGGGGAACTAATTAGAGGAGGGACATTAATTAAAGGCGGAGCATTGATTACAGGAGGAGCATTGATTACAGGAGGGGATTAATTAGCTAATATTCTGTAAAATGAATAAAGGGACACTGAAAGAAATCTAGTAGTAATGATCATAAGATCTATCTAATAAAATAAATTCTGAATATACGTTTAAATGAATGATGCAAGTATACATAACATGTCTTACAAAACTAGAAACAGAAGTAAAATCATGAACGAAGAAATCTAAAATTTCATAATTTTCTCAAAATAGTTTTTTTTTTCAAATTTCGTGATTGTCTATGATTTGACAAATTTCTGTCTTATCCAGAGAACTATAAAATGAAACAGCAAATACTCCGTAATAAACATGTTCCAGGGACCGCCTCACAAGTTACAGAATTTTGTTCAACATTTTTGGATGCAGGCAATATAACAATTTATTAAATTATTTAAAGTGAGTCACAAAAAATTTTGTCACTCTTGAAGAAATGGTAGGGCATTCGTATGAGGGGTGTTATTTGAAGGTACGGCATTAATTAACAAAGAGGTATTAATTATGGGAGGGGCATTCATAATGGGATGGGTATAAATTAGCTGAGGAGCATTCTTTATGGGAGGGGCTTTCATAATGGGTTGGGTATAAATTAGCTGAGGAGCATTCATTACGGGAGGGTCATTCATAATGAGATGGGTATAAATTAGCTGAGGAGCATTCATTATGGAAGGGGGGCATTCATAATGGGAAGGGTATGAATTAGCTGAGGAGCATTCATTAAGGGAGGGGCATTCATTAAGGAATATTTGGTATATCAGAGCAGTTTTAATAACTAGAAAAGCTACTGCAATATCTAAATATTATTTCTAAGCATTCAAGAAGCTTATAAGAATTGAGTTGTCTCCCTTTTCCCTATCTGTCATACCAGTAAATAATTAAAGATCATACTCTACAAAGTACTTAGGAGTCAGAACCACTTTAAGTCACTAATTTCAGTCATGTTATATAATCTAGGGGTCATACTGACAAATAATTAGGGGTCACACTCCATTCTTTGTATAACAAGGAATATCTACAATTTTAAAATAATTGGGGCCATTAAGGTTCATCTAAAAATAAAATATTAATTAAAAGGGTAGGGACCAGCAACAGCATGATATAAAATGTTAACAATTCCCTCAGTGAGCTATTTATGGTAAGGGGCTGAAAAAGGGACATCAAATAAAAGTGCAGTAATTCAACAGCGAATTTCCAGGAAAGCTAAGCGTGAATCAGTCGCACAGAACTGAATAGAACATTATTCAAGCGAAAGTATTTAAATATTTTGTGCGAGGAAAATGGTACATAAATAGTCAATTTTATTTAAATTTCATTGATTGTTTAGTGCACTGAATAATTGTTCAATTAAAATCCAATGAAATGATTTTCCTAGGTGTTCTTTAGGATATCATAAACTTCGTGTGACAGGAGTTTTACATATGTATGTAATAAATTGAATAAGTATATGTTTATGATCATTATGTTGGGAGTTGGAAAAAATAAAAAAATTGCAACAAAAAATGGGAGACATTTTATCAAATTAAATCATAAAATATGTGCAAGGGTGTTAAAATATACATGTATTCAATTAAACACTAAAACTCCAAACATCAAGATGTAATAAAAATGAAAATTTAAGAGAAAATAAATTATGTACCCCACCCATGTATCAAAACCAACTACACTTAATATTTTCTAGAACAGGATTTTGCTTAAATGATTAAATAATGTAAGATATTAAAACTGTCTTCCAATGCTTATTTGTTTTTATAAGACATTGTCACTGGCATTTAACGCCATTTTCCAACAATTTTTCAGTTATATATGGCAACTGTTTCACGTAACCTGAACGGTATACTAAACAGTACTAAATTACCCATCCACAAGGAACCGGCAACTTCTCCACATATGGAGGAAAATCGAAATTTCTTCTAAGTCTTCATAGAATGAAATGACCTGCCATGACTGGGATTTGAACCCAGATCTCTGGGTTACAAGTCCAGCTCACTAACCACTGGACCACAGTTGCGGCCATCTTCCAATACTATATCAATTATTTTTTTCAAATGTCTATATATTGATAAATAGTTGTTTTTTTTCACTCATTCGTTTAATATCACCAACAGCCAGGGTTATTCGGCAACTTTTCCCGCTGGTGGCGGACGACCCAACTATACACCTGGGTAGAACCAACGACTTTCTATACACCAGCAGAGCAACTTCCTCACTCAAGAAATCCGGTCTCAGTTGGGATTCAAACTCACAGCAGCGAGGGGTTAGTAATAACGAGCCAGACACCATAACCACTCAACCGCAATGGCCACCATTTATAAATAATGTATTATTGTTACATATTAACAGTAACTATTTGATACAGTACTAATGAAATAGCATATGATATGATAATACGATGAATATGCATTCCATTGCCTTTGAAAAAACCTTCCATAAAAATCATTTGGTTACCATAGAAACATAAAAAAACCCTAAGCATATTTTTTCCGCACAAAAAAAAAACTACTTGAAATTGTAAAGGCATGCAATTTGGTATAATTACCTTTTCTAAGTCAACTTTATGAATCTATTGATAATATAAATAGAAAAAAAAACAAATATAAAATGAGATATTTTTTATAACGAAGTTACGAGAAATGAAAATGTGAGTACAGCTACAACAACTAAACAGAGAATTAGAAAACAGATTAAATTAGGTTTTATACAATATACAGTAAAAACTCGTTATCTCGAGGAGTCATCGAAACGGACTAACTGCTCGAGATAAACATAGTGCTCGTAATAACGAGGTATTTGCTTGTTGGTTGAAAATTACACACAACTAAGAACTGAAATTGACAGGACTTCAAGGAGTCCTCGAGATGAGTCGAGTGTTCGTGATATCGATGCTCGTAATAACGAAGTTTTACTGTATTAACCTCCTATAAATACACTAAGGGACCAGTGTTCCTGGGTAACCAACTAGTAGGGGGCTATAGTGGACCTTCTAATCTGGGCCCCTCTCATCTGAACCAAACATATGAAAATAACCTTAATCCAGACATATGTGTAGGTGCAAATTTTTATTTCGTCCCTTTGGAAAAAACCTTCATATATGTCTTAATGTAAAAGCATTCAATGTGCAAATATCCTCAGATCTTCCTGTCTGGTCCAGACGAGTGAGAATTTACTGTCAATCTTAAGTTAATTTCTTAAAAAGTCGAAAAATGATTTAAAAAATGTTTAACAAGATGTTCACCTGTCCGTCTGTGATGTGTTTGACTTTGAGTTTTATGAATCTTTCGAGGCAGTCCTGGTCCAGTTGCTGTACTTCATCTTCGGAGAGTTTGTGAGGGGCCATAAGTTCGTAATCAAATGCAGTCAATGGCGGCGACAAAGATATCTGACGTTCAGCGTGTCCAGGAATCTTTGACGGCGAGCTGTTTGCTGATCTGACTAGAGGCACATCCTGTCATGGACAAAAACAAGTTAAGGGGTCAAAAAAAGGGGTCAAAAAAAGGGTTGAAAAATATGGTCCGCAAACCAACAAATTACCAATAAAAAAATGTCAGTGCAAACTATTGTTTCTGTATAAAACTATTCCTGTGTGTGGGGGGGAATATGTAAAAATTATATGTTAGATATTATTTGAATTAAAACTAATTCAGAAGATTTCAAACTGACAAAAACAAAATGTCTGCTATCAAAGATCAAAATTAAAATCTAACCAAACACACCATTTTTGGTTTATCCTGCGGACTACCAAACACCAAGTCTGACTGATGCCGGGAACCAACTCCGTCAGTGGAGGAACTAGAAGAGGAAGTCCGAGCGACAGGAACATGTTCGTAATCTTTGTCAGGTATGTGTAATATCTGAAAAATAATCAATCAATGTTTTGTTTTTATTCACCCGGATTTAATGTCACACCATCAGCCAGGGTTGTTTGGCAACTTTCCAGCTTTAACGGTGGAGGAAAACCCCGGACTTACACATAGGTAGTACCACCGACCTTTTGCAAGCCGGACGGCCTCCTCATACGTGATTAATTTCTGGTCCCTGTTAGGATTCGAACTCAAAGCAGTGAGAGGCTAGTGATTACTAGTCAGAGACCATAACCACTTAATTACTGAGATCCCCTCCGATTAATTAGCTGAATACTTTTGAAAACCAGTCACAAAAAACAAGCTTTTTAATACATCCAGTAAAATATAATAAAAATGAAGCCTGTAGGAAAAAGTCATGTTTACAATTACTAGACCACAAAAATATATGGGTAGGTAGGTTGAAAAACTATTTTCCTGTACGTTGTTTTATAAACACCTTTTATGAGAATATGAGGTACAATCCATTCCAAATACATATTACACTGGATCTTGCAGTTAGACTGTCGATGCCAGTAACCATACCGGGAACCATAAACAGACCATGTTCAGTAAGAGGACTATGTAACAGTTTACAATATTAGTTGAATACAAGCATTGTGTTGATACAAAAAAAATTAATGAAAAAATCTAAACGATACAAAAACAGGACAGAACATATTCAGTCCACCATTTTTCCGACAATCTTAATAAATTTGAGATCAAAATTTAGATCAAGGTATGAGATCAAACGTAGATCTCACATGATCAATGAATCACTGTGATTATTTGCATATATTCTGCCGCCTATTCAACATCATTTGACGCACAGAATATTTATCATGCTATACAGATACAAATATCATATATAATCACGCTGACCAATACACAACAACAGCAAGTAGACAGGCTAGTTTTACCTGACCAGAGAATATCGTCGCAGATATAAGTTTGTTGAGTTTTTTCAGCTCTGAGGGTGTGGTATCAAAATGAGCTGCGATCTTCTCCAGGGTGTCTCGATCTTGCACCTGTAATGAAAACAATACACAGATTAAATGAGATTAAACAATAATCTCAAAGTTATGAACTATATTTGGAGATCATTCTCGTTATCGAAATTGATCGCAGATAAATCTCAAAGTCATTAACACTGCACAGAGTTCAATCTCAAAGTTATGAACAATGTATGGAGAACATTCTCAAAGTTATCAAAATGATTGCAGATAAATCTCAAAGTCATTAACACTAATCAGAGATCAATCTCAAAGTTACGAATAAATCTCACACTTAAGATTTAGACTAAGAAAACCTAGACATTTTACCGTGTATTCGAAAGTTCCGTCTGGCGGCTGTTTCTTCTTTCTATCAGGCATGGATGTATTTTCACTAGTTTCAGCGTCAGAAGCTGTTGTAACCATAGTGTGTCCCTCATCTAAATAAAATAACGATGAAGTTTTACCCTCTTGAGATTCTGAAAGGAAGAATTTAGAAGAATGCAGTAGTACAATGAAGAATGGTGAAGTATATTTTAATTAGTTTTCGTTTTGGGTAATACAGTTTATTGACAATATTCAAGTTTTATATAATGAACAGGTGACTTAAGTAGAGTTTACGGGTAACCTATAATTATAATAAAGAAACAACAAAAATTCAGGGAGCAACATTTGATTAAATTTTGAGTAAACTATTAAAACTGGTTGTCCAGAAATGTATAATTTTACAATTCCATCTTAATGCTAATGTTGGCAATTTTGTACATGGCTGAGACCATTTTTATTTTTCCAGAGCTCGACAAATCCACTCATCCGCTCGTAATTACGAGAAGAAAATGACTCAGGATGAGTTGAAATTGCTGTAGAACTAGTTAAAATTCTTAGCTGGTTGTCCTGCAGGATGAGTAGCCTGGAAAAAAATGTCAAGCCCTGTTTTCCCTTGTGTCAGGGAAGTGACAGGAGTGTCGTTTGCAGTGACAAAAATATATAGATAAACACTCACAGCCGTTTGGTAACATGATTCGTTCCACTCTAAGCTATAATCTTGCTCCACCAATTTAAACGTAATAAGGTTGTTTTTATACACATTTTGGAAACTAATAGCCAATTATGTACATAAATTAGGTCCTAGATCATTCAGAGGAAAGCTATTTAAGAGAAACGTGATCATGTGATCAAATTTAAGGGTCTAAACACAACAATTACCTCGTGAGCCCCAAATTTTTTCACGTAATGTTTTTTTATGACCTTTATCTGAAAAGACACAATAATTACATGCAGAGGCTACAACAGTAAGGTAAGAGTGTTATACTACCGTATATTCCCTAATAAACGTCACCCAGTGGGGTTACAGTTTACAGATTTTTAAATTAATTGTCCAGGTGCTTGAAGAGTATTGAAAGGTTATTAAAACATCTAAGTGGTCACTTTTTGAAAAACAAATAGATTCATTAGAGTGGGGTATTCATTATAGTGGGGTATTCATTATAGTGGGGTATTCATTAGAGTGGGGTATTCATTATAGTGGGGTATTCATTAGAGTGGGGTATTCATTAGAGTGGGGTATTCATTAGAGTGGGACATTCATTAGAGTGGGACATTCATTAGAGTGGGGCATTCATTAGGGTGAGGTATTCATTAGGGTGTGGTATTCATTAGAGTGTGGTATTCATTAGGGTGTGGTATTCATTAGAGTGGGGTATTCATTAGAGTGGGGTATTCATTAGAGAGAGGCATTCACTAGAGTGGGGCATTCATTAGAGTGGGGCATTCATTAAAGTGAGACATTCATAAGGGCTGGACATTCATTAGAATGGGACATTCATTAGAGTGGGGCATTCATTAGGGCGGGCATTCATAAGGGTGTGGCATTCATGAGAGAATATTCGGTTTATAACAAGAGCTAGAACACAAACATACAAACAGTAAGAATTAATTTACATTCAAGGTAGAGAACATAATATTATTATTCCCTAATCTGGTGGATTTATAATGATACAAAACCAACCAGAATACTTTTATAGATATTCTGGTATTCTGTACAATATATGTATATGTTGGGAAAAAAAATTTATCAGCAAAATTAGCATAAAATCATCAATCATTTAGTTGCTAATCTTAATTATACAAAGTGTTACATTTTCTCAAAACTGTCACAAAAAATCATTCACGGTTAATAAATTCATTCCATAACTAACATTATTCTAGATTCTGTTTCAATAATTCACCATACAATATGTTTCAGATTACAAAATCATACATTTTTATCATTTATAAGTAATACAAATTCATGCAAATTAGTTATCTCATGGCTAAAGTTGAAAATTTTCAAAACAATGCAAATCTAAACTTTTGTGGTGCAGAAACAATAAAACCCAGTAGCACCAGGACCTGGGAAAAACAGGTTCCGGAAAATTTTGGAAAACTTTTAAACCATAATTATTATCTCCCTCGGAAAACGCAGTTTTCAGAGATCATAGTGCTGCCTCGTCCAATCAGCAGTCATTCTACAGGATATATCTGAGAACTCTTCATTGTGAAAACAACTTTATTATGGAAAATGTGCTTTGTTTAACTTAATTGATGTGTCCAATCATTGCACAGTTTTTTCTCAGCATTTTGGGAACATGACCTGACCCCCAGAGTTAGGAATTTTGGCAACATTTTGGACAAAATTGGGAAAAAGTCACACTGTATAAAAATAACTTAAAATAATCAAATAAAACTAAAAAAAATAACAAATATTATGTTTATTTTTGTTTTTAAGGTATTGATAAATTTGTCATTTGAACGATTTAGAAATTCAATAAATATTTGAACTACTGTAAACTAATTTTTTTTCAGTTTTTTTTTCTCATTTTAATTGGCAATTTTCATCTTGCAATAGGGGCAAAAAAACCATACTTTTTGCCATTTGGAATGCAACTAAATATCGTTCATCAAAATGAGTAAATTAAATAAGAAAACATGCCTTTTCCTACACTTTTTTTGAGTCATTCTACAGGATATGTCTGGGAACTCTTCATCGTGAAAACAACTTTATTATGTAAAATGTCTTTTGTTTAATTTAATAGATGTGTCCTATAATCATTGCACAGTTTTTTTTCTCAGCATTTATAAAAATTGTAAAAATCAATCAACAAATAAAGCTGGAGGTGATTTTTTCAGTTCACATACGACACAAAAATAAACACCTTGTTGTTGGTTTCAAAACTGTGTCAGCTCAACCAAATGAGAAGTCCGACATTTGAAAAGATTCGAGAAAGACATTAAATGTAAAGAATTAATTGAGAGATGAACAATAAAAACATGCATAGTACAACAGTTAGATCACAAAACATTTTTTTTAGCTAAGCATAACATTGAACCAACAGCCAGGGTCATTTGGCAACTTTTCCAGCTTTATTGATGGAGGAACACCCCAGGCATACATATTGAGTAGAATCCCTGACTTCCGGTAAGCCAGCTGGACAGCTTCCTCACATGCGAAATTTGGTACCGAATGGGATTCGAACTCACAACGGTAAGAGGCAGTGACTACTAGTCAGAGTCCATAGCCACTAGGCCACAGAGACCCTTCATACAGTACAACAGTTAAACCACAAAACTAAAAAAAAACGACACTCAGAAAGAACTGAAGTGGGTGAGGTAAAAACTTAACAACATGCAAAGCTGCAAAACTTTGTTTTTCTTAGTTTTATTATTTACTCACATAAAAAAAAATATTTTCGGCTTTTTAACAATTCAACTATTCTAACTGACACATAGTTTTGTTACTACAAATTAGTTTTTGACCAATTTATATCAGCTATCCTTCATTCTTATTATAAATATGTGCGATATCAGACCATAGTTGTTGGTGTGCATAAAACAACATTAAGTTAAAAAAGATCTAACTGACAAAGTAGTCTATCTGGAAGAGTTCAAATTATGTCGCACATAATTCAGACTTTGTTTGAAAAAAGCTCTCAAGAGTCCAAAAGCGTCTTGTTCAATGCCTGCATACAGATACTTTTCTGCTGATTTTAAGACTTGTCTAAAGTGTTCACACAAATGAATTTCAACTAATTCGAATTGTAAGAAAGCCGGCAACAAGAAGAAAAAGTCGGCTCTACAGCTTTGAAAGAAGCAAAAGAAAAAAGGAGATAAAACGTAAAAAAAAGGTCATGATATCTACACAGATTGCACAAAAAACTCACTTACTCAGAAGAGTGTCTAAATTATCCACAGAGTACCGAGACACAAACTCCACTTTAAAATACAAAATAACGAAAAAAAAAATGGTAAAAATAATTAATTAGCAATGCACAATATCACACAAATCGTGTTCACATGAATACAAAAACGCTATCTTGTTACAGAGCTACATGGCACATCAACACAGCCATGTTAAAAAACAACTAAGACCAGTGTGATTTTACTGACGTGCAACTTAAATTTGAAATTTTGTGAAGAAAATAAAAACCACAAGAAAAGCTCAGACAAAAACCATGGACCCTAAGCCCCTAAGGGGATGATCACAAAGTTCAAACATTAATCAGAGTAATTTCAGGCCAACAAAAAAACAATTATTGTTTTCATGCCATTTTAGGCCAACAAAAAATAATTATTGTTTTCATGTCATTTTAGGCCAACAAAAAACAATTATTACTTTCATGTCATTTCAGGTAATTATAAAAACAATTATTATTTTTACATCATTTCAGGCAATTAAACAAAAATTATTTTTTCAAGTCATGTAAGTCCTTAATTCATCTAGCTATTTAGAATAATTAAAAAATTTTATTCTGTTATATGTTATTAACGTCTAAATGCTGAAAAAATACCTGAGTTTCACGCAGATATAACCATAAACATTATGTCTACAAAGCAAACAGTTATATCAGTTTTATTTCATGATAAAATTTATGTATCTGCTACGTGCTGTGTATATTAACAAATGACCGACCAACAATTTCTAATTATAACAATCCACAAATGTATTAAAAAATATTTGCTTACAGGAGAATTCTACCTAAGAGGCACTCTTTCATGTTTACCAAATGACCTCTAAAAAACACACCCAGGGGCATTACTGATTTTTCATTTATTTTTGAACGTAAATTTAATAGTAATCGAAGAAAAACAAAATGCTAGTCAGACAAAATATATGCATTATTTATTGTTTGCACCAAGTCGTACGATAAATTATCAACAAACAGGGTTCATAATATCTGAATCTAATCCCAGAGCAGTCATTATTTACTAAAAGTGCATACTGGCATTTTAAACAAGGACATCATGACGGAAAACATGAGATGACTCATCTTTGGCCTAATTCTACTAAACACATAGACATGCGAAGTTGTGTCAACAATTAGGCTGAACATGTGTTCACGTAATCTTAATTATACAACTGGCCATGAAAAATTAATACAGCCATACAGAATGGTAAGATAGTCATATGGTATAATTACTCACATAAACTGATAACGATCTTCGCAAACTCTATTCTAACAAAATAAGACAGCTAATCTTGTAGTGTGTTTATTATCAGTGGTAAATTATCAAAGACACAAAATTTTCACTGATCATCGACTGAATAATTCACCATCCTAACATCTACACACACAGTTCACGCAAATCGTCTTAACTTCCATTACCTCCCCTGATTACATCAAAATTTAGAAATCACCCCCCACCCACCTGCAGCAATACAAAATATAGCCAATACAACTAAACACCAAACTCCTGAACAAAGGACACAAAATGAAGAAGAAATTAAGTCTGGCCTCTGAGCACAGTCCACATTATTTCAGACGTTCGATTTAGTTTACAACATCAGATATTGGTCATCGCAAGGGGTCATTATCCAAAGTTAGATGGTACACATACGAACTCCCTGGTAAAAAAAACACAGCTGTCAACTTAGAACATATCCTACTTAATTAAAAAGATTTAATCCTAGTTCTTTCCCCTGACACCAAATATTCAAAATAAATAATTGTCTCCCCTGATATATATGAATAATTAAATTCAATAATTATCTCCCTTGATAACGAATGCATAAAACTAATTCCATTCCCACAGATTTTAAAAAATAAATGTCTTGAGTAACTAAACTGACAAAAAGAAGCTTGTAAGATAATACTGAATATCACCCATTAAATGCCCCACCCCTATTTAATGCCCTGCCCCTAATTAATACCCCTCCCACTTTTTTTGGAAAGTGGAAAAATCTTACTTACCATAAATGCTTTAATTGTTCTTCAAACTATCTCCAAAGTGTCCAAATGTTGTCTAAATAATAATTATTCAACAAGTTGTAAAAAATGTACACGATTTTCATACTCTCTGGAAGCATTTATCAGGAAATATTCAGTATGACTGCATAAATTACCTCACCCTCTCTTATACATGTATCGCTGCAAACCAGACCCTTATACCCTACAAAAAAGGGGGATAACTCTGAATAATATAGCATACAGATTTATCTTACCTGGTAAATGGAGATCACCAGCAGTGATAGTATTCACAGAGGACGATCCCGCCGACACATTATTTGTAGACTTTGCATCGCTCTTAACGCTAGACTCCGAGTTACTTCTAAATCTGAAAAATTTAATTGTGTCAAGTTAAAAGATGATTACAAATATCTAAAGGGGCGGAACTCTGTCTTAGATCTGTCCCACCTACTTACAATACACCGTGCTACAAGGAGATGAAACTCTGATCTGGAAAAAGGTTTTTAGTTTATATTCATTTTTGTAAAATATGCCTCCTATATCAAGCTATATCAAACTATGATCAAGGTTAACGTCAATGGTTTTGAAGGCATAATGCAAACAAAGAGACAGCATATTGCAGATACTGACAATGTGCCTGATGATAACACTGCACTCAACCATACTGCTGCAGAAAAGCAGATGGTAATTCAGAACACAAAGCAGTAAACCCACACATAGAATACAATTATGTAGGTTATCCAACAGACAATACAGAAAATGAAGACCAGACACAGACAACAGAGTTCGACCTTATCATTTTTTTACCAGGGATCCTAAAGGAATCTTCAGCTTTCAGACTAGAGATTCCTCCCCAAGTTTAGGGATCCCACATTTATGATTTTTATTATATATACTGTGTTACATGTATCTAATAAACAAGTACAAAATTTCAGAGTATTTGTTGTTTTATTTTTCCCCATAATGATTGATTTACTATTTTTGAGCTAGTTTATTTTATTCTTTTTATGTAAAACAACTGTCGGCCATTAAAAGCAACGATACAAGCAGAATCTTCAGCTCCAAGCAGCAAAGATTCCTCACGGGTTTCAACGATCTTCGAGCTCACGGGATCCCGTTAATGTCGAACCCTGGATGATGATGCAGAAGATGTTGACATAGATGATGATGCAGAAGATGATGACAGAGAAGATGATACAGAAGATGATGACACAGATGATGATACAGAAGATGATGACACAGATGATGATACAGAAAATGATGACAAAGAAGATGATGACACAAAAGATGATGACAAAGATGATGATGCAGAAGATGATGACACAGATGATGATGTGGAAGATGATGACAAAGATGATGATGCAGAAGATGATGACACAGATGATGATGTGGAAGATGATGACATAGATGATGATGCAGAAGATGATGACACAGATGATGATACAGAAGACACAGACAACAACTCAAAAGATGATCATGGTATGACAATAGCTTTCGACTGCCTGAGAACAAATCAGATAGCGTTTTCATTGATTTATATCAACAACAACTAGACTAGGATCCCTTTTTTACAAAGCTCAGAGACCAGACTCCCCTTATACATGTTTAACCCTTTGCCTCATATTAAGAGTCTTCCAAATTCAAAGCAAATATACAAAACATCAATTTATTAAGAAAATTGGGTTATTTCTCTGACAGAGTGGAAAACATTGTTACAAAAGAAGACATTGCTCATAAAAAGCAATGGCTTCTTTTGCCACGATGTTTTCAAAAGTCATCTGCTTTAGAAGCCGGGAAATGTGGTACTGTGAGGCAAACGGTTAGGCCACTCATATCTAAAACAATATTGATTTAACAACCTCTGTATCTACATATTTCATCTACCACACATTAGATACAGATAGGAAAAATCTGATCCAAGCACTGCCAGTCAAGTATAGGAAATATCCAAAGCAACAGAATTATTAAGTTACGGTAATATTGAGTATCGAATTTACTACAATCAGCCATCATTCAAATCAAGTTGCAACCAAGATTCGTCTACACACACAAATATTCCTTTATACATTTACTACAATCAGCCATCATTCAAATCAAGTTGCAACCAAGATTCATCTACACACACAAATATTCCTTTATACAGACATACCGAAGTATAAATAGAGCAAAAAAAATGTCCTACGTCCAAGTAAACAAACAAAAGATAATTATATTAACCTACATTTGGGAGAAGAAATGGATCAATATGATCCCAAAGAGGAGTTACGAAGCAAAATGAACCACAATTTAGCCAAAGCAATTTTTCAAGAAATACGATAAATGGGATGGATTCAAGCAATAAAAATAATGTCACAAAATGCTATAAGGCAGCGGTTCTTTGGGCAGATATTTAAATGGCAGAGATTTTCTCAGTCAAGAAGATGACAAAGATTTTCTGAGCTAATCAAACGAGTAAGATTTTCTTAGTCAATGAAATGACTGAGGTATTCTACACAAAACAAATTGTTAAAGACTCTTCTAAACCAATCAACTGAAGGAGAATTTCTTAGCCAATCAAAAGTCAGTATTGGAAATGAAACAACTGGTCTCTATAGGTATGTGGTCTCTACTCACAGGTAAAATTCAACACATTCTCTATTTTAACCAATCAACATCATTCTTACTAAGTTGGACTGTATTAGTTCTCTAGTTTAACCAATCAGAGTCATTCTTACTAAATGTGACTGTCTTTCTCCTCTGTTTTAACCAATCAGCACCATTCTTACTAAATGTGACAGTCTTTCTCCTCTGTTTTAACCAATCAGCATCATTCTTACTAAGTTGGACTGTATTTGTTCTCTAGTTTAACCAATCAGAGTCATTCTTACTAAATGTGACTGTCTTTCTTCTCTGTTTTAACCAATCAGCATCATTCTTACTAAATGTCACTGTTTTTCTTCTGTTTTAGCCAATCAGCATCGTTCTTGCTAAATTTGACTGTACCAAGTCAGTTATAGTTTATGGAGAAAATGTTACCAGAATTAATCACCACACATACTGCAGTGAGGCACAGACTGGGATGAAAATCTATAAACAAATTACTGCATTACTTCATACAGAGCAGAATTGTATTGTACTGAAAACAAGCATGCAATATGATCCATAAAACATGCAACCTGTTACACATAATCAATGTAAAACACAAACAGCCGGTACACACTTATGTTGGTATTAATACTTGAATACAGACACCAGTACAGTCACATTACGATACAGTTTGAATATTGAACACCCTAGAACAACATGTGACAACGACGTCTGCTGATTCAATCTGTTTTATTTTGCGTATGGTAAATTTCGCTATTTGAATCAAAATCTAATTTTCTAGAACTATTATTCACAAATTTACCATAAGATATATTTCTTTCCATTAACATGGATTAAAGTTGAAAATTAAAAAAAAAACGGAAATCTTAACCTCGAGCCTCGGAAACAATAAAAAACAGTAGGGTCTGTACTTGGGAAAAACCTGAGGTTCCGGAAAATTCCAGAAACCTTTTAACCATGCATTGATCATTAAATTTTCACCATTTTATTTTTTCACATTTTTCATCTACTGACAGACATAGCAAAAGTTAGGTACACATGAAGAAAATGATTACAGTAAAATGGGGCATTGAAACGTGGTCAGCAGTGACATTTGTATGACTCTAGTTGACAACATCAATAAATAGGAAGTATAGAGTGATAATGGACCAGCAGGGGCTATGATGTAGTCACCAGTGGAGGGAAAAGTGAGATCTTTATCAGTGAAAGCATTGAGTAACAAAAAGAAACATTATCACACTTTTCGTTTTATACACAATTACCTAAGGAAACCTTTATCGGATATTATAGAATTACGGAACAGGATAAATTCCAGACAATAAATGAACTTTTGTTGTGATGACAGCTCTTCAATAAGGAGGATAGGACTCTTCAAATTGGAGGAAGGAAACAACAATGGCTGAATCTTGTTGAAGCTGGGAATAAATTGATCAATATAGGAAATCGTGGAAGCCATATTGTAAATGGATTGAAATATTGAATTCAACAAAATGATTAGAAATTCCATTCCTTGTGGAATATGGCAACAGCCGACAATTAACAATTTCTGTATTTGACAAGAATTTCTCTCACAACTGCAGTAAATAGTCTGTGGTTCCCATGGAAACTGAAACAAACAAAAAATGCTACGACAGACGGTATCATCTTGGAAGCCACAATATTAAATAACCAGAAAATACCAGTATGTTAAGAAACAATTAAAACATAACACAATTAACCAAGACTACCAGAATAAATTAAGAATACCCGATAACCATTCTATACTGACTCAGAAACAACCAATCAGAAGCTTGAACAAATAGACTGGTCCTCAGATTCAGAATTGTTGAACATTCAGACTGGTCCTCAAATTCAGATTTATTGAACATTCAGACTGGTCCTCAAATTCAGATTTGTTGAACATTCAGACTGGACCTCAAATTTAGATTTGTTGAACATTCAGACCGGTCCTCAGATTCAGAACTGTTAAACATTCAGACTGGTTTTCAAATTTGAAATTGTTGAACATTCAGACTGGTCCTCAGATTTGGAATTGTTGAACATTCAGACTGGTCCTCAAATTCCGATTTGTTGAACATTCAGACTGGTCCTCAAATTCAGAATTGTTGAACATTCAGACTGGTCTTCAAATTCAGAATTGTTGAACATTCAGACTGGTCTTCAAATTCAGAATTTTTAAAATTATGAACTTAAAATTTAAAAGTAAAAAAAGCACTTTTGAACTTTTCCAGCTTTAGAGGCAGAGAAAGACCCTAGGCATACACATGGGTAAAATTCAGTCAAACTTAAAAATTGTTGGTCTGCAGGTACACAACCCAAACTTTTAACAGTGATTAGGTTGGTTGGTATATATATTTGTCAACATCATCTGCTTGCACTGAAAACGAAAAACAAGCCGGTGGAAAAAAAAAACGAAAAAAAAATGTTTTCATCAAAAATCATTAAAACATTTTTATGGTCAGGAATTTTTATTTTATTTTATTTATTTTTTTGTTTTTATGTGACTTATTGTCACGACGTTTTTCAACAATTTTCCAGTTATATACGGCAATCAGTTCACCTGAACAGTTTTTGTGGACTGTATACTAACCAGTACTTACCCTTCCACAAAGAGCTGGCAACTTCTCCACATATGGAGGAAAATCAACACTCTTGTCAAATTTTCATAGAAGGGTATGACCTGCTGCGACCAGAATTTGAACCCCGATCTCCGGGTTACAAGTTCAGCGCACTCCATAAAACCATCATTCATATGCAAATTTCCCATCTTTACTAATGATTCAAAAAGGGGCTGCATGGTTGAGTGGTTATGGTATTTAACAAGTAATTACTAGCCCCTAGCAGCTGTGGGTTTGAATCCCACACCCAGGACCAATTCCACATACAAGGAAGTTGTAAAGCTGGCTAACTAACATCAAGAACTGTGGGGCGAAATTCAAGAGCTGGCTGAAAACATCTTTACACTGTCTGGCATGAAACTGAGAACTGAGCTTAGGGTCTATGTCAAATTTTACAATCCTCGGGTCTGGTATAGATGTTAAACAAAAATACAGCGAAAAGAGACTTAGCAAGCACTGCATTACAAAAACCACTTATTTGCACCTGCTTTCAACCTGATTATGAGACCGATTTAATATTAAGACCTTTAAATTGAGCTACGAATGTGGTCTTAATATCGAGGCTTTATTGTAATGTTGTTTGAGACCAAAAGAAATTTTCCCAACAATTAATGAAGCAAATCAATTATGTTAATAGTAAATGCAGAGTTTAATTAAAAAGACAGTACAGGCCTTATTCAAAGTATGTCTTTATGGATTGAAGTTTTCTAGCACTAAGAGCCTCAGGAAATCTTCCTTACTTAGAGATGGCAGGGCCCTTTTTCCGAAAATTGGAAAGGAGCCTTAGCCTTCCATTCTGGGAAATTCAAGCGCAATTTTCAGCCAAATAGGGAAAAGGTAGACTGACTTACAAGATACATCATTAAACAACGACTGACACAGCACTTCTCCAAATCGGGAAAAAAGAAGCTTTTTGCAATTGGGAAGTCACCGTATATCAGCCTCAAATATAGAAGGAAAAAAGGCCCTGGATGGTGGCACTGGGTGGGTGGGGAATGTTTTCCATTGTAAATATGGTACACGCAATGAAATCTATATTGCCAATCCTTCAATTTTTATCAGCAGAACAGGGACTATGTTTGAAATTATTCTCAAATCAGATCTTGTCTTAAAAATGAAAATTTTGATACATATCAAGAGTCAAGACATAAAAATTATGATTAAAAACAATAACAATTATCTAATAAAAAAAATTTGCTTCATTGTCAACTCAAAGTATAAAAACATTTATAAACAACTGAAAAATTTGAGAATGAAAATAAATCTCAATTACTGAGATCAATCTCACAATTTGAGATCCACAGATCCAATTTACCAGCACCATCAACCCGTCAGTTTACAGCCAACTTGTTTTTCCACAAAGAAACACATCCCATACATGAATCATACGTAATCTCATTTATTATGACGCAAAAAATATTTTCGTGCAAAGCGAAGAATGCAAAATTCAACACCATCATCATAATGCAGCATAATCGCACAGGACTATAAAGTCTAATAAACATTGAATAATTGATCAACTCACTTCCAAGGACAAGTTGTACCATTGTTATGCTGCAAGTGATCTTCTAGCATAATCATGATTAGAAATTCAATACACACAGACAAGACATGGCCCACTATGAAATAAACAAAATTACCTTATAAGTGCATTAGCATGTACCTCCTAAATTAACCTCTAGTACGGTAAACACATTGGACTATTTAAGCTGATTGTCTACAAAGACTCTGTGTTGGTACATACGGAACCATTCCACAACATTCATTATTCACTACTCCAGCTAGCAACGAAAACAAATATCCCTGCTGCTTTACAACTTCTCAAAAGGTTTTTGTATACTTATCGTCCTAAGGAACATTAATACACCCAATATGTTCGCATCATTGATACATACAACAAGATACATCAGCTGTCGTTCGGTCTTCGTATTGGAGCTATCAACCAATCAAATAGCTTGCTTTATCGTACAACAATAAATACAGCTATAAGATCAATAACGCTAAGCCTTTGTATAGATTTTTTTCCAACTTGCCTGTTTTCCTAAGCAGTTACAAGAAAAATCTCCGTCAATTTAAGTAAGAGACAATTAAGAACAAAAGGCGATAGATTTTTAAGAGCTTTTATTGAGGACCAGTCCAAACAGTGAATTACACAGCTATCAAACTGTGGACTGTTCACTAATTTTTGTCAAACTGAGGGATGTTCAATAATTTGTATTAAACTGTGGGATGTTCAATAATTTGTATTAAACTATGGGATGTTCATTACTTTTGTATTAAACTGTGGGATGTTCAATAATTTGTATTAAACTGTGGGATGTTCATTACTTTTGTATTAAACTGTGGGATGTTCAATAATTTGTATTAAACTATGGGATGTTCATTACTTTTGTATTAAACTGTGGGATGTTCAATAATTTGTATTAAACTATGGGATGTTCATTACTTTTGTATTAAACTGTGGGATGTTCAATAATTTGTATTAAACTGTGGGATGTTCAATAATTTGTATTAAACTATGGGATGTTCAATAACTTGTATTAAACTGTGGGATGTTCAATAATTTGTATTAAACTATGGGATGTTCATTAATTTGTATTAAACTATGGGATGTTCATTAATTTGTATTAAACTATGGGATGTTCATTACTTTTGTATTAAACTGTGGGATGTTCAATAATTTGTATTAAACTGTGGGATGTTCAATAATTTGTATTAAACTATGGGATGTTCATTACTTTTGTATTAAACTGTGGGATGTTCAATAATTTGTATTAAACTGTGGGATGTTCAATAATTTGTATTAAACTATGGGATGTTCATTACTTTTGTATTAAACTGTGGGATGTTCAATAACTTGTATTATATTAAACTGACAGATGTTCAATAATAAAATAACACATCAATAATGAAATTTCTTCCAAATGAGACCCTTAAATAGCTTTAGTTTTCTTATCTACCAAATTAGATCCCTGATTTGGGATCAGCTTAGGGGGGGAGCACAAATGTGGCATAAAATTCTCCTACAATATTTTATTGTTAGAACAAATATCAATTTACCTTCGAAGTTCAACTACAGCTTTCATATTAACGGCAATAAAGTCGATTTTCCAGATACTTTATGAATAATCCATCAACAAACTTGATATACCAGCAAAACTGTTAAGACCATACTAGCACTAAGTTCATTACATAACATCAAAGTTCTCAAATCAACACCTAAGATATAGCAACAATACCGAATGAAATCAAACGTTAACTTTCAGTATCAGAATCACTAAGTACACATATCTGATTAGTTATCTACATACCCACTGTAACAGGCCACCTAAGGTCATTGTACACAAAACTTCTTAAGTAATGAAAAAATCGTATATTTTCTAATAAATTCCCCATTCTAATATCAAGTTTATTTTTTCCACCGGGTTTAATGACGTTTGTCAACAATTTTTCAGTTATATATGACGGCTGGTTCACCTAACCAGTTTTCCTGGACTGTATACTAACCAGTACTAACTTACCCTTCCACAAGGACCCAGCAACTTCTCCACATATGGAGGAAAATCAACATTTTTTTCAAATTTTCACAGAAGAGTATGACCTGCTGCAGCCAGGATTTGAACCCGGATTGCCGAGTTACAAGTCTAGCGCACTAACCAGTGGACCACAGTCACAGCCCATATCAAGTCTTAAGATGATGAAGTCAAGTACCAAGTTCAGTGTGTTTATATAGACTGGTACCCCTCTAAACAGAATAAGCTTGGAAAGAGAAAGTATCCACATTATTCTGCAACCATAGATAGACTATGACAAGAATCCTGATTTCTGATTGGTCAATAGACTGGTACCCCTCTGAATACACTGATTGGTTGATTCTAGATTCTAGGCTCATCATCCAATCAGAATTCTGCATTCTGAAGATGAGAATTTTAAAAGGTAAATGGACTCATTCCCAATCAAATAGAGCGTCCATTATTCCAGACTGAAATGTTCAAATTTTGTGCAAGTGATTTTACTCTATAAGCATTTGGTAACAAATCAAACGCACTAGTCTGTAATACATTTTCCCAACATTAATCTTCTAACACTTATAAATGACCGATTTTTCATTTGCTGTCATACATCAGTGAATGAATGTAATAAAGAAGTGTACCCCATCATGTAAAAGTAAAAAATTCACAATTACTGCACAAAACAACATGACTTTTGTTTGATGGCGGTACCTTTCCCCCAAAAATAGCTGAGTTAAAAACTAATATTTTCAAAGTAAGGGTAATTTTTTGGACCATATATGGTAGAAGAAGTTCAAGACCCTACTGTAATAAATTGTGTATTTCTTCTTATCAGCAAGGACTTTAGTGACATTCCAATATGTGGCATGTAAACGCTGGATATTAGAATCTTCTATCAGTAAACAGAGGTCATTCATATATCAATCATTTTTTATAAAATGTACAATATTGGCCCGATGACCTGAAACCTTTGAGATAAGGTATAAAAAATCCCATATCCCCGCTAATCAACTGACCCTATTTGTTCCGCAAACCCTAGGCATCTTTTCAATCATAGTTTTTTTTCTATCCAATATTTCCATTTTAACCCCTTACTTCATAATACTGCATTTCCTCGCGTCTGAAGCAGACGACTTTTGAAAACATTGGGCAGAAGAAACCATTGCTTGCAATGAATCGTGGCTTCTTTTCCTACAATGTTTTCAACTCTGTCAGTGAGAAATAACTCACTTTTCTGATATAAATTGATGCTTTGTATATTTACTTCAAATTTGGATGAGTCCAAAATATGCTTATGAGGCAAAGGGTTAATATGAAAAAAATATAAAAAAATTTGCCCACATACCGATCCTCTATTTTTGCGGGAATCAAAGCCGAAACCAAGTAAACATTGTTTTGGCCTAATACGGAACTTTGATTTGATGACACTATGATTAGGCCTAAAAAAAATGTTTGTTTCCGGTTACTCGACCAACTCATCTTTTACCTGACGACTCACAAGTTTTTACAGCATTCAAATCTTAGTGCTATATTGTAATTTTCACAACAGTGTAGCCGATATTAATAAAAAAAAAAGAAATAAATCCCTACCTACAGACACATCTTTTTTCGGCATGTAACCGGAAACAAACCTCTTTTTGTTTAGGCCTTCCAATTAAGTCTTCACGACACATAGGGATTTTTTAGTGCTCAGTAACAAGTAAAAAAGGTGTTAATTTAAATTCTTTATCTTCACATGTACAATGTCGCTGCAATGTCACTGTCATGTATTATCTGTTTGTACAGGGTTGAACATTTGTGTTTTTTTTATTTCAGCAGTAAGAGACCATAAAATCATTTCATTTGTGGATAGCAGTCAATAGAGCCGGCCTCCATGGTATGGTTTCTGACTAATAATTACAAGCCCCCAATTCCTTCCAGGACAAAACAAATTTCAAGTGTGGGGAGGCTGTCCAGTTAGCTCACAGAAGGTCGGTCATTCTACTCAGGTGTTCACCTGGGGTGTTCCTCAACCATTAACTCTTTCACTGCCAAATTTCTGATAAGTGGAATTTCTCAGTGCCAAGTATTTCTTACTTGTGTTCACCCTGTCCTCCGCAAGTAACTGCAAACTTCTTCACGTGAATTGTTTGAATTAGTCTTCAACCAAATTCTCACAGAGATCATGTGTTACACCTATGGTTTGAACACAGGAGCCCAAGATCTGTAGACTTCACTAAAGTCTGTAAATTTCTCTAAAGTCCAGACCTATACGGGTCGCCGAAAGGTGACATCAGCATTCAGAATCAAGTTGATGCCGTTACCGTGGTCCAGTGGTTAGTGCCCTGGACTTGTAACCTGGAGATCCGAGTTCGAATACTGGCCATGGCAGGTCATACCCTTCTATGAAAATTTGACCAATTTTGGTCAATTTTCCTCCATATGTGGAGAAGTTGCCGGCTCCTTGTGGAAGAGTAAGTTAGTACTGGTTAGTATACAGTCCAGGAAAACTGGTTAGGTGAACTGGTCGCCGTATATAACTGAAACAATTGTTGAAAAATGGCGTTAAACCCCAGTGACAATAAGTCACATAAAAACAAACAATCAGAATCAAGTTGCTGCACAGCGACATTGGTAGCAAAAGAGTGAAATGTGAAAAAATCACCAAATGACCTTAGCTGTCAATAGGACATTAAACCCAAGAGCAGTCAACTGAATTATTCAATAAAGACATAAACTAGTATGTGCCAGATTTAGATTATTCAGTTTGATTAGTAAAAAGAATGTGATAGACCTTATTCTTTCACTATTCATCTACATTGATACTGAAAACCAGGCATGTTTCCATCATGCATAATGTTTGTACTGGGTTTAACTTTGTTTTCAACAATATTTCAGTTGTCAATAGGGCAACTATTTCACTCCAATGGTTATATATCAGTACTCCAGTGTACGGCCAAGGGCGTGATTCCGCGACATTTTTGCTTAAAAATAAAATATTGCTTGGGTGCGAATCATGTCACATACAAAATTTCTGGGTCAAATCCGAAAAACAAATTTCACATGTCACAGCAGTAAAAATATCACAGGCAACTGGTGCAGAGAGAGTGAAAGCCTTTTCCTACGACAATTCTGATTGGTGTGTAAATCTATATCGGCCAATGAAATTGATTTTTTTTCTTCTGACGGTCGATGTTTGGAAAATGGTGATGCCAGCAAAAGTGTTGAGGACTATTCTAAGCTTTCTTTCAAAAGGAAAACCCACTGGGAACACTTTTTTCTTGATACAAGCAGTTACAATATATGTGGGAAATCTTTGTCTCAGTCATATTCAAAATGTCCCCAGTATTTTTTATTCAAGAGACATTTGTCCCTAATTTATTAAACCTTGGCAGAACCCTGGTACCTGTCCAGCTTATTCCCCACCCATTAAAATTTGCTTTAAAAAATCATCCCATGTATGGAAGGAGCGCGGGACCAGCGGATATTGGATCTCCAGTCAAATCCATCATTCAAATATAATCAACTCATCCAAATGTAATTTATACATAAACATCACAATGTACAGCAGATGTCGAAACATTTTTAACAAAACTGAATCATTGCCACATGCCTATCGACTAAATCTGACTCATTGTCCGCATAATCGAGGCTGGGTAGTCTAATACTCAGTTATCAGTATACTGATATGAGCCACAGTCATGAATATGTTGTATTCGGTGTCTTTATTAATTTACGAGATATGATAACACAAGTCAACATGACTAAATGCAAGATGAATCGTTACTTATAAACTCGGTATCTATTTTTGGACACATAAGTTCTGACAAGATATGTAAAGAGTGACAAAGAAATTTTGAAGAAATAGATTGAAAATCTACCAATGGACTGCAGTAAAAACACTGTCAAGTGATATTGGAATTCAAGATTGTAGGCATACAAGTCAATGACCCATCTCATGCATAAAATTTCACAAAACTATATATAGTTTTACAGCTGTCATGATAAGTATGACTTTTATTGGTGTGACACCTAAAACTAGGCTGTAGAATCAATTTTAAAAAGCATAAAAACTTCAATCATACATCAATATTATACAAGACAATTTTTGGGGGCTGATTTGGGGCCAAATTTCAGCAAAATTACCAAAGTACCCCTTTCTGAAAAGTATGATTTTCCCTATAATCATAAAAAATTCCTTCAGTTGAATTTTAAATTTTGTTGGAGACATATGCTGTAAGTCTCTTTTTTCAATGTCACGTTATGAACCCACATTCACACACATAAGGCCACATTCTAAATGACTGACGGAAGAGTTGTTTCCCTTCTGTGGTCTGAGTTAACAGAATACTTTATAATAATAATAATATAACAAAATAAATTGTTCAATGATTTCTCCATTATACCATTGCAAAATTTCCCCTGATGATATAACAATATTTCTTCCCTTTCTAAAGACCCCGACGTCTTTCCCCTAAAGACAAAAAATAACACTTAAAAATGATAAGAAGGGCCAAGACATCGGAACATAAAAAGGTCAATTCAATGTTAGCTGAATACGTTAATTAAAAGGATGGAGTGTCTTGAGTTTATTAAATAAAGAATTTTGAGAATCTAAAGTTCGATGTTAATGTATGAAGCATCTTAAAAATGGAAATTAGCCGAAATTCAACAAGAAAAATGTGTTTTTAAATGTATTTTTTTATTCCCAATCCAAATGCACTACGTGATCTGTGGAAAAACGATATAAAGGCACTTATTATTTAGAATATGACAAAAAATCTGTATGGTGCTACAAAAAACATGATAGATAAAAAAAATGATCAAACAATCAGTTCACAACGTAAGGTTATTGTCAATCAAAACAAAACTGCTAGCTAAATTAATAGTTCCACAGGCATATTCATAACTCACAATTTTTACAGCTCAATCAATAGTTCCACAGGCATATTCATTACTCACAAGTTTTACAGCTCAATCAATAGTTCCACAGGCATATTCATTACTCACAAGTTTTACAGCTAAATTAATAGTTTCACAGGCATATTCATTACTCACAAGTTTTACAGATCAATCAATAGTTCCACAGGCGTATTCATTACTCACAAGTTTTACAGCTCAATCAATAGTTCCACAGGCATATTCATTACTCACAAGTTTTACAGCTCAATCAGCATTTTTATAAGTCCAGTATTTTCATCGGTCAGAATTTCACAGGACAATCAAATAACACTTAAAGTAGCATTTTGACTCTTGAAATTGTAAAATAAAGCTCCCGAATGGGTCACATTTACTCTAAGTATATTAATTACATCGGTAAAACATTTTATTCACTTCTCAAATTAATATCAGTCAATGGTTATTTTTGACCTACAACTTTAAACATCCAGCGAGTACCTTGATTACAAAATCATCCAAAAAATGGATGTACACAATCTATTTGTTAAATACACCTACCCTTATTTGCTTCACTCATGAAATATTGTTCTCTGCGTTACATAGTATAGCCGAGAACCACTGTCTCAACAGGCACGTGACCAAAACCGGTTGGTCAGTTCGTGCATGGGTATATATAGAGGTGTGGTTACAAAGCGAATCATTCTACGTAGCGAACGCACTAGTACGGAAATTCAGCCTAATACAGTCACAACTATGGAGGACCACGCGGATATCATTGATATTGTGGACAAGAAAATTGAAACTTCTTTCGCCAGCCACAAGCAGGAACTGTTATCAGAAATAGGGATGATGTTTGATAAGATAAGTGACAATACTTCTATTTCACAAATTAATAAGATTAATTCTATTGTGCACAATGTGCCCAAATTTAAACGTAAAAGCAATGAGGACCAATACAGCTATAATTGCAAGCTGAACGCCAAACTAGAGGAAGCCTTGGCTTCAAAGACTTATGAAACCTGTTTTTCAAAAATTGAAGAAGGTAACCATTTTAAATGTTTTATTTTGACTTTTCATAATTACAACGTCACAAGACATTAGATATTTTATAGAGGTTATTCTGTATTACATTATTTTAATTAACGCGACCGTGTGAATTATACACTGTATAAACATTAGGTTTTATGTGTTTAACTACGATGATAAAATGAGTTCAATGAATAACGTGAAACACGTGCACACGTTGTTTATGCAGACTTTTAATGGCTATATTCATTCATTTTTAGTCACAAATACTATGGTACATTGATTAGATATGGACGTACGTGTGTGCATTAATATAATTTTGTATGCGGGTGTGTGTATATGGCGGTGTATATATATTCATGTATGTGTGCATATGTATATGCATGTAGACGCACTTACGCTATTAAAATACATGTTTTAGTATCTCTTGTAGATACACTTTTTTACAATTGATGTAATTTCGAAGTGAAGGCGTATACATGTAATTTTTTAATACGTTTTTTCAACAACTGAGTTGTGTATGGTTCTTTATCCATTTTACATAGATTACATGTGTCATGATTTTATAATATTTTATTGTTCATTAAAATCATTTATTCTTATTATTCAGCTAAAGATATCATAGCTCATCGCCAGAAATTAATTAAATTGGCTGACTCCAGTGAGCTTGGTTGGAAAGTAGCCAATGAATATGATGAAAACCCATTAGCTGACGACTCTGAAGATGAGAAGCGGATTTATAGAGCTGAAGCCAGAGCCAACAAGAAGCACAAAGCTGCACAATCAAAGAGAAAACAGACTAGATATAAACCATACATGAAAAAATCAACTGAAACCAATATACAGACAACAAATAATAAACCAGGTCTGCGTTTCTCATGTGGTACAGCTGGTCACTGGAAGAAAGACTGTACTGAGAACAGGACATTCAATAAGTTGAGTATAACACGTCATAAAACTTGTATTACTTCTAGTATTGTAAATGACTTATCAATCAAAGAGTCATATATTAATATCTCTAATAATACAAAACCAGCACCGTTATATGCAGATATATCGGATAAGTCTAGTATAAATAATGCTGCACTCAGTCAGATTTCTCCAGTGGGCAGTTTAAAAAAGCACTTAAACATGTGGAAATCATGTGCAGGAGACTATATTGTTGATATTATTCAAAATGGATATAAACTTCCATTGAAAACTGTTCAACCAGAAGTATGCTTGAACAACAATAAATCAGCTCGTGATAACGCACAATTTGTACAATCAGAGATCTTTAATTTATTAAATAAAGGGGTTATTACGCAAGTTAATTTCAAACCATTAATTGTTAATCCTTTGACTATAGCTTATAATAAAACAGGAAAGCCAAGATTAGTTTTAGACTGCAGGCATATTAATTCTCATTTGCATTTATTCAAAGTAAAATTTGACGATATACGTGTAGCTAAAGACTTATTTGCACCAAATTATTATTATTTCACATTTGATCTTAAAAGTGCTTATCATCATATAGAAATTTTTAACGAACACAGACGTTTTCTAGGATTTTCCTGGTTTTCGGACGGAGCTACCAGATATTATGTTTTTAATGCATTACCTTTTGGAATTAGTTCAGCTGGTCATATTTTTACAAAGGTGACACGTGTTTTTATTACGTATGTTCGTTCCAAGGGCCATAAAGTAATTATGTATTTAGATGACGGTATTGGTGGCCATTTAGATTATAGGCAAGCATTAAATTGTAGTGTTTTTGTGCAAGACACTTTGTCCAATTTTGGTTTCTTAAAGGCAGATGAAAAATGTTCATGGATTCCATTGAGAAAAGTTACATGGTTAGGGCATTACATTGATTCACTATTGAACTGTATTTTTATAACTGAAGAGAGAATTAAGAATTTAGAATCCTCTATACAGGCCATTTTAAATTATTTGCCAGACAGTAAACAGACTTTATTGCATGTAAGGCGTTTAGCTTCGGTAGTCGGTCAGATTATATCTTTACAATATGTACTTGGAAGCGTTGTTAGGTTAAGAACTAGATATATGTATGCTTGCATATTGACCAGGGCGAGTTGGAATGCTCCTGTTATTTTATCAGAACAAGCTTGCACAGAGCTAAAATTTTGGTACAAGAATTGCAGGACGATGAATAACGTTGGAAAATCGTTAGAATGTCCTAGTTCATGTGATATTTCACTTTATTGTGACGCTAGCGCTGATGGATATGGTGGCTATTTGATAGACCACAGGTCAGAAGCAAATATACCTGCGGAAGAAGGTTATGAGCTCCCGGAAGTGAGCATCTCGTTTGACGAGATATATGGTAAATCTGATTATAAACATCAGTGCATAGAGAAATATTCAGAAACCAAACCCGATAATGTGGTTTTTGGCTCTTGGAGTCAACGCGAGGTGTTATTTAGTTCAACATGGAGAGAAACGGAAGCCGTCGGTAGAATTATTAAGTCTAAAATAAATGTTATGAAAAGCTGTTCAGTCAAAGTATATTCAGATAATATGAATGTAAAATCTGTATTGTCCTATGGTAGTAGTAAAGCAGATTTGCAAAGTATATCAGTTGATATCAATGATTTTTGCAATCGATATAACGTTCAGTTACAATTGGAGTGGATACCAAGATCTCAAAATGAATTAGCTGATCATTTAAGTCGATGTAAGGATAGTGATGATTGGTTCATATCCAAGCACTGTTTTACGTTTCTTGACAATTTGTGGGGCACACACACAATTGATCGTTTTTCAGCGCATTACAATAATAATTGCGAAAGGTTTAATTCTAAATGGTGGGTACCACAGACACTCGGTATTAATGCATTCGATCAGACTTGGTCTAATGAAAACAATTGGATCGTTCCACCGCCAAAATTGATTTTAAAGTGCATTAATAAATTAAAGAAAGAGCAAGCAACAGGCACCTTGGTCGTGCCTAAATGGAAATATGCTGATTTTTGGCCATGTATTTATAAAGGCAGCATGCTTAGATCATATATTATAGATATGAGGGTGTTGCCCAGACAATATGTAATTTGTAAAGGTAGAGGCAATAATGGTATATTTGTAACTGTTAATGATACCTTACCATTTGATATGATGGCTGTAAGGATAAAGTTTGGTTCAAACGTATGAAACATTGAAATACATGTATTTTGTTTGAATTGGATTATATATGTAGAACATGATATTCTATCCTTTGTTCACAGGTATTAACATAGAATATTCATTAACAGAATGTCTGGTGAAGAAATCTACACTTATTGATCAGGATCCATTAATAAACGACATGGCAAAATATATTTTACAATCCAGAGCAGATTCAACAGTGACCAAGTACAGACATTATTTTAATAATTTCAAGTCTTTTTGTGATAGTAAGTGTTTATCATCAAATCCAGCAACATATATGACAGTAGCTTTGTATATTACCCACATGTTGAAGGATGAAAAGTCAGCTAGTATTATAACATCAACGTATTATTCTATAAAATGGATGCATTCTATTCATGGTTATACTGATCCAACAGAGAACACTATAGTGAAGAATTTGTTAGATACCTCCAAAAGATTATTTTCTAAACCGGTTATGAAGAAAGACGTTATTAACTCAAATATGCTTCATTTGCTATGTAAAATGTATGAAAACAATATGACAATTATGAATACCAGGGATTTGGCTATGATTTTAATATGTTATTCTGGGTTTTTACGTTTTAATGAGTTAAGCAGTTTATATTGTTCTGACATTAAATTTATGACTGACTATATTGTGATTAGAATTAGAAAAAGTAAAACTGATATTTATAGGGAAGGCAAGGATGTTTATATTAGCAAGGGTTCATCTATTGCTTGTCCATATTTAATGTTACAAAAGTACATGTCAGACACAAATCTGTCGACTTCATTTGATCAATTTTTATTTAGACCAATTCAAAATATTCGAGGAAAATATGCTCTGATTAAGACAAATAAACAATTAAGTTATACCAGAGCAAAAGAATGTATGGTCTCTAAATTGAAGTCAGTTGCTCCAAATTTGAAATTAGGTACCCATTCCTTGAGAGCTAGTGGAGCCACTACTGCAGCAAACGCAGCAGGGATAAATGATCGATGTTTAAAACGTCATGGTCGATGGAAAAGCGATCTGGCTAAAGATGGTTATATAGTTGATTCATTGAGCAAAAAACTTGAAATTTCAAAATGTTTAGGTCTTTAAAGTCATCAAAATTGAATTTCCCTACATCTATGCTTTGTATTTTCTATAAATGCGTCTCGCTCACGCCAAACTGTAGTAGTGTTTGTCGTTTTGGTTTTGGTAAGGTCAGGTGTTGAGACATATTGTTCTCTGCGTTACATAGTATAGCCGAGAACCACTGTCTCAACAGGCACGTGACCAAAACCGGTTGGTCAGTTCGTGCATGGGTATATATAGAGGTGTGGTTACAAAGCGAATCATTCTACGTAGCGAACGCACTAGTACGGAAATTCAATTTTTGACTATGAATTATATAATATGAAAGATGTATTGTCAATACTTTATTGATATCTTTTATTGGAAAGACCATTATTCATTTATATAAAATTAGTTATCGTTCATTATTTATGAATATTTTCGTTTTATAATAGTTTAATACTCAATTAATAATTGTTTTCTGAAGAGTGCATTTCGTGAAATCTTCCGTTTTATTCCTGAGAATAATAAATGTCAGACAGTGGTAAGATACACTGAACTGTTTGAAGCAATCTCGTAAAACGAGAGTATCCTACCTGGGTATTGGTTATCTTCTACCTCCACTTCCTTTTAAAAAGGTTTGTGTTGGGGCAGCCGACTCGCAGTTTTTCTGACATTTACTTATTATTTGTTTGTCATATTTATACATAAACTATAGTCATGTTTCTTTCTAGGGTTAACTCTTTAGCGACGTGTTTGAGTGTCCGCCTACAGTGCTGGGGGTCCCGGGTTCGAGCCCGGTTGGGACCCTGGATTTTTCTCGCTCCTAATTTACTATAATGGTGGCAGCGGTGTTTGACGAAATCATGTTTCTTTCTATATTTTGACATGAACATAATATGTAATACTTCACTTATTAACACATATACATAGTATCTGTTATAAATACATCTTGACAATATACTTCCGTACAAATAAATGCGTCTCGCTCACGCCAAACTGTAGTAGTGTTTGTCGTTTTGGTTTTGGTAAGGTCAGGTGTTGAGACTAATATAACACATGTCTACTTCCTTGTTAAAATCTGGTATCAAAATACATATGAATATAGGCATCTAATTTCATATATTAACATCACAGTAACATACTCTTGTATATACAATGAGACATGCACCAAAACGAAGTATCGTTTATATCGTATATTCCCTTATAAATGCCCTTCCCCGAATAAACAACAACAACATGAAAATGACCATATAGGACAATAACTGCTTTTCTAACTTCATTTTTAAGATAAGTTATCCAGAAATTAAACAATGGTTTAAATGGTACAGGCTATTCTAGTATCCATACTCAGCCCCCTAAAAAGGGTTGAACACTTTACTCAGAAAACAGTACCACTAAAAATAAATATACTTACCCAAAACCACTAATCCCAAGCTTTTCTAAAGTTCTTGCTGTGATAGATCCTTTTTTATTCATCTTTTCAACGTAAACCTTCCTCCTTGCATCAAACCCAGTATTAAACCATCTCCAGGGTAAATGATTTTATGTTGCTAACACTAAAAGAAGAAAAAGTTAAAATTTCAGGATACAGATTTTTAAAAATATCTGACGATGGTGAACAGGTGGCCATAATCATTGGCTCACTGGAAAATCCAATGAAGCAAATATTATTCTGGGCGGCCAGTAAAAAATATGTTAGCTTCCAGTTACGAGACCAAAAAAGAGGGTAGGCAAGTCGCAAAACTTCTTTTCTGATTTTATTTCTAAGCATATCTTATGCATCTTTGAGGTATTATTGATCCCCTAATATTTTGTAACTGCAATTTTTTTTATTTTGCTGATAGAAACTTCAATTTTGGTGCCAAAAAATATGGTTGGTGGGGTAGCTGGAAAAGTAACTCTTTTTTCTGGTCTGATAGTAATTGCTGTAGAGTAAAACTTTGTCATTACAACCACCTTTGGGACTAAACAAATAGGTCAGAATGTAGAAGTGGTTACACATTATATTTATAAAGATTAGTAAAAAAGTATTCTTAATTAACCCAAAGGATAGTAATGGAAAAAAGTATGATGGCTGACTTGAACATATGGTGGAGGTCGGGTAAGAAATATATCAACAAAATAATCCAATACACAAATTTACTATTATATGTGCTTGTGTGATAGTACATTATTCATTTAGTAAGAAAACAGGCCACTTCTAAAAGTCCTGCTGCTTGGTTAACTCTTCAGCAACGTGTTGCAAGTCCACCGATAGTGCTAGGTGTCCTGGGTTCAATCTCTAGTTACAGGGCTTTTTTTCCTTCTATAACAAGGGCCATTTATAGGTGTCTTCCCCTCAGAAAAAAATCCTTAAATTCATGCAGATTTCCCCTAAAATTCAGTTTGCTTCAAGTTTTTTCTTATAATGTTGTGAATTATGTATCTGTAACTCTGGTAGTGAAAGACATAAATATTAAATTTATAATTAAAAATTTATACAACACAAAGAGTGAATATTCTGAATATTTTATAAATGCAACCATAGTGAAACCAAGCATCATTGACAATTAACGAATCATTTTAAATTGGGGCCGTTTAAACCTGCAACCAGTGTCCGCCTCAGCATCAATGAAAATTACCAAAGTTATTGATTGAAATAACGGAACGATCTAGGCTTGCCAACAAACAAAAAATTATCACAGCTTCGGCAATGAGAAAAAGACATGAATTATGGACATTCAATGATCATTCAAATGATCGTCTTTTAAATACGGCCAATTCAAAAGAAGAAACTAAACTAGCCGAGCTTTTGACATTTCTAGAAATACGACACTAAATTACATCATACCTAATCAAGCAAGTATAACGAGTACAGAAATAAACAGCATGTTTACAAAACGAGCGTACCTGATCTTTAGATCAATATTTGGCATAAATTATAGAAGGCTAAGAGCATTCTCCGTCGTAGAAAATTTAGTTAAAATACTCCCATTTTGTCAATAAACTTATTTCCGCTAAGGGAGACAATCAATTTGCAGATAGGATAAAAACTACGCGTTACCGTACTGGGATTATAAGACAAAGTGTATTCCCCGACCCCAGCACCGAAAATAAGAAAAAATGACTGATTTCACGACCCAAGGGATTTTTTTATTTCCAAAGAAAGTTTTCAAAACCAAATTAAAGTTAAACCTCTCAGTTTTCAGGAAATGTAAAAATATTTATTATATCTTGTACGAATATATGTTTTTGAACCATATGAAATTCACCAAAATTTCAACAAAATCTGTCGCTAAATTTTTGTTCCGAATTCAACGGTCTTTAGTCTACTTATTTTTCAATTTATTTTTATTTTTCTTACCTCATATCAAAGTTAAAGCTCTCAACTTTCCGAAATGTTAACTTTTCCAAAATTGGTTCGTGTTAAATATATTTTGAGTACCCCATTGGTGCACAAAAAATAAAACAATAAAACGCAAATATTTTAGGGTCCGAATTCCTTGGGTACGGCCTTGGAACTGTCAGTGGGAGCGCTACAGGAATTTAAACTCATTCTTAATTCCGTAGAGGAATAAGAAATAGAACACATAAATAGATAATCATAATTTGAGAGACAACCAAAGCACCTTTTTAACTTGGACAGCACATGCCACGAAGCTCTATCAAATTTATGTCTATATATATATATATATATATATATATATATATATATATATATATAGACTGTGTATAACTTTACCCACTTGGATATTTAGGAGAACAAACAGCCATATATAGTGCGAACCATTATATATTACACAACTAGACAATATTATATAACAGAGTTAACGCCATTAGTTCTCAGTCCGAACAAAAGTGCGTCAAAACAACGCAACATAGACAGTAAATCGATTTGGAACATGCGCCGAATTAATTAAAATCCCAAAATCTTACATAAATTCTGTTGGGTATATGTATACATGTACATACATATATTTGCGTGTTTAGGGAAACAATAATTAGATTAACATCATTACTATTGTTGTTTCTTAAAATATCAAACGATACAAACCATAAACCAAATTTCATTACAAATCTACATGTATGTGTGCACTCACGTGTATGTATACAATCACATGTATGTGTACAATCACATGTATGTGTATAATCACATGTATGTATACAATCACATGTTTGTATACAATCACATGTATGTGAACAATCACATGTATGTGTACAATCACAATCATATGTATGTATACAATCACACGTATGTGTACAATCACACATATTTGTACAATTAAACGTATGTATACAATCACACGTATGTGCACAATCACACATATTTGTACAATCAAACGTATGTGTACAATCACACGTATAGCAAAGTTTGTTCGGACTCTGACGTGGTTGTCAGTCTGTAAATGTCGAATCTACTGTACAAACCAGCGGAATATACAGCATTTTTTGTTTGGTTAAGGGGGAGGGGCGTAAAGTATAAAAGTTTATGTAGAATATGGACACAATCATCATATATAAAGTTCTGACTGTTTTTACTTATGCTTGCCAGATTATAAAAGGGGGCACATGCCGGTTCTGCCCACCACAAATCTGCGCTTGCTAATCTTTTGCCTTTTTAACCGTCTCACACATTGACTGTTTAAAATAGCGAACGCACGAGGAAGACAGAAGATGCTATTTGAAGTGGTGTTCAGATCTATGGGCCATCTGCTGTGGACATCGAACAAGATAGGCGAGTAGGTACCAGATCCCTTGACCAACTTAAAAATAGTCATTTCTTTATTTTCATGAATTTGAAAGGTTAAATGTTAACTTAAGTGATTGCGGATCTTTTTTGGACTTACTTCATGTATATTAAGCCCATGTTAAACGCAAGTCCATCGTTCACAACACTTAAATAGCTCGGTTAAAAATTAGAACACAAATTAAATAAAACTCGTTCGCCGGCTGTCGTTTTTCATCCTTTTAATCGAGCGAGTCCTTTTAGGTATAAACATCATGGCTGTGAACCCAGATTTACTGAAGGAAAGAAAATCGGCTACATTTGATGTAGAAAAATTGACAGAAATTTTATATAATGGCAAGAGCTCAGTAAGACGTCGTCGATATTTACGTAAGTTATTTTTTAATATCCTCCTTTCTTCCTATTTCAATTTTCAACCTTGATGATTTATCTTAGCCTATCTCAAGTATCTGGGTCACTAATTAGGACGAGATGAATTGATGCTCAAAATAATGCATACTGAGTTTTTGTTAAATGTATTAATTATAATGAAACAGAGTGTTTGACGTTTTGGTCTCTATGTAGAAATTTCGATAAAAATGCTGATTTCGTGTCAAGGTTTCACAAAACTCTTAAGTAATCAGTATCTCAAAATATTGACTAGAATAGAGGTCTGTGATTCAAAGAGTAAATTTTCTTATGAAATCGTAACATTCGTTTCCTTGTTCAGTGAAGCATATCATACCCAAGTATTCATCATTCAGTATTTCGAAATAGGAAAATGCACACTTCACAGTGATTTTTTCCTTCTTTGTTTGGGTCCGGTTAACAGACCCTTCCCAATTGAAAATGAAGAAATTTTTTTCCGAATTCCCGACTTACAAATTCCCAATTGTGGCATCACAGTGGAATTTTTCCAAGTTGGACCCGACTGAGACACTTTCCCTCAATTGCAAAAAAAATCGCTGCTTCCATATATATGTACAATATGTGCTGTAAAATCATTTTTGTATTAATAAAGTTTAGAGACCAGTTAGTGAATTAAACAGAAAATCAGGAGTCAAAGCTGTAAAAATGGCTGAAAATTCATGCAGAATTTTATGTGTTATTAGAATGAGCTATACCTAATTTGAACAACTTTTGAAAATTAAAGAATCAAGCACAGCCAATTTTGTGAACTATTTTACGAAGGTTCACAAATTGGAATGCTAATTTATTAATGGACGGGACAATCTAATTTATGCCCTTATGTAAACATGATGATTATCACGAAACATTTCGATTTTATGATATATGATACAAATTGTGTAACATCGAATTTGCACGTACATATTTTTTAATTTATATTGTTTACAAAGTTCTCTTGTCCTGCAAAAGGGTTGTCCCAAAATATTATTTTTTAGATGTGACAAAATATTTTAATACTAATCTGCAAACTTTTAAATAAAGTTACAATAGTTTGAATTTATTTTGTAATATTTCATTTTCATTTTTCTTGACAAATTCCACCCACAATCTGACTTATCAAAGAATTTACTTAATTTTTGTTATCATTGTTTTGATTTATTTTTTATTTTTATTTTCCCGTGAAACTTTCTATCCTTTCAAGATAGTCATTTTAAGTCATTTTCAACATTATGGAATGGAGAGGTTGCCGACTCTTTTTTGTTTCTCGGGCAGTTTTAGGTGTACAATAAAGTCAATATTCATTTCAATATTTTTTTCCAGAAAATCTTGTATTTCAAGACAAATTCTTTCAGTCGTTCACGCCATGGTGGAATCTAGAGCGGGTGGAACATTATGACACGGCTGTGAAGAAGGCCGTCTACGTCAATAAAATGATTCAAGAACTTAATATTACAAATGGAGTAGAACAATTTTATATCAGAGAGTAAGTTTATTGTGTTACTTTTCCCAACTTTTTTTCAATTTATTTGGTCAAGTTAATGTTTCACAGATATATCTTTGAAAACTTAAACTTTGAAAGCTGATCTTTGTTTATAAATAAGGAATGTTTTGTTCTATTGATTGCTTTAGAATCTATTGTCATCACCTATTGGTAAATGTCTGAAGTATGTACCATTAGCAAGAATTTGAAATTAAAACCTGCTGTCTTGACTAAAAAATGTTTTTGAAACAGGCCCTAAATACAATACAGAATTGTGATATCTATAAATAGAAACATGTGATATCTATAAATAGAAACATGTGATATTCAGGGCCGCAGCATGTCAGGAAGGAAATCCACTGGGGCTCCATCACGTTATGTTTATGCCCACGATCGAGAAGCAGGGGACCAAAGAACAGATTGAAAAGTACCTGGTACCAGCCAAACAATATAAGATTATTGGAACATACGCACAGACAGAACTTGGTCATGGTAAAAAAATAGATGAAACAGTTTTTTTCTTATCAAACAGTAAAATTCTTATTGTATTGCCAGGAGAATCTTTGATATGTTGAATATCAGGTTTGATCACAACCCTTAGGCTTTCAGCGGGATCGGTTGGGTTTTATGTTTAATGTGCACATTTGATGAAACTCACTTAGTCATGTACATATACAATATTTGTCACATTGTGCAGGGGTGTAGAAATATTTTCATGTAGCCGGTAAGCTACTAAAAGTATAAGGGGGGGGAGGGTCTGGAGGTTCTCCCAAGTAGGATGCAATGGGGCAATGCCCCCTGTGAAAAAAAGAAGCCAGCAAGAATGAATGCTCAAATGGCTGGTTGATTTTTCTGGCTCCTGACTCATTTCTACTCCCCTGCATTGTGAAAGAGGGAAGATATATATACCTAACTTCTAACTGAAGCTTAATTTGCAATGTTTTGTCTGTTATATCAGGATCTGGTATCCTTCTTGAAGTCTGCAGGTATGGCAGTCTGTGAATTAAAGGTTTAACACCAATGCTCGACAGATCCTCTCGTCCACTCGTAATTATGTGTAGAAAGTCACTCAGGATGAATTGAAATTGCTGTAGAACTAGTTAAAATTCGAAGCTGATCACCTGGCATGATGAATAGCCTGAGAAAAATTTGTCAAGCCCTGAAATTTTTTTTACCTGGTATTCCGTCAAATCTGTTTTTATTTTCTATCCATCTTTTCCTTAAGCATTAATTTTGTCTTTACAAGTTTGTTTTATTATGTTTTATTCAGGGACATTCATTCGTGGATTGGAGACAACTGCAACCTATGACCCCAAAACAGAGGAGTTTGTTATCAACAGTCCCACACTGTCATCTATGAAGTACTGGCCTGGAGCTTGTAAGTAACACCAGGCTTTTCACTAAACATCAAAAGTTGAGGGTCAATAAATGACCTTTGTTTGATGATAATTTGAAGAGTCAACGAAATTTCCTTCTACTTTTCTTGTAAATTTGACCCTTTGGTACAAACTCTTAACAGTAAAAAGCTTTATTTATCTGATTTCAAGAGTCACAATGCTTTTTTAAGATCAAATGAAAGCCCTGAACATGATAAAATGCATATCAAACATTTAAACTTGTCCCATGATGCATAGCAACAAAGTAAAGATCATGTCCCAATTTTTCAAGTTTTTTGATTGGTTGATACTGATATGTCATATGATTGGCTGAAAAAAATTGAGCAAAGTTTAAAAACAAATCCCATAATGCACTAGCCTCTCTAGACTGGTTCCTGTACGCCATTATGAATGGGAAAAAAAGTGTATCAAGTCTATGATGTTCTTATATGGGGCACAAAATGTCTCAGCTATGATCCGAATTGTTGAAAATTTTAGCATATAATATTGATTGCTTGCAAGCATGCTGTAAGTCTTCAAATTGATTTCAAGTCCTTTAAATTATTATGTCCTTGAATAGGTAGAAGTAAAGATTTTTAATGTGGCTTTAAGCCTTATCAAATGCTCTGTATCATTTCAGTTAGGTTTTACATCCAGCAGGTTTCAAGTAGGAACTAATCTGCTGTGTGTGAGTGGTATGGCCAGATTGATTTTGGGTGTGTCTATAGCATGGACTTATAACTACGTAGCCACACCCTTTGAGTATGAAGGCTGATTTAAGTAAAGAAAGTCAAGATATTCCTGACTAAACTTGTTTCAAATATTAATACTTGTCTTTCTTTTAGTGGGTAAAACATCCAACCATGTAATACTGATGGCTCAGCTTTACAGTCAGGGAAAATGTCACGGTCTTCATGCTTTTGTTGTACAGATCAGAAGTTTGAAGGACCATACACCTATGCCAGGTAAGTACCAAAGATCAACCGCTCCTCTCTGAATAGGATATCTCAAATCTGGACCTCTCTTGTCCAGATACCTCTCTAATATGGACCACTCTAGTCTGCATATCTCTCTAATATGGTCCTTTCTTATCAGGATATCTCTCTAATATGGACCTTTCTTATCATCTTATTATCTCTGTAATATGGACATTTCATATCAGGATATCTCTATAATGTGGACATTTCATATCAGGATACCTCTATAATGTGGAGATTTCATATCAGGATATCTCTATTATATGGACCTTTCTTATCCAGATACCTATCTAATATAGACCTCTCTCTAATACGAACCTCTCTAATATGGGCCTCTCTCTAATAAGGACCTTTATTGTCCAGACTTTTCTAATCTGGATATCTCCTAAATCTGGGCAAATTGGTCAGTACCATATTTTTATACAATAATTTTATCTTTATAAAAAACATTGTATATTTTTATATTGTATAATAGATTTTACTGCTGGTTCCCTGATCATATTTTAGAACATATTGTAGTTGAAAATACTGGTTCCATGTTCACAATGTCATCAAAGTTCAGAATGCTGGTTCCATGATCATATTGTAGTTTTGAGAGCTGGTTCCATGACCACTTTATTGTTTAGAATACTGGTTCTATGACCTCATTATGATTTGGTTTGCTGGTTCCAGGCGTCACGGTGGGAGACATCGGTAACAAGCTTGGGTACGAGGGTATGGATAATGGTTTCCTCATGTTCAACAATTATCGAATACCAAGAGATGCCATGTTGATGAGATATGCAAAAGTAAACTTTGTTTCTTATCTTTTTAAGTTAATGAGCCCGGGTCCTGGCTTTCCTCCTGAAATGTGGGCGCTTTTCGGGAACCTCACGGTTAAACTTGGCGCGTAATACAGCAAGAGTGAGGTTCCCGAATAGAGTACGCATTTCAGAAGGAATGGATGCCGCCACTTTCGTCAATCGAAAAAATGGCTAGTGATTTACCTTTTTGTTTTTCTGATACGCAGAGCAGCGAAATGACGTTTTTTTTTCTTGGCAGGTTTGCGTTGTTTGATGAGTTAAGATTAAAAAAATCAGGTCTGTTTGGGTATATAAATCCCAGAAATCGAGTGCCTATGCACCCAGGCTGACAAAAAGGGCATATTTATGGCACTTTGTGTGGTATACAATTAAAAGTGGCAGCATATGGCACTGTGTTTAACAGGCATGTCCATTCAAGAAAGGCCTTGAGGAAACACTATTAACTACAATAAAACCTCAATATTTAGACCATAGTCATGACCGAAACATTTGGTCGTAATAATGAGGTGGTCTCATTATCAAGTTTAATTATCGGGGAATTATTGAAAAACTATAAAAAAATAAGTGGTTGTTATAACAACGTGGTCATAATATTGAGGTGGTCACAATGTGAGGTTTTACTGTATTTGAGTAAAATCCTTGATTTGTATGTCTTGACATTAACAAGGTGATATGGCTACCTTATGTTGATACTGTGGTAAGCCAATATTATGATACAGTCAAGCACGTGGACAAAAGCCAACAAAGGCAGAGAAGAAATGTGATTTTTACCGTATATAGATTGAGTCTTTATTCTATGATTGTTTGTACTTTGATATGATAAGGATAAAAATACAGTACAACTTTGTTATTACAAGCTTTGATATCACAAGCACCCAAATTATTTCGAGGAGTTTGAAGTCCCATCAACATATGTTCTTACTTGTGAATTATTTTCAACGAACAAACAAATACCTCTTCATTACGAGCACCTGGTTTATCTCGAGCATTCAATCTGTTCCAATGACTCCTTGAGATAATGAGGTTTTACTGTATGCAAAATAATGACTGGTGTTCACAGGTGGACTGTATTTACTGATGAATGTTCACACGGGTTCAACTGTATTTGTAAAGTACAGTGGCCAATGTTTTAGAATCTGTTTCGTTATTTTTTTTAATATTTTGTCAGAAAACGTTGCTATTTATTGCTTCACACATTTATCAAGACTGTGTGATAATGATTAAAAATTCCTGTCTGTGCATGTTTTCTGTTCTTCTCCTTTCATATCTGTATGTTCGTAACTTTCTGTAAAACTTGCATAACCATAGTAATAATGTGTAAATGTGTCTGTGATTATTTTTTACCAAAAAAACAGAAAGATTCATGATTACAATTTTTTTTGATACAAGTGATCTGATTGGTGGATATGATTCATGTTTACAATTCCAACCAATTAAACTTTATGTTACATACATACTTGGAAACTGCTACCTTTTCCCTTGCTTAGGTTGAGAAAGATGGTTCATATATACCTCCTCAAAACATGAAATTAGCCTATGGTTCAATGGTATTTATTAGAGCCCTTATTGTTGGTGATTGTGGGAGGAGCTTAGCTCAGACCTGTGTTATTACAACAAGATACAGCGCCGTAAGAAGACAGACAGAAATAAGACCTGGGTATGACTTTGTAGTGGACTTAATGCCTAGGATTGAGATATTTTTGTTTTCTGCCTTTTCGGACTAAGTAAGGTTAAACGTTATCTTGATTGTGTGATATTAGGGATCTCGTAGAAATCTAGTAAAGTGCCGCTGTTTCGTTCGTTTTGAAACAGAGGTTGGTCAGCTCACAGGCGTAAGATACATTGAATTGGTAGGAAGAGCAATAATTGAAAGAAGGGGGAAAAAAATAGTCAAATTTATGGTTACCTGACTGACTCTAGTTTTACACCAATCCTGAAGTTTCGAATAGCAAAATACAAACTTCAAAAATGTTTGTGATGAAACTTAGCTTGTATTCTCACAAAGGGTATTAGATAATTTTTTTAATCAAGTAACCCTGAACAGGATTTTTTTTCTCGCCTAACATACACTAGCGAGCGATTTTAACCCATAAAATAATCAATTAGATTTAGCGTATGTGGGGGAATTTTATTTACAATATGGGGTAGTTGCCCCTTGGCAGAACACAAAGGTGGAGTATGCACGGTATGTAATTGGTATTTAGCATTTCTGATGAACAAATCTTCGGGTAATGGAATCCGACACCAGATATTTAGGTAAGGCTATTATGTAAGCATACTTACTGTATGTTTTGTTTTTATGTGTCACCGGGGTTAACGCCGTTTCTCAACAATTTCAGTTATATACAGCGACCGGTTCACCTAACCAGTTTTCCTGGACTATATACTAACCAGTACTAACTTACCCTTCCACAAGGAGCCGGCAACTTCTCCACATGTGGAGGAAAATCGACATTTTTGTCAAATTTTCATAGAAAGGTATGACCTTCCACGACCGGGATTCGAACCCGGATCTCCCTGTTACAAGTCCAGTGCTTTAACCACTGGACCACGGCCGCAGCCTCACTTATTGCATGAAACTCCCTGTAAGACAACTTACCACATTTCATTTCAACGCTGGGTAAGTTCAACTACTGGTGTATAAAACATTAATCAAACTAATGTATGGAACAAATGGCCATTGCTGTCAAACTTGTGAACAAAAGCCACCTATTGATGAGAAGATATGTGGCCTGTTTGTACAGTTGGCCTATATTCAGAGGTTTGTATGGATTATGTATTGTAGAGTGGCCATTGTTTGTAGGGTGTTTTTTAAAGTGGCCATTTTCCTCTGCTTGATTGTACTTGATTTTTAACCATATTTCATGATTTGTGGAAACTCACGGCAAACATGGATGTATTATTTGAAAGCGCTTTCTATAACCCATTCTGAAATATATTTTCTACAATCATCTGTAGAAATTGATAAGTCTTAATCAGGTGTTGACTTGTTCCATCTTTCTCAAAAACAAAATGTCTTTATTCTTGTCGATGCTTCACATGTCAGTTTGCTTAATCATTGTACGTTTTGTACGAACTTCGCCTTTTTTTCTTTATTTATGCAATTTATAGCTTAGCATGTCAATAGAATTTTTTTTTTCTTTTGATGCCCAGAGTCTTTAGGTTTTATATGTGTGTAGGGTCTGGCAGTTTTATACTTCGTGTTATGTGTATAAATTAAGCCTTTAACATCTCTAGGGCCAATTAATTACTCAAATATTCTTTCAGCTAAGTTACCTATTAGCTAAGTTATAATTTAGCTAAGTTAAATTTCACTGACTTTATTTCAATGCGACAAGTTATGGTTATTCTGGATCAATTTGATAATTTGCTGCATTGTTATTGCAGAAATGTTGTGTCACAATATTTGTTGTTTTTTTCTTATAATTGAGTGCAGGGTATTTATTTGATATTGTCCAATATTAGGAAATCAAAATTTATGTTTTTTGCATATTGTTGAGGATTTTTATGGGTGGAGCTGCTAAGGATGGCAGAATTATTACTACATACAAGAGAACTTCTCTGAATGACGTATTTTTCTCTTAAATCTTACAGCTAGAGAAAGCTTAATAAAATATACACACGTCTCAAGAGGACACAATGTCTGACCTAGACTTCAAAGTGGAGTCTAATTATTACGTTCTCTGCTATTACGATGATAGCATTACTGTCATCTTTGACGTTACTGTGAAGGAAACACACTGTTCAATTTCTTTTGCGTCGGTGTCTTTATTACCATCCTGTTTACCTGTATTTTCACATTCATGTTTTTGATATTTGTGGTCTTCACTGTATTGACGTTTAATCCGTCTGTTCATGCATTACCCATGAATTGTCTAGGGTCTCTTCGACAGCCCCTTTTTGTTTGCTCCTTTATTTTTATACCCTTTCCGCCTTACCATTCCTTGCTACCATTGCTGCTTCTTGCAATGTCTTGTTCGTCGATCTGACGTCATGTATCCAGTGCAATATCTCTTCCTTACTTGCATTTTCCCCATCTTTTGTGGTTAAATCTTGAAGATTTTATAAAATTGCCTGTAACTTTATAAAGGTGGATGTTGATGGTATTTATTTGTTCGCATTGGTAATCCAAAAGTCACGTATGGTACAATGGTATGGGTATGTTCTTCAATCGTCCAAAAAACTGCTCATCATGCCCTATCACTCTGTCAGAAAGAAATAACCCAATTTTTAAATAAATTGATGTTTTGTATATTAGCTCTGAATTTGGTCCAATTTAATCCATATTTTGAGTCCAGAATATGCTTACGAGGCAGTAGGTTAATGAGCGCTTGTATGTCCCCATGTTTGGTTTCCAATGACAAAGGGTGTTAAATAGTTGTCAGGCATTGTTCATAGGTAATTTTTTTCACTACACCCATCATTTAGACTGAACTGGTTTAAATCTTTGTCTTCAGATGGATATTTCCTACATGTTAATAGCCGACTGTTTCTTCAGGGTTTTGCTTATTTTAATGGTATTTTGGACTCTTCTGTCTTTGTTTTCTCTCATCTTTTGTTTGGTTTATTCCTTTTGCAAGGTCATTTTGATGACCTTTGACATTTACAAGGTCAATGATAAATGGCATCGAAAATGTTCCTTTTGCAAATTTTTTTTGTTATACCTGGTCGTTCATGAGATGCTGACAGTAGATAGAATCATCGGTGTTTATAATGTGGCTATGACAAATTAAGGTGGGTCTGAGGGCGATGAAACATCGTACAAATATCACAACTTACTCGTGAAATCATAATGAATAAACGATAACCACTATAATTATATGAAATAAAAACAGAAACCATGAGATTGACATATTGTGCAAAAAAAGGACTATGGAGGGGACAGGGTTTAAGGGATTGCATTCTAAAACAAGTATGGATGGTGTGGAGCTCGGCCCCCTTAAAAAAATGTAAGAAAAAAGGGATACCCAAAATATTAGAAAGAAGGATTTTGGAAGTAATCCTTTTTTATTTTATATATGGATGTAGAAATGCGATATCATGTAATTGTAAAATTTACTACTTAATTAATCATTTCCTACACTCTATCAATAACTAACTACTATGAATTATATCTTCATGTTTCCAGCTTGTTCGCAATCATATCTGAAATATTTATCCTGCTAGTGTCAAGTTAATTGACAGCTTTTTGAATCTCAAAATTTTAAAATAGCTTTGGTTTAAAGATCAAATCCTGAATATTTCTTTATGTACGACCCTGGGTGCTTAAATTTTATTTTTTACAATGTGTCAAATAATTTTTTCAACGATAATAATATGTTGTATTGTACGTAATTGTAGAAAATAATTTCAGGAAAATATTGTTATCTTGAGGAGTCATAAGAACAGAGTGAATGCTCGAGATGAACATTGTGCTCATAATAGTGTGATGTTTGTTTGTTGGTTGAAAATTATACACAAGTACGGATAAATATTGACAGCGCTTTAAAAACTCCTGGGGATAAGTCGGGTCTATGTGATAGTGATGCTTGTAATAGCGAAGTTTTACTGTATACAGTGCAACCTCTCCAAAGCAACACCCTTTGAGAGATGCAAAATTATGTCATTGTTGAGAGGTTGCTGCTCTGGAGAGGTTAATTAAATAGTCAAATCGTACAGTGGGGAAAAAGCATGTTGTTGTTGAAGGGAGGTTGTCGCTCAAGAGAGGGCCGCTCTGGAGAGGTTGCACTGTAATATTTATGATGAGGTATGATTTTTATTTTTTGTCAAGTTGTTTAAATGGTTTTATTCTTATTGTTGGTGTGTTTATTAGAAAATAGTTGGTATAATTAAGAGGTGGCCTGTTTTGTGAAGTTAAGAGGAATAATGACTGGTTGGCTTTAATCGTGGTAGGGGTGTTTATTAAAAAATAGTTGGTGTACTTAAGGAGTGGCTTTGTTTTGTAAGGTGGAGAGGAATGGAACGTACACAAGATCTGGGGATTCCAGGATTGCATATGGCTCCATGGTGTATGTCCGGGCAACCATCGTCAGTAGTTGTGCGTTTGCCTTGTCCCAAACTGTAGCCATAGTTACCCGATATAGTGCTGTCAGAAGACAAACTGAATTGAAACCTGGGTAAATAAATGAAAGATTTGACAATTTTTGTTGATTCTTGTTTTGACACTGCAGTAGCACCATATTTAACTTACAAAAGATGGTCTTTTTTATTCGTCAGAACCAGCGGGGACTGTTACATGACACTTTTTGGGTTAAGTTTTTTTATTGCTTTCAGAAATCTCAATATTTTGACAATAAACAAACTAATCTATTTAAAATTGACCTTGTAACCAGTAAGGTCACTTGTAATACTAGCCTCTTGTCGTATGAATGTATATCTTGCAACGTATGAGCTGCCATCTAATTCTGCATTTAAAAACCTTTGTTGACAATTTATGCAGCGGCCATATTGTTTGTTCCATAACTGCTGGATACAAGTTTTTTGTGAGGTAAGCGAATTTTTGTTACTGTTTCCGTGGTGAATATGGATCTATATACATTACCTAGGAGAGCAAAAGTAAGTGCTTAATTTAATATTTTGATATTAATGTTTTTTTCTCCTAAATTTACAAAGTATAACATTTTTTAGATTTATAATTTGAATGAGCTGGTAAGCAAATATTCAAATTTGAATTCATTTTTTGACTTCACTTTGGTGCATTTTACATTTGAAATACATGTAGATTTAAAACAAATTAATTTATAAAATGTTCAAACCCATCCATTTTCACCAAGTGATTATTGTAATATACATTTTATACAAATTTTCTCAAAATTTCGTCTGGTTTCCGCAATAGCGAGTGTCCAATTTAGTGAGGTTCTTTTATGTCCAGTATTATGAGGATTCCAGTTTAGCGAGTGTCTGGTTCAGTGAGGTTCCGCTGTATAACATGACTGAGTCTTCTGAAATATTGAATAGAAAGAAATCATTCAAAGCAATTTGCTACTTAAAATTTGATTTTGCAAAAAAAAATGAAAAATGAATGAATCTTGCAAAATAATTACCATTTTATACGTGAGATTTGTAAAGGTGGAGAATTACAAAGATGCAGTTTCCATGTACATAAATACCATTAAATTTGGATAGCACAGCGAAAAATCTACCTCTTCAACTTAAAATTTTAGTGAATATATTCTTCCCTTGTGAGCCATTTACTGATTTATTTTTTCAATTTTGTTCTTTCAGTGGTGAAGAGCCCCAAGTCCTTGACTACCAAACGCAGCAGGAGAAAATTTTCCCTCTCCTGGTGTCGGCTTATGCGTTTATGTTTACTGGAAACAAAATGTTGATGGAGTATAATCGTATTAATGCTGATATGGAAAAAGGCTTGTTTGCTGAAATGCAAGTGGTGGGTGTACTTTATACTTCATGTAGAAAAGTTGGCCTCTATTTTCATTGTGTCAATGGTATTCACAAAGAATCTGAGGGTTTGGAAAAGGGATACTACCACAATACAAAATGTATATAGTCATGATTGCAGCCACCTCAGAATAAAGGTCACCCTGTGAATAAATGCCAAATTTTGAAAAACTGTCGCTGATTACTTAGAACAACTGACCTTCAAGTAAAGGTCATCTGTCAATAAAGGCCACATTTTGTCTTTCCCAAGGGTGGTCTTTGTTCACAGGTTTAACTGTATATATAGAAAATGGAACTTATTACCTTTAATGAGTGATTTGGGTCTCTGTAAGTTTTTCCATGTTTACTAATTCTTTTTTAAAGCCGCCATCTTTTCTTCTTACTTGGTTACAGCTTCATGCATTAGCAGCGGGATTAAAAGCCTTCTCATCTGATATAACAAGTAACGGTATTGACAAATTACGTATGGCTTGCGGAGGTCATGGTTATTCCAATGCTAGTGGTATCCCTAAAATATGGGCGAACATCACGCCGGCTTGTACGTACGAAGGGGAAAACACTGTCATGTATCTACAATGTGCCAGGTTAGTTTGAAATTTATTACTTTAATATACCATAAATAAGTTCATTAAATTAAGTTGCACTTTAAAAAAACCGAAATGAAAACACTTTTTTTCTTTACTGTAAACTTGCAGGTTGTCTTTTACCATGTCTATGTACAGGTTGGAGTTTTTTTTATTAGAAAAATCTTCAAAATTAAGTAAGCTAAGCCAGTATGTTAACTAACTTCTGAAGTATTTTCTTGTTTTATTTTACAAAGATTTTTAAATTTGTTGAATCATTGTTTGAACCGTTTTTGGGATAAATTAAATGCAATGTGGAGAATTTTCAAGGATTTAAGGTGAGTCACGAGGTTTTGTTTGTCTCAAAAAGAGTTGGTACTAATGAGGAGGGGGGGGGGGGCAATAATGTAAGAAATATTCAGATTTTTTCCAATCAAATTCACTCACATTTTACATAATTATTCAAACTCACCACTTCACCAAGGATAGGCAATAGAAAGAAACTGGCTGGATTAATAAGTTGCTACATTGAATAAGGACAGAGAAATTATTAGGAAATAGTTTAGATTTTTCTTTCAATTTTTCTTTTAATCATTTAGATATTTAGTCAAGCAGTACGCTGATGCTGCCAGTGGGAAGAAGCTGGCTGGATTTATGTCATATTTGAATAATCCAATCAAACAGAGGAGTGATTTAAATGAAGCTTTGCGATTGGACGATTTGATCGAAGCCTTTGAGCACACTGCTGCCAGGTAAGATAAATAGCACTTCTTTCAAGGGAGGTAATGCAGATTTATTTTTAAAAAAGTAATGATAGTATTTTGAGTAAAATAATCTTATCAACTAGTTTTGCATTGTTTGCTGAAGAGACGCTGTAAGCATCTGTTTAAAGTTAAATGATGTATGTTTTATTATTGTTTGCTCTAAACGTATGTTACAATACATAAACGAAAGGATGGCCATTGTTTGGATAGTGGTCTTAATGTACAGGTGGTGTTTATCCACAGGTGGTGTTTATCCACAAGTGGTGTTTATCCACAAGTGGTGTTTATCCACAGGTGGTGTTTATCCACAGGTAGTGTTTATCCACAGGTGGTCCTTATCCACAAGTGGTGTTTATCCACAGGTGGTGTTTATCCACAGGTGGTGTTTATCCATGGGTAATGTTTATCCATGGGTAGTGTTTATCCACAGGTGGTCCATATCCACAGGTGGTGTTTATGCACAGGTGGTGTTTATGTACAAGTGGTGTTTATCCTCATGTGGTGTTTATCCACAGGTGGTGTTTATGTACAGGTGGTGTTTATGTACATGTGGCCTTTAAGCCCAGGAAGTCTTTATGCGCGAGTGGTCTTTAACTTGGGTTTATTGATTGTTAACAAAAGGTTTAGAGTGTGATTGTAGATAGCAATAATTTCAATAATATTTTTGTCATAAAAAGAACATCAGATAGAATCAATGGACCATAATGAAAGAAAAGACGTGTTTATCTATCTCTGTGATGTTTCAGGTTAATTCGTGTGGCTGCCATGAGACTACAGACCTTAATGAAAGGTGGCGCCTCCATGGAAGTTGCTAGGAATGAATCTTCCGTACCCATGGTTAGAGCTGCAAAGGTTCGTTCTCATTTTATGTTTGATACAAATGTCTTCCACTTTGCTCAGGCTCTATAGAATTTTTTTTGGGGGGGAAACAGTGTCCTTAGGTTAAGGATTTTAAAAATACCTGGTTTCAACTAACGTCCCCAAAAATTTAGGATCAGTAGATTGGTAGAACTTCAAAATTATTTTCTTTACTTCTGAGATAAAGTTCATATGAAAATATAGGCCGGAAAACAATTGGCCAAACTGAAGAAATGTCTAGGCTTGGCTGATAAGAATTTTGGTGGTCAAGCACGGGCATAGAAATGTTTTCATTTAGCCGGTAAGCTACTTAAAGTAGAAGGGGAGTCTGAGGGTTAACCCAGAAGGGGGCAAAGGGGCCATGCTCCCTGTGGGTAAAACATAGCCAGCGAGAATGCTCAAATTGCTGGTTGATTTTTCAGGCCCCCAACTCATCTCTACACCCCTAGTCAAGTTAGTGGAAACCAGGATTTTTTTAGCTTGATCAACTAATTTATGTATATTTATCATAAATGTGAAAAGGGAAGTTCTGGTCATATTACATAGCAATATTTTCTAATAGGGATCAATATACTTTCAAAAGGGGCTGTAAAAGTCATGTTAAAAGACTTTTATTACAATGTCTTCATATCTGTCCTTCTTAACTTGTTTACATATATGGGACAAAACTGTTGTCTGTAATTCATATTTTTTAAATTTTAGGCTCATTGCCAGGCGTATGTTGTGAAAACTTTCTGCAGTGTGATAAATAGACCTGGCTTGGATCCATCCATTACCGGGGTGATGGACACAATGTGTAGGCTTTATGCTGTCTGTGGAATCAACGACATAATGGGAGACTTTGTTCAGGTAATTGCATTAAAGATCAGGCCATGCTTAAAAATCATTGGTTTGCAATTTTGTGATCCAAACTTTTAACATTAGCAGTTTAGAAGGCATTTTTTTGATAACAACATCTGATTGTACTGAAAATGAACTGCATGAATTAAGAAGGAAAAATTTAATTACTAAAAAAATTTTTGGGTGGGTGACAAACTAATGATTTTTTTTTAATGGCCTCAGTAGAAATTTTTTGTAACGTTGCATCAGAAAGCATTATATTGATGTAACACAGGGTTGGTATTATGAAGTCAAAATACAGTAAAACCCCACATAGCAACCACCTCAATACAACTGCCTTGCTATAACAAACACTTATTTTCAGACTGGCTTTCAATAACTCCCCTATAGTTCAATTTGATAATAAGACCACCTCATTATTACGACCGATTTTTGTCCTGAAGGTGGTCTCATTAACAGGGTTTTACCGTAATAAGAAGTAGTGAAAAAGTAAATTATGATTGTGGTATTAAGTACATGTTTTAATTTTGTTGTCTTATGAATATGAAAGTAATTCAACTAAATTCAAGTTTTAATACGTACTATTTCATCCGCATTTTTGTTCAAAAATACTAAAAGTATACTTTTTTTAAATAAAATTATTGTTTTGTAGAAGAAATATTGTAAGAAGTTAGTTCATGTTTTCAATAGAACGTGGAGGAAGCGGGGACCTAGGTTTTTATAAGTTTAGTAAAAGTTCTTATTGATTTATTGATGTTGTATGATAGTATCAAGAAAAAATGCTCTCAGAAAAGGGAAATGTCTTTTTAAAATCATCCTTTCATACTTTCAGGATGGCTACCTCAGTGGTGCTCAGGCAGAAATGGTATCAAACAAAATGTTGAAGTTGTTTGCTGAGCTACGTCCAAATGCTGTTGCTTTGGTCGACGCTTTTGATTATCCCGATGAGGTATTGCAGAGTTGTATCGGACGTTATGATGGTAACGTGTACGAAGCCTTGTACGAGTATGCTAAAGGTTCACCGCTCAACAAAACAGACGTAAGTTGGATTATTCTGTCATAATTTACAAATATTTAATAATTATATTGATGAGTGTAGATTAAAAAATAACGTCTGTATGGGTGTAAAAATCACGGAAAACCGAGTACCTATGGGTTAGTCAACTACTTGATCAATTCTGATAGGTACTGTTTTATTTCATTCATAAATGTGTGTACTCAAAGCTTGAACTTTTATTTACTGATGTGAACATTTTATGTAAGATATCATACATTCTATTACAGGTACACGAGTCATATCATACCACACTGCTTCCTTTGATGAAAGGAGAGTTGAAATTTGATGCACCGTCAGCGAAACTATAAAATTATAAATATAGACAGATACAATATGAACTCAATTAAGTTACGTTTAAGTTTTTCATCAGTTATTCGTATACGTATATATTTTCTTTAAACACCATGAGAACATCTAATACGTTAAGTTTGCATGGATTCAAAGCATAAAAATTCACTCAATAAAGGGGTTTTTCAGTGAATTAACTATTTGTGATTATGGGTAATTAGAATAATTTATAATTATCTGTTTAGAATTATGTATAACGCATGGAAGAGATACAACTTTATGCAGCCGATAGAAAATGATTGATTTTTCTCCTGAAATATTTGTTCATGAATATTTTCATATCGTCCGACAAGGAATTGTCAATTTCTGTAACATAAATAAAATATTTTTTCTACACATTTGGTACTGTTTATAATGTAATCTAATCTGAAATTTAATAATTCTGCTATTAATGCTTTCTTGCTGAAAATTCTTACATCCGTTTGTGTGTTGTATTTTATAATTTGAGAATTGCATCATCAACCCTTTGCTCCATAATACCGCATTTCCCCGCATCTGGAGCCGACGACTTATTAAAAAATATTGTGGCAAAAGAATCCATTGCTTGTAATGAGAAATGACTTCTTTTATCACAATGTTTTCCACTTTGACAGCGAAAAATATCTGAATTTTCTTGAATAATTGATGTTTTGTATTTGAATTTGGAAGAGTCCAAAATATGCTTAAGAAGCAAAGGGTTAAAATCAAATTTGTTAAAACTTGTTAAGTTTGTTGGTTAGTATATTTTTTTAATATAGTTATGATGAAAAATACTTTTGAAGCAATTTCTAGTTTGTGATGAAAGTTTTTTTTGTAACTGGTTACATTCTGTTGTTATTTTAGTACAAAATCTTTCTTCAAAGTACTGGACTCAAAACAAAATTATTGTTACTATGTATTTGCAATTTTTAATCATAATTTACAAATATTTGGCAATTAATGTATTGAAATGCATGTCATATGTCAACACAAAAAAAACAATTTAAGTCAGATTTTGTTTTTGAGTTTTTTTAAAAGTTCAATTGGTACAAAAAGGATATTTTTAACATACTTTTTTTTGTTAGTTATTTAGTGTCGTTTTATTGCCAATGATAAAATGTTTTTTTTTCTTCAGAAAATTTGTTTGTCATTTTGATGAAAGTTGTGTTTCCATAATTATTCTTTGTTGTATGTAGCGGAACAATTTGTTATGTTGAGATTTGAGATCAATCTTAGAACAATTTGTTATGTTGAGATTTGAGATCAATCTTAGAACAATTTGTTATGTTGAGATTTGAGATCAATCTTAGAACAATTTGTTATGTTGAGATTTGAGATCAATCTTAGAACAAATTGTTTATGTTGAGATTTGAGATCAATCTTAGAACAATTTGTTTATGTTGAGATTTGAGATCAATCTTTGAACAGTCTGTTATGTTGAGATTTGAGATCAATCTGTATGGGACCAAACTTCAAAACATGATATTTGGTTAAAATTGTTCAGTGTTCTTAAAGAAATAGTCAGGTATGGTTTTAATTATTGTCATGAATATATTATTAGTTTTTTTTGTAATATAAAAAATTGTTTTATAGCTGAAAATTTGATATTTTATCCAAAAAAGAAATAAAAATGAAAGATAAATTGTGACTTTCAGTGTTAAATTCATTCATTGAAGAAGAAATGCATGTGTATGTAATCCAAAGAAAGGCCAAAATGTGATGAATTTTATCTTCCCATGTTGGTGCCTTCACTCATCATTTGGTATACACTTTTACCACAATAACTACATTCACTGAGGATTTGAAATTTTCTGACCTTCATATTGAAGAGTAGTCTTTCAAGGGAGACAATTTATGTTTAAAATACATTCACTGAGGATTTGAAATTTTCTGACCTTCATATTGAAGAGTAGTCTTTCAAGGGAGACAATTTATGTTTAAACTACATTCACTGAGGATTTGAAATTTTCTGACCTTCATATTGAAGAGTAGTCTTTCAAGGGAGACAATTTATGTTTAAACTACATTCACTGAGGATTTGAAATTTTCTGACCTTCATATTGAAGAGTAGTCTTTCAAGGGAGACAATTTATGTTTAAACTACATTCACTGAGGATTTGAAATTTTCTGACCTTCATATTGAAGAGTAGTCTTTCAAGGGAGACAATTTATGTTTAAACATAAAGTTTGTGTGGGTTATTTAATATGTTTAGGTGAGTATACTTATATTTACAGTCAAACCTGTGAACAAAGGCCACCTTTGGGAAAGGCAAAATATTGCCTTTATTGACAGATGGTCTTAATTCGGAAGTCAGTTTGTTCTAAATAATCAGTGACAATGTTTCAAAGAATAGCCTTCATTCACAAGGTGGTCTTAATTTGGAGGTGGCCACAAACACAGGTTTGACTGTATTTATATATGTACCGCAAGCCATGAATAAGTAATCTTTGTGAGAGAAATCAGGTACATATTACTGTGTATATATTTACACATATGATATATGTGCTTTTGGTCCGTGTGGCCATTTTAAGCATTATGCTCAATAATACACCATCCCTTCAATGTGCTAGCCCCCTGTGGCTGACAGATAAGCATTTTCTTGTTGTTTTTTTGTACCAGTACTAATATTGTACCCACAAATGATTGCCAACTTCTCCACATGACTGATAGCAGTAGAGGAAAAATGGCCCTACTCCTTATATCTTCAACCAATTCATCACGGAGAACATGTGCCATGTCTAGGGTTTGTAGTCATACACCCAAGATACATAGATTAAATGTTTTGTTTTTATGTGACTTATTGTCACTGGGGTTTAATGCCCACCGTTCAACTGACTAGTTTTCCTGGACTGTATACTAACTAGTACTAACTAACCCTTCCACAAGGAGCCGGCAGTTTCTCCACATATGGAGCAAAATCGACATTTTGCCAATTTTTCAGCGAATTTTCACCTGCCGCGACTGAGATTCGAACCCGGATCTCCGGGTTACAAGTCCAGCGCACTAACCACGGCCACGGCCTTTTATAGATTAAATGCCTTTCCTATTGTGCTTTATGAACAGGCTACACTTTTGTGAAGTTCAACATCATAGTTTATGGATTTTCCTAGAATTATACATTTTTTTATTCACTATTGTATCATGCAGTATGGTTAAATAAACTGAAAAGTGTGGCGCTCTGCAGCTCAGTATGCCGGGAACAGCTTAATTATATAGACAGCTTATAATTAAATTATACACCATACAAATACAAATCCATTTATATAGCGCAAAAATTTATACTGATATCTGATTGTGCTTCATTTTGTACAGTTTAGTAAGTGACTAGAGGAATTTTGAAAACAAATTTGTTTTTAGTTTTTTCCCGAACTGGTTTTCATCTACAACACATTTCAAGTCACATGGGAGAGCATAAGACGTCTCAACTTGGCCGAAAACGTGGCTTTGAACGTAATATACATAAAGTCTTTGATTCAAAATACACATTTTACATTAATTTTTCTTTCTACAGTAAAACCTCTATAATGAAACAACCATTGGGACCCGAAAAATTGGTTGTAATAATAAGGTGGTTGTAATAATAAGGTGGTTGTAATAATGAGGTGGTTGTAATAATAAGGTGGTTGTAATAATGAGGTGGTTGTAATAATGAGGTGGTTGTAAGAATAAGGTGGTTGTAATAATGAGGTGGTTGTAATAATGAGGTGGTTGTAATAATGAGGTGGTTGTAATAATAAGGTGGTTGTAATAATAAGGTGGTCTCATTATAAAGTTGTATTATAGAGGAATTATAGGATGCCAGCTCGCAAATAAATGGTCGTTTTTAACAAGATTGTCGTAATATCAAGGTGGTCATCATTTGAGGTTTTACTGTAATAATAATAAACAAATGTTCCAACATAGTGAAAACTATTTATTCTATCAAATTTCTTGATTGCACAGGCAATATATTGTGTTCTATCGTTATAATAATGATTATTAAACGTCTATGAAGCATTAGGTAAAAGACCATTATCTCCCTGATAAAATGTCACCCAGCACTTTGATGGAACGGACAAATCTGGGAGTTACATTTGTTGGTGACTGCTAGTTCGTAGGCCTGTTCTTAAAATATACCAGCATATATGTCAAAAGCATATGAACCTACGAAATATACCATGTCTCTAATATTCTTTAAAATTAAATGTACGCCCGTTGACAATACAGTGCAACCTCTCCAGAGCGGCCCTCTCTTGAGCGACAACCTCTCTTCAACAACAGCATGCTTTTACACAACTGTACGTTTTGACTATTTATTTAATCTCTCTAGAGCGGCAACCTCTCAACAACGACAAAATTTTGTGTCTCCCAAAGGGTGTTGCTTCGGAGAGGTTGCACTGTATTGTTAGACAAGTTGATTGATGTTCGTTTATGTCTACAAAAACTGAATTCCGTTGACTCGGTCTGTTTAGTAACCTTTGGTGCACTGTAACATGGAGCGGGAATCAGTTTATCTCTACAATTAAATTGTTCAGAATAAAAGCCAGCCCGAAAAGGTAGACCGTTCTAAAGGGTTACTCGCTAAGGTTGACGATTCTCCACTTTGGTTGATCATGCGTATGAAGACATGTTCACCGGCTTGCACGTAGGCTACAACTATACCAGTAACCGGATGGCTACCAGTTCCCGTTGTTGTAAGGAAATCAGAATCGGAAGTTAGAATACCTTTGACTTCTCCGTTGATAATTAGGTTAGTTGTGATTGCATGTTGAAATTTGCCAGTTGAAATTGTCCATGTTAGTACATACACACCGCTGACTGGGGCATCAAAAAGTCCATCACTCGTTGTGTAGCCACCGCCATAATTAGTTGCAGCCACATCATATATGACAACCTCGTTAGGACTGAAAGCTCGGTTAGACGTTGCATATGCGTGAAAAGCAACTTGAGAACCCTGCAAAGCACCTGCAAGACGAACCAGTTCTGTTACTTAACCATTCAACGTTACTAAACAATACCTACCTACGTTACTAAAATGAAACATTCCTACGTTACTTATAACAAACAGCACTACGCCAAATAGTTTTTGAATAACAGAAGTTCAAAGATTTTTTCCTTTTATCGCCTAATTTACTACCTTATCTGTTACGAGAAAGATGGGTGTGTTACTGAACAATACAATCTTATACGTACGTTACTATAAAGATACAGTCCTCCGTTACTAAAACAATACAATTCAACGTTATACAACGTTGCTGAACAAAATTTGAAAAACAAAAATACCTACCGAAATTAGTTATGTTATGTTAGTCCATGACGCGTTTTATGAAGAAATAATTACTATGTCTACATACATGAATGTTACCAGGCGATAGAAGTATGGATAAAAGTAGGTTGCGCCACAATAAAACTACAGTTATAGGTGGATCCAGGATTTCTACTAAGGGGGGGGGGGCGGGAACTGAACAAGTAGGCTTGGGGTCCAGGGGGCTGCCAGGACCCCGGTGGGTCCAGGGCGAATTGTACGTCATGGCATTGTATTACTGTACTTGTAACTTATTGCAAACAATTTTGACATTGATATATATTTTCAAGTAAATATCATATTTCATGATAGAAAAACATTTGCTTGGGCCTCCTGGATCCGCCTATGACAGTAGGGTGCGTCAAAAATATGATACAATATTTTCATAAAATTGCGATTTTTTTATGTTCAACATCATGATGAAATATACACTATACTTACATAACTTACGTTATCATGACAAAATAATTTATATTTTAAAACACAAATCAAGTCTTACATAAAATGGTTTAAAATGCGACGAAACAGCGCTTGTTTAAATCATGACAAATTGTTAGACTTTAAGATAGAATGAAGTTACTTACGTGGGACAGCATTTGGTGGCAACAGTGGTACCTTATCTGTGTTCTGAGATAATTCATGGTACAGTTTTTCCTGAAGGCTTTCAAATGCTGTAACATTCGCGCCGTTATAGCTGAAATAAGCATCTGATGTGTTTTCCTGCAACAATCCGATAACGAATTTTTCTAACACAGATAGTCTTTGATCGAAATCATTATTTGCTTCGTACTGCAATTCGGCTGCTCGTTCCAACCGCTGTAACCTCTCTTCAACAGTAGATGGCGCCACAGGAGAACTAACCGACGTCTCCAACAGACAGACAATCAACATAGCCACAAATCCTATCATCATGTTGATAAAAATATGACTTGTTGCTCGTAAGAAGAACAACACAATTTTTGGCGTTCCGAACATACGCTCGCGAATCTTTATATACACACGATTCCACGGCCGAACAAGGAAAATTTTAACTGATAAGGCCGCGTTTTTTTTTCAGAAAGGTGCAATCTGTCATCACCAGGAACGATATGAGTCCAGGAAACATCTTATCAGGTTGGACGTAAGTAACCATTTTGTTGATTCAGCTTTACAGAACATTTCCGCGTGTCAAGTTTGCCTAGTTATGTAAGCATTTAATTTCTCTTCCTCCTTCGTGAAGAGTTCGTTTATTTATTCATCTTTATCTGATGCGCGTTTTAAAACAACCAATTGGTATTATTTTTGTTTGCGATAGCAATTAATTGCTGACACTTCAATTGCTGTTCAATTCGTAATTTATATTTTTTTAATTCTTAATGCATTTTTTCTAAACTCCGAAGATCTGCATGTAGGTAGGGCATGGTTATTTTAATGTAACTTTTCATGAGTCGTTCATTTCCGCTTTTTAATCACAGCTAATATAAACTTGAAAAAAATGTGTATTGTAAATCATACAAATGTTACACAGTATGAGTTTTTGTTTATCATATTAAGTTGGCAAGTGTGTTTGTTAGTGTGTAGAAAAAAACTTGCTTCGTCCAATAGATTGGCCTTTTTAAAACCGCCCCCGCTTAAATAAACTAAATCATTGTTTATCATAAATATTATTAAATATGACACATGTAATTTGTTCACCCTTTTTCTTAGAATGATTCAACCGATTCTTTTTTTCACTGGGTTTAACGCCTTTTTTCAACGATTTTCAGTTATATTCAGCGGGCGATTCACTTAGCCAGTTTTCCTGGCCTGTATGCTAACCAGTACTAACTTACCCTTCCACAAGGAGCCTTCAAAGTCTCTACATACGGAGGAAAACCGACATTTTTGTTAAATTTTCATAGAAGGGTATGACCTGTCACGACCGGGATTTGAACCCGGATCGCCGCATTACTAGTCCAGCGCACTAACCGCGTTTCTGGTTTTACATCAAAGCAAGCATGTAGGGGGAATATACGACCAAATTATTTGTACATAATGTTAATCCATGCAATTTAACAGCAATTTATATCTTTAAGTTTGTACGTATTAAACTAACTTATGTAAACATGCTGCATTCATCCCCCCCTAAAAAGTCACTTTCATTACAGCTACAGGACATTGTTCTAACTTAACTAAAATCTAAAATGTATAATTGACCTTTTTCGTCACACTGATGAAAACAGTTTGGCAAATTATTATTTTCAGCCCTTTTAGTTTTGCGTTGAATGTTGTTATCGGAGAATCGCAGTGAAGTTTCTGATAATGTCTAAAAATAGATTTGCTACTTCCGGTTTGAGATTTCAACGAAACAATGTATCAAGCGGAAAGAAAAAAACATGGCGTGAAGCTTTAAACAGTTTGGAATATAATCTGAGGTTTCACAATTCATGTAAGCGTAAATATGGTAAAACATTAGATAACGTCACATGACACTGCAACATTTTCTGTAGCAAGATTAAAGATTAAACATATTCTACATAAGAATAATTCCCCGATAAGACCATGTAGTGACACATGTCCTTGAAATGACATCCGGTGCGTGTGCATAAAGATGTACCATTATCTATAGTGCTGACGTTGATCGGTAAAATGTAAATACCATGACAGAGTTTTGTAACTTTTCAAAGAAATTTTTCATACTGAAGTTGTATGTCCATCTCTTAAATACAGTTCTCTTGCACCAAACATAGATACGTCAGTTTTACCACGTAACTATAGACCTGATGTGCCGCCCCTGCTGTGTTAATTTGATAAGGATCGTAAATCGAGACAACTAATGTATTGATAATTACACTGTATCAAATATGTTTCTTTTAAATTAATTTGTAATGTTCCATCTCCCTAAAGTAGAATGAAAGAAAAACGTTTTTTTTTTGTGTACATGAACTATTATTGTGTGCCTTTATATAAACTGTTCATTCTCTCTCATTCAAAACTGTATACGGAAAACAACAAAGTTTACAAATTAATTTACAAATGAAAAGAAATCTAGCTTTGAGTTCACATAAATGTGAAAAAGACGACATTTTGTTTTGAGTCATAGCTTTTAAAATCCGTCAGTCTTCTTCTGTTCTATTGGCTGGTTCATATGTCTGAAAAATAAATTAAAGTTTTCCATTTTGGCGCATGAGAAGATCATGTGATTTTTTAAATTTTAAATTTTCAAAATTTCATTATTGACAGTGTATACAAAATGCATGTGGTGTAAAATAGCAGACGACGATGAATGGTTCGCGATTTTTACGTTTATTATGCATTTTAAAAGCTCTTTGTTTGCACGGAATCAGTCAGTTTTATGTTTTATTGCATCATAAATAAAATTGCAATATTGTGATACTAGAGTCCAAATATTATGGTATATTCTTGCCAAATTTAACAACAATTATTCTTACGCGATCTAATCCATTCATAGCATTCAAATTAATAGTCTGCATTTCCGCTTCCGTCTTGCCATTGTCACGCCACTCCTTCTGACCTTTGACCCGGAAGTACACATAAAGCAAAACAAGAATTATGGCGGCCATGCAATATGCGATGGTTCCGTATCCGTGATAAACGTTCCGGAAGTTCCGTATATCGTACAGGGCGCAAGACTGTCGCTCACCGCAGGAGTATGACCATAGAGTGCAGGTACCATCTATAAGAGAACCTGTGATAACGGGACCAGGCATCCATCCTTAAAAATCAGAAGATAAAGTGATTAGTTACCCCACCCGGTAAGCTTAGCACATCGATTGATATAACTTCCGGTGTGTCTTTTTTCAGTCTTGTACTTTTTCATTTAGCTTCAGTAAAAAAAAATATGCATACCAGCGTGAGCTTTTGATTATACTATAAAATCAATACGGGTAAATGAATGAGTGTAATAAGAACATTTGTCTATGAAGTACATTTTACAAACAATGAAAAACTCATCCGGTCATTCGGAACTTTATACAAACCTAATGCTGACGTCATAAAACTTGCGACCGCCGCTGATGCTGCTCGGTCTCTCTCCTCTACGCATCTGCAATAAAACACACAACCAGTCGCCATTCACATCAGTCTGGTTCCCTGCCTAACATATCTTCGATTATTTGTAGTGTCAGGGGCAGGTAATCCATACTACTATTCACATTTTCAGTGTCAATATTAACTATCATGTTACCTGGAGCGGATACAGCACTCAGCTTCGGAAGCATAGCGTAAACCGGGGGGGGGGGGTACCAAAACTGAAAAATCCCTAACACCCCAATCTATGTCTGCTCCGAAATAACATATTAACATAATAAAGTTCTGATGTTAAGAAAGAATGTCTCATACAAATCTACCTCAATATGGATTTCCTCTTGCTAGATTACAGTTAAATGCATGGGTTAATAGAAATTTATGAACCAGATTGCAACATCTATCACATATCTCTAATCGGGTTTCACGGAATACGCAATCACCAGTATTCCAGCAAAATATGTCATGACTTTGTCAACATTTAGTTTGTCTGTACCATCTCAGATCTCTAAGAAAATTATATGCTTACCTGATTGTAGCGATATATAGTGGCGCAATTTTAAGTGCGGTAGTAACTCTGCCGAGAAAGGTTTGTATAGCGAACACATACAGTTTTGTTGTACATCCTTGGTCGCATAGCCCCGCTACAGCAGTACCAGACGGTATGCATGTACAATTGGAGAACATCTGGAAAAACATTTCATAAAATTGAAAAAATACCTAGGAAATGATTCGACATATGGTATGTTTACCTACACAGAGTCATTTGAATTTCCTTGCGGTGCCCAGTTATGTTCATGTGTAGTGGCTTATCTAGCGTCTCAGTGTTGTCATGTGACTAAATTGCATGAAGTTTGTTTTTACCCAAGCGAACACTTTATCAAAACCACGTATCAATTTATTAAAATTGAGTTTAGGAACCAATCAGTATATGTCAGGAGCAATGTCATTGGTCCAAAGGTGACGAGAAACAGCCAATCTGGTATTACGATGCAACAAAAGCAGAAAACAGTGCACCTTTGTGCTACTCTCGCTGCATCCGGCGTGGCATGGGCTAAAATATGACCGTCCGTCATCTCCACAGATAGGAAAGTATTTTTGTTCATCACAGTCACAATTTTCGTTACAAGACGGTTGGATTAACTGATAATGAGGAGACTTCACTCTGAAAGAAGAAATTAACAATGCCAGTTTGCAAGGCTACCAATATTTACATAATGATATACCATACATCCGTTGTTATTATTTTAAAACAAATAGAAATAGTCTATATATTGAAGTCTATATATTGCCTCAATGTTTTCAAAAGTCGTCTGCTGCAGATGCTGGGAAATGTGGTACTATGAGATAAAGGGTTAAGAGCAATCAGTTGCAGCATTTTTCGAGAATATTATTTTTACCCAGCATTGTTGCTGCCGTACAAGACCGGCTGTTCACATCCGATGATAAACCCGGTTATATAGATCACGTTACTGATTGTACAAAGTACAATCATTAGCTTTAGTGTCGTTTGTGGCGTCATTACAAATTTTCGTGTTAAAACACCGCCAATAAACGTCCCTGACGATACGCCAACGACCGCACTTGCAGCTATAAATAAAGAAAACCATAAAGTTACAAAGATTTATTAAAAAATATTTTAAGAATAAAACTTCCCGTAAACTTTGGTGACTTAAGGGCGCCGATATGTAATCTAAGAGTATTGATAGATAACCCTGGAATAATGATGTGACACCGGTTGGAAACTATAATCTATTATCGGTTGGAATCGGTTGAAGATTCCGATGCGATATTACAAAGTATATTGTATATTATTCCGTTATCTTTATAACATAAAAAATAACAGTTATTTCAAGCTTGTATATGTATTAAATTCAAACAAATCTACAAAATTTTAAATAACAGATTGAATCTGAACAGGGACTAGATGTATTACGATAATGTAGAATCCCTGATCTGACACAAAAGGGCTAAAATTACAATTGAAAAACAGATGGAGTAATTTCCCTTTAATGCGGTGCGGTCTAAAGACGGAACTCGGAATCCGGGTTCCATTCTAGCACGTTCATATCCGACAATCGATCATGAAAGAGTTATATCGATCATCTACAAGCACTTACATGTCGCTAATCGATGTTTACCCATCATTAGTTCATCACTACCCAGAGCACTTGAAAGTAACGCAAAAATACAGATAGGTAATACTGGAGCAATGTTAGTTAAACTAGGATCACTGGTTAGGCCAAGAGTCAGGAATTTAAGAATGACAATGATTTGATGAACGGCTTTAAGCAAAAATGAAAACACTATTTATACTGATTGTCTTGTGGTAATGGTGAAAGGCGAATCTCGTTTGGTAAAAAGAAATACTTATCGAGCTTCACCAGTCACCATTACGGTAAGGACAATAAGTTTTTTTACTAAAAATGGAATAAACAGAAAATATGCACAAGACAGCATTTTGGGAATTGAGAATTTTCGCGACATTTTGGACAAAATTGGGGAAAAGTCACACTGTATAAAATAACCTAAAGAGATCAAATAAAACGAAAAAATCACAAACATTATGTTTATTTTTTTGTTTTTAGATATTATTTAGATATTTTTAGAAAATATAATACTGTGTTATTTGAATGATTTGGACATTCAACTGTACTACTGTAAATTATTTTAGATAGGATTTTGTCAGAAAACATTCGACGTCTAAATTTTAACATATTTGTATTGAAAAAAAAATATGTTTAAAAGTTGTCAAACATTGATTTTCGGTACTTACCCATTATCATATTAGTTACCCACAAAGGTGAGTTGAACTGTAGCGACATGTACTTCGGCAGGAATGGCATTGTGCCACTAACTCCCATTAAATTGATGAAAGTCGATGTTACGAGTATAACATACACGGGATTTTTCAAAAGTCGAAGAACGGTTTGTCCAAATTCTGATAAAATGAATCAGAAACACGTTGGATAATTTGTCATATTAGGCTAAAAAATAGTCTTTTTAATGTTACTTGACTAAAAATATCAAGGTAGGTAAATCGAACAATTTTGAGAATACGATGTACAATTCATCCCTACATGATTATATAGTTTGAATTTCGCGGATAGAAATTTCAGGGTCAGTGCAAAAATTAGGGTCGGTCAGGTATCCATAAAAACGACCATTTCCTGGCTTTATGTAACACACTTAATAATGCATCACAATAACTCGGTAAAACATATCTACTAAAGTTTTGCATTTAACAAAAAATGCCGCATGGATATGCAGATATTAATTTTACGAATATTTCAACCGTACGTCAGGGAACAGAACTCAATAAACTGAAGAAATAGCGCGGGACACCCACCCCCTCCTCTTAATTTATAAACCTACAACAAGGCTGTTGTAAGTGGCCTACATGTCTACAATCACAACAATGCTTAAACACCCCTCCCCCCAAACAATACACAAAGAATATATCTTTAGCAACGATGGCAGATCTCTAAAATCGTCGGTAGCCAAGAACTAACTTCTAAAAAAACAACGTTTGCGAGAAAAGGATAAAATCCCTCCTGCATATCGATTTACCTTTCAATTCTTGGACAATCTTTGACGACGCCACTCTAACGTCATCATGTTGGCCTGTCGTCCGCCCCATCATTGCATCAAGCTTTCGTCTTTTCTTTGTTTTCATTTTTCTCGGGAAGCACATTATTGGAACGCTGTAAACTAGTGAGCTCGTGCCGAAGATGATAAAACCCAACCACCACGCACCGACCCATCGCGGGTCCGAAGGCGTTATATCAACAGCTACAAAGGGAAATAACTTAAACTCTGGCGTTACAGACGAAACAGAACATAAAGTATTGCACCGATACCTTATTTAGTCATGCAAAACATGAAGATAAGTGCTTTCGCACTCATACACCTAAATGCTTTTCGAAGAAGTTCCAAAAAATTGGCAACATTTATGAAGTATTAAATCTTTCATCGTGCGTATATGCAATTTGTAAAGACTATGATGTAATGTTTTGTGACGTCACTTGATGACATCACGAGTCTGTGAAGAATCGACTGAGGCTTCTTCGCTATTCGCCGTAAAATAATAGGACCATTCTTAAAATTGTTGGTTTGCAGTTACGCGACCCAACTTTTAATTCTATGTTGGTAGTTAAGCCAAACATTAAGCTTGTACCGGAAACGAAAAGCCGGCATAAAGAAAGAAAAATAATTTATTTTCAACATCGCTAAAAATTCTGACACGGGGGATTTTTAACGAGTTGGTTACGCAACTGCAAACTAACAATTATTTAATGACGGCTTTACTACGTATATTTACGTTCTAACGTGATGTAGATTTTGCTGAACAATCCGCCGAGGACCAAGGCTAATGCGGGCCCAAATATCGAAGCGCAAATGATAATACCCATATAGAACCCAGTCTTTCGCTGATCGACGGCATCATCAACATACAGGGTGGTGAATGGATTTCTCGGTGATTTTCCAATACCTTGAAATATCTTAAAACAAAATGGATGACAATTTTAAAGGGACACTACTCTTGATTGACAAGATTTTCACCGTAATGAAAATTTACAGAGTCACTTCACGGGTTAAATACGAAATCCAATTTCGTCCATATTATATTTCGCTAGTACCACGTGGTAATAATCACTTTAAAGGCGATAATCATCGCCTGATGAGCGAAATCAGACGCTTATACCTGCTCCAATCTTAACCCAGCAGGTGAATTATTGCCTTTGAAACGATATTTATAGCGTGGTATTAGCGAAATTTAATGAGGACGAAATAGGATTCCGTAGTTAAATATATTATATTCATATCGACTCTTGTAAAAGCCAGGCGTTGACAGAATTATTACAGAGAGATAACGAACGGCAACTCTAGATAGAGACTGGTAATACCTCGCAAAAAATTCTACATCAGATAAAATCAATTTAATTAAATATGAACCATTCCAAAAGCTATAAGGTAGAACGCAATCTTTTTAATACGAAGATTTGCGACACCCTCGCCAGAACTATCGCCATCGGATGTGACGTCACAACTCATTGTGTCACTTCCGCTCGTATTCACACACATTGGAACGTTTCTTGACCTCGTCGCTAACATTGAAATATTCGAAGCGTCTTCTGAAAGTATATTTTTTAAAAAGATGGTGCCAGTTGTCATAGATGTAATGTCAGCCATCTTTCTACGTCACATTTAATCGACTAAATCATTTCTAAGCCAACGTACTAATATCATACAAATAGGGTAAAAAGGGGGATACATTTCGATACTAAATTAGTATAACAAGAAACCAGGTTTTCACAAGTGCACCTATCTTTGAAACAATATGTGAATCTATTATCGAACGTAAATGATTTCTTTATATTTTTATTACCAGCAACCTTGACACTTATCTCAGTAACCCCAAATACAATACAGATTTACCAATCCATATACAAACATGACGATCTCGTTCTCGTTTTAATATTTTATTCTTCACTAAAGTATGGAATGGAATCAGTTATCTTATCTTTAATAACTTTTTACACTGGGTTTAACGGTTTCAACAATTTATCAGTTATATACGACGGCCGGTTTACATAACCAGTCTTTCTGGACTGTATACTAACCAGTACTAATTTACCCTTCCTCATGGAGTCGGCAACTTCTCCACATATGGAGGAAAATAAACATTTTTGTTAAATTTTCATAGACGGGTATGACCTGCCGCGACCGAGATTTGAACCCGGATTGCCGGGTTACAAGCTCAGCGCACGGACCACTGGACCACAGTCGCGATGTATATTTAGTAATAGTGACCTTAATCCCAAGACCTCAAAAACAATTCTCAGCTACGTCTACACGAAACCTTGTTATATTCCAAATAGGTCAATCCGGACTAGAGTTATCGAACAGAAACCAAGTGTTGGACGTCTACGTAATTTATACAGCCATCTTTTGACCCCTCCCCCCAATTTTTACCTCGAGCAGTGAAGTCCAAGTTATATTTAGATTTATCTTGTAAGAAGTACGGCAAAGCGCACATGATTCCACAAATCCCGAACAGGATCATACTGACCCCGAGCCCTATAGGAATATGAACCTGTAAAGATATGACAACACACGTTTGGAGGTATAAAACTGTATCTATATAAGCCGGGGTTGGTTCACTCAGTTGTAATGAGCAGGGAGGCAAGATACGACAAAAACTCAATATCAAGCGCACCTTGAGGGAAATTTTGAGAACTCGTTCCATGTACAATGTAAGGGGAACATTTGCCGATGTATTAATCAACACAATAATATTGTACTTTTGCTAAAGCACGCCAACCTAAATACAAACGAACGAACGAACGAACGAACGAACGAACGAACGAACGAACGAACGAACGAACGAACGGACGGACGGACGAACGAACGAACTTACCGTGGATGAACGGACAGACGAACTGATAGTGTTTTTGTATCTAATAGTAACAATATTTTTTTTCCATTCTGACGTTTATTGTGGTACATATAAACAGTACGGTCTTACCTTTTTGGCGATGTACCCAGCAAATATAACACAAGTAAGGTATCCTATATCATTACAACTCATGAGTAGACCGGACTCTGCGCTGCTAAACCCAAACTCTTTCTCTAACATGGGTACCTGGATAATACATTTTGTTAATACACCTACCACACGTCGCATCAACAGACATGGTCATTTGGTAGCTTTTCCAGCTCCAACAGTGGAGGAAGAACCCAGGTGTACACCTGAGTATGGCCACCGACCTTCCACAGGCTAGCAGAACAACTTCCCTTCACAGGAAATTTGTCCGGTGCCAGGTGGGTTTCGAACTCATAGCGGTGTGGAGCTAATGATCACTAGTCAGAGACCATAGTCACTGGACAATAAAGGCCAATATATACATACATGTACATTAAATAATCAAGGCTGTACGAAGCAACCCAGCCCTGTCTAGTCATAAAATTTCAAGACTGTCCCCGGAAACAACGCAGGTCAAAACACAGACAAGATCTTACAAAAGAGCTATAAGCGTACAAAGGTAAATATTGTGTTTGACTATAACGATTTTTAGCTCACAACTTACAAATGACAAAAACAAATATTTTAAACCAAGCACTCTAGTCCTTTTTTCCTATTCTTCCAACATGAAATCATTTGACATCGGGGTAATAATACGATTATGTACAAAACAAGACAATATAGGGGCAAGCGTCCTGAAAGTTGCCGGATCGTCTGACATGTCAGGCAAATTTCGAGCAGGTCCAATAACTTTTCGGCGAGTACCAGACCAAATGTCCGACAGTCGGGCATGATTCACTGCATTTATCGCTTATTTATAATATATTCGGTCAGACAAATTTTACATTTAGTCCGACAGAAAATCTAACTTTTGGTCAGGCAAGTATTCCAGCAGTTTCAAGAAGCCTGCAAAAGCACTCGGATATAGCCTTGGAGACCCAAATAATTTCTTCATTACATCTTTATTTCACTATATCCAACGAATACTTCATTTTATCCGATTCTTCGCTATATCCGAATTCACTGCGAACATGTTTAAACCGCGTATCCTTTTCTTTTGTAAACTGTTCAATAATGTTACCTGCGAGTTTACGTACACAGATAATGATGACGTCAGCAACCCGGACAAGCTGAACAGGCCCACAAATGCACCAATTCTTGCGAACACCTACGCAGAAAAGAAAACATATGTCAATTTCACACCGAACTGGTTTCCGAATGTTTATGTTTGAACATATTTTTCAAATTTGCAATAAGCATGTAAACTTAAACTGCATTTATCTAAAGGGACGCAATTCCAGACTGACATAAAAAGTGTCGTCAATAAAACCAACTAAGTCATCTTAAAGCTCAATTGTCATTCCTAGATGTTAATTAGTTGATATTATATGCATACATAGTCGGTCAAGAGATAAAATAATAAATGAATAGGTATTGAATTTATCTTGTATACAGGGTTGAATCTTGGCCAATGTTCTGACAATATGTTTTGGTTATTGACATTTATTCTTCATGTATACATAAAGGTCACGTGATCTGTGAGATTTGTACCTGAAGACAGGCCGGGCGATACGACCCGAGTCCACACCTATAATCAGGGTCATCTTCATCAACTACACAATGCAATGCATCATAAACGTTATTTTCTTGGCCTTCGTTTTCTACTCTGATATCCGCATGTTCCGTCTCCATTACGCTTACAACTGGTGCGTTAAGAGACTTTCTGTCTAAGCCAAAAAACTGAATTAATAAAAAAAGTAACTCATCAACATACAGACGAAAAGACTAGATTTAACAAACACCATCCGTTGTATTAAGTGACATAAAGTGACATAAAGTGACATAAAGTTACATAAAGTGACATAAAGTGACATAAAGCTACATAAAGTGACATAAAGTTACATAAAGATACGTAAAGTGACATAAAGTGACATTAAGTTACATAAAGTGACATTAAGTTACATAAAATGACATAAAGTGACATAAAGTTACATAAAGTTACACAAAGTCACACAAAGTCACATAAAGTCACACAAAGTCATATAAAGTCACATAAAGGCCTCAGTATAACGGAGAATCCCCAAAGTTTCTACAAGACTTGCACCAGATAAAATGTGATGCTAGCAGCATGAACACAACATTCGTATAAAAGAAGAACGTGATGGTTGCTGCAACTTAATCGGTATGGTGCATGGATTTGTAATTTGCTTAGCGCATTCGTCTAAGTAATGTGAATTCGATACCCGCTATGCCTCAAAGAATTTGTAACTTAGCCAGCGGCTATGCAGCATCAATAACTATTTACAAAAATATCTTATATTATAAATATCTTATAATGTAGAACATTTTTATTGTTATAATTAATGATAGTTTCAAATATACCTTTGAATATAAATTCCAGCTGACCACGTTCTAGCTCAGCCCACGTCTTGTTCTTAAATGATGCTGTTACACCAGTCGGTTGAATAAATGACCAGTGGAATGATACATTTATAGAAAACACATGTATATCACGAGTTAATTTGTGGGACTTTCTGTTGGTCACGTAGGAGAATCAGTGTGTCATCGCATTTTATTAGTATAAAATTAAACGTACATATGCTTTTCAGCGCATCAATTTATAAGACGTATGAATTAAACGAATCTGGTTTGTTTTGGACTGAGGCAACATTGCTATTCAATGGTAGAAATGCTGGCCATCTGGGTCGCATCGCAAGATAGCTGTGCTTGATACCCAGGAGATTTCAAATGCGGCGTGTTTGATTATTGCCCTATCGCAGCAGACACCGTCACATTGAAGTTATGATCCAATTAAGGTCAACAACCCACTAATCATTTTATTTAGTCTTATACTGGAAGCAAAAACATCAAGATTCAAGATAATCCTTTGACCCCAGTGCTGACCCTGACCTGTGGTTAGTCTAATATCAAAAGTGAGATATAAACTCAATTCATTAGTTCATATAGGTCACGCAACATGCCAACCGAATTTAAAATTATAACCTGACAGTTGATAACCTGACAACACTTCATTTCTAACATTGATATTCGTCTTTTAATGCTAACAAGATAATTTATTCATAAACATATCTTAATTAAATCAACGGAGACAATTTAGATCAGAATTCATAAAAAGGTAGCCCTGCAAATGTACAATGTCCGTATGATATGCTTTTGTTATCTCCTCTAACAACTTCTAGCAATTTGATTGGTCAAAAGACGTCACGCGATATTACAATATGCAAATCATTAGCATTGTATACATATGCATTTACTGTCATAAACTCTGTAACTAATATTTTATACAGCGTTAATCAAATTTTCTTGTAACTAATTCACCATACTATGATAACACCCGTGTATAGAGACCACTTTGTTGTAAAGACCAGCAGTTTTATTTCCAATATGAATACCAGAAAATCAGTGTATTTCAACCTCCAAATAACAGACCACCTCAAATTTTATATTATATATTTTATATATATTATGTATACATCGCCATGTTGTCAGATACTCAAGGTCTGTACCTTTAAAGTATTAAACGTTTCATTATTAACACCTGTTACGCGGATTTGACGAGATATGCCCTAACATGGAATAGTAACGAATTATTACCCACAATACCATCGTGTTTGTTTATTTTTAGATCGAAATCGAAACTAGACTGTGTTTAACTGAACAATTAGACTGCCATGTCATTTTATACTTTGGGCTATTCATTTACAACAATTTGGTTCATACGAATGTATTTGGCTCGAAAACGAAACTACAATGGTCTTCATTCGACATTGAAATAAGGTATTAATTATTAATGTGCTCTACTGTATTAAACGAGATTGTTAAAACTTATTGTGTTTGAGACGAAAACAAACTTTTAACAAGTGATTAAAAGTGTGAGTGATAATGGATATGTTTTACGATTATCTGAGTATGAAGCATTTTGTAGATTACAATAATGAAGAGATAAAAGATATCAAAAAAGCTATGGGAATATTTCTAAAACAATTACGTGATACTTTCAACGAATTGAGCGGAGTGCTTAAGATTGAAAGCTTAGTACCGTGTGGAAGTATGGAAGAGGGAACTACAGTTTGGGGTGAGGAGAATACGGTTGTTGAATATGATCCTGATACTTCAATTAGGTCAATAGAATTTGATTGTTTAGCTGTTCTCAAACCGATAGTTCCTGATATGAAACTGGTAGATGCTTGTCCTGGGTATAAGAGAATAAAATCCGAAACCTTATCTAAGATAATTCAAGAGAAAGAGAGGGTTGAAGAAAGCCAAGCGTATCAAACTGCTGCCTCTGATCACACCATTAGTGCAATGGACAAAATACGCTTTCTATTAACCTCCAATTCTGATACTGGTTCTGATTCTAGTGAAAGCGAAGCTGAAGAAGACATGGTAAGTTCTTTCGACTCATTACTGTCACAAGAAATTGAGAAAAAGATAAAATCGGGACAGAATGTGTCCTTTTACGAAGAAGTACTACGACTACACAAGTTTGCAAACGGATCTTGCAAGTCTTTTTCAATTAACTTTGCAATGGCGGTAGATTCTGCAGTTGAAGAGCTTTGTAAAACAGGAGGAGCACAAAGCAACATCGATAGTGAAATGAATGTTTACCAAGTGGAAATGCCAACTGGAATATTGGAATATGGAAGATGCCTTCCTGGCTGTCAGCTATCTTTAAGTTGGAAGAGTAGAATCGAATTATCGTCCGCTATGATTGTTTATGCCGACTTTGTTCCTGCATTCCAAGTACCGCAAGAAGAAACATTTCATGACGGCGATCCGCCGAACTTCATTGTCGCAAAAAGATGCCGAAATCAAGACTGTAATGCCGGATGCTGGAGATGGTCACATTGCTTGGCTGAAATAAAATCTATACAGACCACGGCACAGCGCCACAGAGATGTCTACAAGTACCTCAAGATATTCAACTATAGTATATTATCCAGACGAGTGGACAATGCCTTGAAGTCTTATCATGTCAAGACAGCACTTCTGGATCATATCAAAAAATGTACTATGGAATCAACTGATACCACTGACTGTTTGTGCCAAGTTTTGGCTACTTTGAACACGTATATTACAAATGGAGAAGTACCCCATTGGAGGAACCAGAATTATTCGCTTTTTCTCAAACAAGACACTTGTCACAGGATCGTACCAATGATTTTGCAGTTCGTTTTTGATGTTGCAGTTAAACACTCACCAATGAAACTGTATTTAACGATTCGATGCCAGGTGGGAACTGGACATGAGGTACAGTTTTATAAAGCCGGGTCCAGACTCTCACAACTGGTTTGTCAAATTATAGATGGAAAGGGCTGTTACGAAAGTTTGGAAACTGAAATCGAAAATACATTCACAAATGCTGCTGATTTATCGCCGATATTCCACCATCCTCTGAGTTATTCCCTTTTGGTTGAACAAACGGAGAGTCCGCCTGACTCTGTCATCATGTATCAACGCTGTATGCCATTATGACATAGCTTAGAAGCTTATCTTCAAAGTTAAACATTAAAGTCTTAATTACATGTGTCTCTGTCTGGATACAATCGCATTTATCTTTTTGCTATACAAGGTACATGTATATCTATTTACAGTAAAACCTCAAATACCGACCACCTCGATATTACGATCACTTTGTTATAACAATAGCTTATTTTAGGGCCGTCTTTCAATAATTCCCCTATAATTAAACTAGATACTGAGACTATCTCATTATTACGACCGGGTTCTGAAGGTGGACGCATTATTGAGGTTGTGAATCTTAAAAAGAGATATTCCGCGAAGACAAGCCATGAAAAGTAAGGAGGTGTACATAGGAAGAAAAAAAAGAGCGGCTGTGTTTTCTTGTCCAACATTTTCTCCAGGAACCAATCATGACTTGACATTAACGATCAGCAGCATTGGTCTTTGTAACTGAATGTGTTTTTTTTTTGGTTTTATGTGACTCAGTTTAACGTCGTTTTTCAACAATTTTTCAGTTATATACGGCGGCTCACCTAACCAGTTTTCCTGGACTGTATACTAACCAGTACTAACTTACCCTTCCACAAGGAGCCGACAACTCCTCCACATATGGAAAAAGTCAATATTTTTGTCAATTTTTCATAGAATAGTACGACCTGTCCCCGCTGGGATTTGAGCCCCGATCGCTGGGTTACAAGTCCAGCGCTCTACCCACTGGATCACGGCCGCGGCCTGAAACAGAACCTGATAGTGCGTAACCGCATTATCTCCCTTAGTTCTATGAACAATGGATTATTCTGATTGATTGGATTTATCGTAATTAAATTTGGAGACATTTTAAGACTTAAAATGATATGAACAGACAACAAACTAAAATTTTTTATAAAATGAATTTTTTTTACAAATTTAACGCTATAACATAACATCACAATATAACAGAGTTATATATAAACAAACACGTTGATTATCTTAAATAACTTAACAATGTTCTTGCACATTTCTTACACAAGCCCTGAAGTCAATTCTGAATTACAGATAAACAAATTGCAATCAAGCCTTTGTTCTAGGCTACCATATGAACACCGACTTCTACTTAGCACGTGAATATTGATATAAAATACTAAATCATGTAATGACTTATAATGCATGTTATATTTCCTTATAAAATTGTGTATCGTTTCATTGAGCGAAAATAAGAATTTAATCAGGTCTGAATAAAGACACTTTTAAATACATTGCGCTGATAATACAGTCAGTGAGTTTAGGACGTCAGTTTATTTTATCATGAATCTCTTTTGCAATGTTTACACCTCGATCCTCGTTATCATTGTACATTGTTCCATGTCTTGTTGGCCTTTTTGTCATGAACAAACATTTGTCAACACTAACTACACTTGTAACAAATTTAGTTAAAGATATGTGAGTCTAAGTTTATAGTTTCGCTGATGGTGCATCAAATTTCAGCTCTCCTTTCATCAAAGGAAGCAGTGTCGTATGGAATGATTCGTGTACCTGTAATAGAATGCATGATATCTTACTTATACATACACATTGGTAAAGTTGGAGATCTAAGACCACATATTTATAAGCAAGATGAAAATTTACCAATCAGAAATAATGGAATAGTTTATTGACCTATCAAAATTCACAAAATAATTTATTGACCAATCAAAATTAACGAAACAAACATATATTGACCAATTTAAAGTCATAGAATATCTTATTGACCAATCAAATTTCTTAGAATATCTAACTGACCAATCAAATTTCTTAGAATATCTTACTGACCAATCAAAATTCTTAGAATATCTTATTGACCAATCAAAATTCTTAGAATATCTTACTGACCAATCAAAATTCTTAGAATATCTTACTGACCAATCAAAATTCTTTGAATATCTTACTGACCAATCAACATTCTTTGAATATCTTACTGACCAATCAGAATTCTTAGAATATTTTATTAATCAATTGTAATGACCAAACTTACATCAGTTTTATTGAGCGGTGAACCTTTTGCGTATTCATACAAAGCTTCGTACACGTTACCATCGTAACGTCCAAGACAACTTTGTAAAACTTTATCATGATAATCAAAAGCGTCCACCAACGCAACAGCATTTGGACGAAGCTCAGCAAACAATTCTAACATTTTATTTGAAATCATTTCTGCTTGAGTACCACTGAGGTAGTCATCCTGAAAGTAAAGAAGTTTATCAACGCTCGTTCATTTATTTTTTTTTCAGAATATACTCAGGGTCAGCTTTATACACCGGGTATTAAGAAGCCATTTCTAAGTACAGTCAAACCTGTGAACAAAGGCCACCCTTACCCTTAGGAAAGACGATGTGTGGTCTTTATTGACAAAAGGCCTTTATTCGGAGGTCAGTTTGCTCTGAATAATCAGTGACGGTTTTTCAAAGTATGATCTTTATTCACAGGGTGGTCTTTATTCAGAGGTGGCCACAAACACAGGTTTGACTGTGTCATTACACTAAGGTCATATAGATATACATGTACTAGTCATATTTTAGACACAAAACGAAATACTACGACATTACAGAAATGTTATAAAAATCCACATGGAGTACCATTACGTGATAGAAAGTGCAAAACAAAAACAAAAAAATATCTGACCTGGATAAAATCTCCCATTTTTTCGTTGATTCCACAGACAGCGAAAAGCTTGCACATCGTGTTCATCACCTCGGCAACCGATGGATCCGTATCTGGTCGATTAATCGCGTTTATAAACGCCTTAACGACATACATTTGGCAATGGGCCTGAAAATAAAACAATAAAATCCAGATTTAATTTAAAGATATCTTTAAAGGAACAAACATTTCACGCAGTGGCTTGTTTTTTTTAAATAGACGTAACAAGTCGGTCTGTATAATTTTTGATGTGATGAATCCAATGAATTCTGCTTACCGATTTTGAAAAAAAGAAAAATTAAGCTGGTATCTAATTCTTATAAAAAATGAAAACAAACGAATAATAACCGACATTTTGCGAAGTGTCAGATCACAAACACAGTATGAACAAACACTCGCCTTTGCTGCTCTAACCATGGGTACAGACGATTGGTTCCTAGCAACTTCCATCGCGGCACCATTTCTCATTAACGTCTGGAGTCTCATCGCAGCCACGCGGATCAATCTAAATCAAAACAAAAAACCGCACTTCACCTTCACTATGCATTACATTTAACTGCATAATTACGTAATTTTCAATCATTTTCTTATTTTATCTCAGTATGTATCAGAATCCTGATAAAATATCCAGTCCGTTTGTTATGACAAGGTCAGTAATTGTGAAATTATGTCGACCCTTAAACTACAACGACATATTCATAATACTTTTCTACAAATGAAAACATCAGACATATGACTACAAGGAGCAGCTATTTTCGTTAAATGTATTGGGTTAGTTACGTCTGAAGAACTCCAAAACTGATGATCTAGAAGACTCGGGTCAGTGACATGAACGAGGCAATGTTTCTCTGTGACAATTTGACTGAAGACATTGTACCTAAGGTAATTTTCCCCACGTCTGATTCACTTATCACATGGCAAAGTAGACAGTCACTTATATATTAAGGATATATGTAGTATGAGTTTGTAATACTGTCCTTTGTACATATTTGGAAAACTTCTGATTGTGGAGTCCAATACAAACAAAATGAAAACCACGACCAAACGTTTAGTTTAAACAGATAAGTACCATAAAATGACAGTAAAACCTCGGTAATAAAACCAATCGGTCGTAATAATGAGGTGGTCTCATTATCAAGTTAAATCACAGGAGAGTCATTGAAAACCGGTCCAAAAATAAGTGGTTGTTATGACAAGAAGGTCGTACTATTGAGGTAGTCGCTATATGAAGTTTTACTGTAAAGTTCAAAGCGCTCTATAATATTGCTTCAAACGAATCCACTGCAATTGTTACCTTTTCATGTAAATCTGCAACATTTTAGAATTAATTGAACGGAGCTTGTGTAATTTGGTAAAAAGTCACTTACCTTGCAGCGACATGTTCAAATGCTTCTACTAAATCATCCAGCAGCAATTCTTCATTTAACCCACTACTTTGTTTTATTGGTGTATTCAGATATGTCATAAATCCAGAAAGTTGCCTTCCTTTGGCGGCATCGGCATATTGCTTAACCAAATATCTAAAAGAAAAAGGATGAAATGTGTTGCAGGCAATGCGATATGTAATTCAGTCTGTCCAAACCCTCCTTCCGAATACACAAGTAAACTATATGCAACTCGTACAGATAATAATTCGCTACAGAATTTGTTCTGATTATACATGTATTTGATTTAGCTGTGCAAAGCTTTCGTATACACATCATGAATTATGCAAAGCCCTTCAAAAGTCCTTTTTGCTGGTTCTAACATTTACGATTTTCTGATGTCGAGTTCGAGCCGAGACCCTTAAATTTGTGCTGTGAATAAATAAACTTTATACAGACCTGGCACATTGTAGATACATGACAGTGTTTTCTCCTTCGTAGGTACAAGCCGGTGTGATGTTTGCCCATATTTTAGGGATACCACTGGCGTGAGAATAGCCGTGGCCTCCGCATGCCATACGTAACTTGTCAATACCATTACTGGCTACTTCTGATGATAGGGCCTTCAGTCCCGCGGACAAAGCATGAAGCTGAAGAATAGAAAAGAAATAAAAAAGATAAAGATTTACGTAAAGCGTTTGGAGTTACAATAAAACCTCAAATAGCAACCAAACCAATATTACTACCAACTTGTTATAACGATCACTTATAACTTCCCTATAATTCAACTTGATAATGAGACCACCTCATTATTACGACCACTTATTTTCGCACCCGCTTTCAATAACTTCCTTATAATTACGAGCGATTTTTCGGTATTGGCAAATTAACCATTTGGTTAAATTAACCAATGTTTATACAATTGGGCGCTGGGGTCTTCCTTCATTGTTGAAGCTTAAAAAGTAGCCAAATGACCTTGGGTAAAGGTGCTATGTGTAACCCTAGTGAAAATGACTGTAGTACGTACCATTGACATGTTTATCTTGTAGATTTAATTAAAACAAACTTAAAACATACCACTGGCATTTCTGAAAAAACGCCCTTTTCAATATCAGCATTTATACGGAGATACTCCCGTAGCATCTTTCTACCACTGATCAAGAAGGCATATGCGGACACCAAAAGCGGCAATATCTTCTCCTGTTGTGTCTGATAGTCTAAAATTTGCGGCTCCTCGCCGCTAAAGATGAAATTAAAGTAATAAACAAAACATAGATTGAAGAGAATTGAATGAACTCGGCTAATTACACGCAATATAACTATTGTTCAATGTTTTCTTACAATGGTATAAACAATATATTCAGACGGTATTTATTTAGATATAAAGATCTTATAAAATTGATTTTAGCGACGTTGAATAAACATAGTTCAAATACATGTATTTAAATCCACAGGGCAATTGGTACAACTGGAATCCCTGGTAAACTTATCCAAATTCAAATCTTCCATATCGCTACAGAGTAGGAAGCAATACTTAACAAACTCGCGGCAACTCCAAAACAAAATATGAAGATTCATTCAGAGCTAATTAGAGACGATCATAGAATTCATTGAGAAAAGTCCAACAATTATTACCCAGGTTTTAATTCTGTTTGTCTCCTGACAGCGCTATAACGGGTGACAATGGTTACTGCTTGAGATAGCCCCATTGCGCAAGTCCCAACAATGCTTGCCCGAACAAATACCATTGTACCATATGACATTCTGGTATCACCTGCTCGTGAATACGTCCCGTCTTTATCAACCTAATAAAATAAAATTAATGAAACTAGACACTGCGTGAGATGACAAAACGCTAGATTTAAGTTAACACAATGAAACGAATTTAAGAGATATTGGTACTGTGTCTAATTTTGAAATGATGTACAGTCAAACTTGCGTTTGTGGCCACCTCCCAATAAAGACCACCATGCGGCAATTTTTTGAAAATCATCACTGATTATTTCGAACAAACTGACCTCCGAATGAAGGCTTTCAGTCAATAAAGGCCACTTTTTGTCTTTCCGTGTGGAAGGGTAAGTTAATACTTGTTAGTACACACTCCAGGAAAACTGGTTAGGTGCCCCGGCCGCCGAATATGACTGAAAAATTGTTAAACGGCTTTAAACAAGAAAATAAGAACAAAGCCAAACCTTTGCGTATCTCATCAGCATTGCATCTCGTGGTATTCGGTAGTTATTGAACATTAAAAACCCATTGTCCACGCTATTAAATCCAAGTTTGTTCCCAATATCCCCTACCTGAACACCTGGAAAAATTTGAAAATCAACCTGATTTCTATGTTTCATGTAATAGCTAAGAAATTAATGTATTTTTAGAAACTAAATCCCTTGTCTCGTGACACTTATTTGACCTAAATATCACCTTTCCGGTGTTGCCCTTAATAAAGCCTATGCTATGTTTCTTTCTCTGATAATTTATTGCAAATTAATCAGTTTTTAGGGGCCTCCATGGTCGAGGGGCTATGGCCTCGGACTTGTACTCCATAGCACCTCACCGCTGTGAGTTCTACCCGGGACCAAATTTCATATGTGAGGAAGCTTTCTTGCTAGTTTACGGATGGTTGGTGGTTATGCGAGTTTAAGCATGGGGTCCTCCACTGTTAAGATGGAAAGTCGCCGAATGACCCTGGCTGTAGGTGTGACCTTACACTACAGTGAAACAAAAAGTACAAAAATCTCAATTTATCCGACAAACACAATGTAAAGAAATATTAATTCATTTCATTTTTAAATCTTTGCTTGCAACCTTACCTGGCATAGGTGTGTGGTCCTTCAAACTTCTGATCTGTACAACAAAAGCATGAAGACCGTGACATTTTCCCTGACTGTAAAGCTGAGCCATCAGTACTACATAGTTGGATGTTTTACCCACTAGAAACAACAGCAAACATTATTCTGACTTAATACCACTTAACAAGTTCAATACCATTTGAAGGAACAACATCTTGACTATTGAATAATACTACCAGTGTATTAAGATAAGGCCGCCCGATTGATAATGATGTTAGATGTGTTTCGTGATTTTGTACTTTCAATTAATAGATGGGGTATTTATTTCATCAAACAATTAATGAATATGGTAATTTATATTGTATAAAAGAAAATATCACAGACATTTTCAACTACATGTATATGTTTATAATACAGTGCAACCTCGCCAGAGCGGCACTCTCTAGAGCAACAATCTCCCTTCAACAACAACATGATTTTTTCCCACTGTACGATTTAACTATTAATTTAACCTTTCTCGAGCAACAACTTCTCAACAACAACAACAACAACAACAAAAACAACACAATTTTGCTTCTCCCATACGGTGTTGCTTTGGAGAGGTTACACTGTGTTACTTACATCCTCCCGGCCAGTACTTCATTGAAGACAGTGTGGGACTGTTGATGACAAATTCCTCTGTCTGTGGGTCATAAGTCGCTGTTGTTTCTAATCCTCGTATAAATGTCCCTGTAATGGATTTGATCAATATTGACTGCAAAGGGAAATTTTTAATTGTTTTGGTTGTTAAAGATTTCCGGAAAAACATATTCCGGAAAGATTTATGTTTGCACGTCGGTCGAATAAAATTTTACTCCTCCGATACTGAAGAGTATAAAATTTACCAGTATATGCACGTGACAACGCTTCTGTCAAATATGGCGGATCGGTGTATAATCTGGTTCCCGGGTCATTTTGTCTGTACGATAACTTTGTCACTTATAGTGGATATTAAAATTAACATGTAAATAGTCGCTAAATGAGGTTTTACTAATATGACTTAAAATTCATTACCATGGCCAAGTTCCGTCTGTGCGTATGTTCCAATAATCTTATATTGTTTGGCTGGTACCAGGTACTTTTCAATCTGTTCTTTGGTTCCCTGCTTTTCAATAGCGGGTATAAACATACCGCGATGAACGGAAATAGGATTTCCTTCCTGGTTACCAACCGCCCTAAAAATAGTGAAATAAGAATTACAAATAAATTTATGGACTAAAAACAAGAGAAGATGAACAGTAAAATACATATGCGATACTTTCAGACATACATATATATGGAACCATTCTACCACACATCACAGATGAAGTCCCCCAAAACAACAGCTAAGACTTAAAACATTTCCAACATGGTAGTGTATTACCAAAGGACGTCCGGCAATAAACGCAGGTAGCCCTGACTTCAGCTATAGAAAAAAACAAGACTTCATTGTGCAGATCTAGAGGATGCGAAAACATTTTGCAACAAAAAAAAACAATTGCATAATACAATAATGAAACACATTGATTCATGTACCTGTCATTTTACAAACAGACTTCTTCGAATTTAGGAATGTCGTGACCTTAATTCCAGAAACATATAACTTCATTTTTTTTCGTTTTAAGAAAATCGCGTTTAAAGATTGTGAGGTCACTAGAGATTGAATAGTTAGACGTTTGTGGCACAGCGATTTAGCCTCTTCATGTTAGAGCTACAAGCATATATGTTAGTGCATATTGTAGAACGTTTTGAGACGAATCCAACGATAGCAAAAACTCCATTTTTGTCAAAAACGAAGTTATACGATTCTGGAATTAAGGTGACGATGTGTGTAAAGCAAATTCCGCTTACTCTCTGATAGAGAATTCTTCCAGTCTGTCAGTGATATTAAGGTCTTCAATTAGTTTATTTACATACGCCCCTTTCTTCATGGTCGTGTGGTAATCTTCATCACGTTCTCGGTTCCACCATGGTGTCAACGAGTTTAGGAATTTATCCTGAAATACGATATTTTCTGAAAAGAAGAATACAAATTGTTAACAGTTTGTCTAGATATCTAGTTAGGCTGTTGCTTGCTCCAAGTGTAGAGATGAACACTGGGCCAGGTTTCATACAGGGTGTCCGGCTTGAGTCTTGCTGCCTCTGCCCGGACGCAGAACCCAGAATTCTGTCCGCCTTGAAGCGTCAGAATGCTTTCAGCCGAATATAAGTCAATGTAAAGTGTTCAAACATTTCGACGTGAAACAGTCAACAAACAAAACGATTGCTTTGAACGAAATGCTTGTGAATAATTACACAGTTGCAGAAATTATAGACAAAGTAAACCTGTGATTATAGGAAAACTGTTTACAATGATTACTTCACTCCTAATTGTGTCTTTTGTTTGCAGGTGTTTCTGTACTTAAATAAATGAAATAAGCCGCGGCCGTGGTGCAGTGGCTAGTGTGCTGGACTTGTAACCGGGAGATCCGGGTTCGAATCCCGGTCGCAGCAGGTCATACCCTTCTATGAAAATTTGACAAAAATGTCGATTTTCCTCAGTATGGGGGAGAAGTTGCCGGCTCCTCGTGGAAAGGTAAGTTAGTACTGGTTAGTATACAGTGCAGGAAAACTGGTTAGGTGAACCGGTCGCCGTATATAACTGAAAAAAATGATGAAAAACGGCGTTAAACCTGGTGACAATGAGTACTTAATGAAATAAGTTAATGATGACTCTACTCACGTAAATATCGGCGACGTCTAACTTTGTTTTTTCCATCGTACAATAACTCCGTTAGTTTCTCCACATCAAACGTGGCAGAATTTCTTTCTTTTTGTAAATCAGGATTAACCGCCATGTTTTAACCATCAAAACGACTGAAGTTAATGAGTAACAAACGCGGATTTTATTAAAATAGTATACGTCCTGATTTAAGTGTTTGAGTTCTACCTTTTAACCGTATTAAATTTTGTAGTGTTTAAAATGTCGCTGATCACGTAGGTAAGATATTGATATACAGTCAAACATGTGTTTTGTGGCTACCTCCGAATAAAGACCACCCCGTGGATAAAGGCCATTCATTGAAAAACCGTCAGTGATTATTTAGAATAAACTGACCACTGAATAAAAGCCGCCTGTCAATAGAGGCCACACTTTGTCTTTCTCAAGTGTGGCCTTTATTCACAGGTTTGGCTGCATATACTGCATAATTTATAAATCTGTGTGTAGATGAATGTAAACATTATCAAGTATTTACACGCTCTGTATTCTACAAATCTATTTTTAGCATCGTGCATGCAAATGTTCATTAAGAATGAAAAGTATATTACCGTAAAACTTCATTTAGCGATCACTTCAATATAACGACCGCTCATTATAACGACCAGTTTTTTCGGTCTTATTTTCAGTCCTTACTGTTTTTAAGTTTTTAAATGATATAAAAACCGTTTCTTGTCAGGAGGGAAGTCTCACTGTTAATTTTCACTGGGATTAAAAATCGTACCCTCAGTCAGGGTCATTTGGCTACTTTTAATGCTTTGAAGGCCGAGGAGGGGGAAAAGACCCCAGGTATACACCTTGGTAGAACCACCCACCTTTTCGTTAGCTAGCTTGACAGCTTATCAAATGTGAATTTTTGTCCCGGTTGGGATTCGAACTCACACCGGTGAGGGACTAGCGGTATCTAGTAAGGGACCATTACCACTAGACCTCTGAGGCCCCTTTTTTGAACTTATTACTAGTAATTAAACGGGGGTCTAAATGCTGAGGTTTTACCGTACATTATGAAGAAAATGGTGCTGTTTGTAGATATTTTTTAAATCTGGAAACATGTGTTAAATAATCACAGTTAAAAATTGTCTTGTTATAATAAAGTGTTCCCAAAGTGAAATGTTGTATTGTCATTGAGTGTTGGTAAAAGTAGAACGTCACTAATTATAACCTAGACATCACTTAGATAATGATTACAAAGATTACGCTAGTGACCCGTAAGTACAGTAAACACCTCAACCAAAATCCTGTCTATATGTCAACACACAAATATCAAATCGAAACTGTATCTTTGTAGAGACTCAAAGTTATCGCCAAAAACATCGTTAAACCGCATGACCAGATGTATATCGATGGTATATCAAAATGGTCACATAGTCAAAATGGTCACATGGTCAAAATGGTCACATGATCACATGGTCACATGGTCAAAATGGTCACATGGTCAAAATGGTCACATGGTCGCATTGTCAAAATGGTCACATGGTCAAAATGGTCACATGGTCAAAATGGTCACATGGTCAAAATGGTCACATAGTCAAAATGGTCACATGGTCAAAATGGTCACATGGTCAAAATGGTCACATAGTCAAAATGGTCACATGGTCAAAATGGTCACATGGTCAAAATGGTCACATGGTCAAAATGGTCACATAGTCAAAATGGTCACATAGTCAAAATGGTCACATGGTCAAAATGGTCACATAGTCAAAATGGTCACATGGTCGCATGGTCAAAATGGTTAAAATGGTCAAATGGTCAAAATGGTCACATGGTCACATGGTCAAAATGGTCACATAGTCAAAATGGTCACATGGTCAAAATGGTCACATGGTCAAAATGGTCACATGGTCAAAATGGTCACATAGTCAAAATGGTCACATAGTCAAAATGGTCACATGGTCAAAATGGTCACATAGTCAAAATGGTCACATGGTCAAAATGGTCACATAGTCAAAATGGTCACATGGTCGCATGGTCAAAATGGTTAAAATGGTCAAATGGTCAAAATGGTCACATGGTCACATGGTCAAAATGGTCACATAGTCAAAATGGTCACATGGTCAAAATGGTCACATGGTCGCATGGTCAAAATGGTTAAAATGGTCAAATGGTCAAAATGGTCACATGGTCACATGGTCAAAATGGTCACATAGTCAAAATGGTCAAATGGTCAAAATGGTCACATGGTCAAAATGGTCACATAATCAAATGGGCAGCAGTCAAAATGGTCGCATGATCAAAATGATCAAATGGTCAAAATGGTCGCATAGTCAAAATGGTCTTATGGTCACATGGTCAAAATGGTCTTATGGTCACATGGTCAAATGGTCAAAATGGTCTTATGGTCACATGGTCACATGGTCAAAATGGTCAAATGGTCAAAATGGTCAAATGGTCAAAATGGTCATATGGTCTCATGGTCTCATGGTCACATGGTCAAAATGGTCAAATGGTCAAAATGGTCAAATGGTCAAAATGGTCAAATGGTCAAAATGGTCAAAATGGTCAAATGGTCAAAATGGTCTTATGGTCAAATGGTCAAAATGGTCAAATGGTCAAATGGTCAAAATGGTCTTATACAAACCTTTTTGATTCTAAAGGTGGTTAAACGTTTTAAGTTTTACGGTGCATTGCGAAACAAAAACATTTTGTAAAGTTAAGTAATCTCCCTGTAATTAAATCCCGGAAATATTAATAAATATCATTAATAGTTTTATTTCGTACACTAAATTTTAAATGTACAGTAAAACCTCGGGGAGTCATCGAGACAGACCCACTGCTCGAGATGAAACTGACAGGACTTTAAAAACTCCACGAGATATCGAGTACGCGTGATATCGATGTTCGTAATAACGAAGTTTTACTGTATATGACTGAATATAACTCTATATAATATAAACTCTACGTATATATAACATTTCTCTCTTGTGATTGTAATGTAAACAAAGAGAAGACAATTCAGTTCATACTTCTTGGAACGTCTCAGAGTTACATCCCTTCAACAATCAATTTCATTCTCTTTGACTTACGTAAGCTGACTAACATATGCAGTATTATATTTATGTTTGCAATTAGTGGTTGTCAGTGGTTGTCATAGTAGCGAAGAGCGTTCGCAAATACACGTCATACTTTTTCTCCATATGTAAAAAATCACCAAAAATGAAATAAAACAAATTTTGTACCATTTTTTTCAAATATACTTTTTATTTGTTCTACATAATTTACAAATCTTTCATTGATGTTTCACACCAATAAAAATAGATTATAGAAAACATAACAATTAATACTTAAATACAGTTGAACCTCCATTACCCAAATTAACGGGTCAGAAATATTATTTCGGATACTCCATGGTTTCGGATAATCCATGGTCTCGAACATCCAGATATGTCTAAATTCGCCATGACTGTGAAAAAATTGGGACGGCAATTTCATTTCGGATAACACCTAATTTCGGATAAACCGTTGTCGAAAACTTTGGAAAGAAACTTTTACAAAATGCATGTCATAAAAAACGCATACAGAACATCTCATTACAACGATTTTCAGACCGGTTCACAATATTTTTTATATTCCAACTTGATAATGACAGCTACATTAATTTCAAAAACCATTTCGTTTTATTTGAATATAGTCTTACTATCGGAGTTTTACAGTAATGCCTTGTTAAATTATCATAAGTTTATCATTATTACATCATAAGTGATTTCTCTCTTCAACAACTTAAAAACACTCATTGGTTACGATTTTATTATGAACAATGCAATTTACTAACAGCGCCGCTAATCAATTCATTGTTTATTTGAATCAATATATCATGATTATATTGTTAATAATAATGTTTAAATTGAAAAGCAAACATTCATAGTGTAATTGAGCGGTCCACAATTTGTGCAAATGATACTTTTGTCTGGTTCACATTTCATCAAAGACAGTAACAATGTAAAGTTTGTTCATAGCGTCTTACACACGGCACAAATCACGAAAGTATTACTATGAATCAATATACGTGTGTTATAACGTTTAGCTTTTAGTTCTGAATTATTATTGAATTTAGAAGCAAACATTCACACTAGGATCTTGCAGTCTGAAGTCTGTGTGTCTATATTTAAAGTTTTGCAGTCATTGTGTTATAGTCTAGTTCACCTTTCATCAACGGAAGTAGAGTGGTTTGAAATGTATCGCAAGCCTGCAAGAGAAAAATGTTTTGTAAGAAAAGTATGACCTCGCTCAGTGACCTCTTCAATATTACGACCACATAATCATACGACCAATTATTAAGACAGCTACGTTAAATCATTTCTATATTTCAACTTGCCTTGTATAAGGACGGCCACTTAGTTCGGACTGGTTTTCCTCCATATTTCAACTTATGTTCTATAAGGACGGCAACTTAGTTCGGACTGGTTTTCCTCCATATTTCAACTTAATAATGAGACCATCTAAGTATTAACAACAATTTATCCGGTCCAAAATGTCGCCTTGACATCGAGTTAGTTTTTGTAATTATTGCAAAAATTATCTCACGTGTTTGCGTATAAAGCTCCGATTTTTTCTGATATTAAAAATGATTTTTAGATAAAAAAGCTGGCATCAGCTTATATGAGAAGATCTCTGAGGTTGAGTGGTCATAGTCTCCAACTAGGAATCACTAGTCCCTCAAAGCTGTGAGTTCGAATCGTTTCAGGGACCATATTTCACATGTGAGGAAACTGTTCGGCTAGCTTACGGAAGGTCGGTGGTTCTATCCAAGTGCTCGCCTAGGGGGGGGGGGTCTTCCTCCGCCATTAAATCTTTAGTCACCAAATGATCTTTGCCGTTGGTGCGACATTAAACCCCAGGGACTAAAAAAACTTAGATTTATTCATGTTCTATATTTATAAGTTTATGTTTCAGAAATACGAAACAAAAGTTTTATCCATACAATAATTCATTTGTCAAAGAAAATACTTCTTACCTCTTTGTCGTTGAGTGGCGAATTTTTGGAATATTCGAACAAAGCTTCATATACGTTACCATCGTAACGTCCAAGACAACTTTGTAAAACTTTATCATGATAATCAAAAGCGTCCACCAACGCAACAGCATTTGGACGAAGCTCAGCAAACAATTCTAACATTTTATTTGAAACCATTTCTGCTTGAGCACCACTGAGGTAGTCATCCTGAAAATCAAGTTGGAAAAACTCTAACAAGTAAAGCCATATCAACAACAGCCAACAGTCATGTATTTTATGTATTTTACATGAATTATAGCAATGAGAATTGAATTTTTTCTTTTCCACTCCAGGAGTCACGACACTTATCTATCCCAGTCATACAACGTTTTATCAAAGACTGATCAAGTTTATATGCAGAATCGGAGTAATGAGTACTTTAAAATATTGTTCCCCTGACCATGTTTGACAATGCTTTACTTTAACGAAGGAAGTTATTTTTATGATAAGCGATTGCTTCTATTTTCTGTCATCTCGGCACCATCACTTTCATAAAATGTACTAAGCGACCTTTCACAGCGGAAGTACTGCTCAGATGACAAAATACGGCATCATGAAGTTATAACAGTTCCTATTGTGGAGAGCGACAGAATAATTATGGCGGTGATAAAGTTTACTCTAAATTTGCAACACTTCCTGTCTATGTTATGATATTGATATGAGCAAATAAATGTTGAATTTTAGTAATTCACCAGAAATAAACATTCTCGGATACGAAACATTTTCTTTAGTTTTCAAAAAGCATCTTACGTCGCCTTGAAAAGTCACAAACGGTACACATTAAGGATGTCGTTTCGGGAAATGGGGGTAGTTTGGGGCCATGGAAAAGGGACAAGCGAAAGGGAAAGCAAGGACAACTGGTTCAAAATGTGCTAGGCAAAATGTTTCATGTGAAGTGTTGAATTTGTCAATATCTATCATATATTTACCTGCAGAAAATCTCCCAACCGCTCGTTGATTCCACAGACAGCGTAAAGTTTACAAACCGTGTTCAACACTTTGGCAACCGATGGATCCAAGTCCGGTCGTTTTATTGCATTTATGAAAGTCTTTACGACGTACAATTGACAATGGGCCTAAAATGATATGAACTATAAACGTAATCAACATCATATAAAGTATTCAAATGTAAAATCAAGATATGACACAAACATGTTTGATTAGTTTTAAATTCTTGTATTAAACTAGAGTTCCACAGAGCGGCTCCAACGCTCATCTGTTTTTACCTCTTTCTTTCTATTTCATAAACAATTTGGACCTGAGTTCTAAGTTAAAAAGGGGCATAACTCCCAACATATAGCTTTCAGAATAATTCCTCTTGTCTTGCAACTGTGCCTTGTCATGATAATCAAGTATTCCAAGTGTTGTGTTGATATCTTTAAAAGTGATTATGTAATGCACTAAAGTTTTTGCACAACAAAAACGACGACCAAGCAATCATAAAAGCTCGACTTTTTCTTCAAAACAGACGAGCTAAGAAGCAACAAGACATCAGTAAAACAGTTTAAGACTAATATTGGTTTGTAATAGTTCTGTTAACGAATACGTGATTGAACAAATGATACATCTTTAGTTATATGATAGTCAATAATTTGGCTGACAAATGCTGGATATTACGTTTGTAACCCGAGAGCTATGCCGACGTGCGTGCTCCGCATTTTCAGTCTCAGAAACACCAGAAAACGTTACCAAATCATGATCAAATAATTTTACAGTAAATCACGGTTATAGTGAACTCAGATATAGCGAAGGTCTTATTCCACCCCCAAAGTAATTCTTGTTATGAATACAGTTAAGTATGAATATAATGAAGTGATTATTCGGGTCCTCTGGAATTCATTCTGACCGTGTTCTACTGTATATGTAAAGGGTGGTTGATAAATTCACCTTTGCTGCTCTAACCATGGTTACAGAGGAATTGTTCCTCGCAGTTTCTATCGCGTCTCCACCTTTCATCAAAGTCCGAAGTCTTTGGGCTGCCACGCTGATCAACCTTTATTGTAAAAAAAGACACAAGGAGATTTTTCTCATTATTTTATTCAAGTAGTGTAAAAAAACAATTGGATTTATTGATATCCGTAGTAAGAGCAATGAATAAATGCAATGAAAAAAATAGAACAACAACCTTCCCGAAATACCACCTACCCAAAACCAATTCAATACGCAGAAACATACAAACCTTGGGAGACAAAACAGCCTCTTCTAGGACTTTCCCTTTGCGATACAGTGCAACCTTTCTAGATCGCCCTTCTCTTGAGCAACAGCCTCTCTAGAGTGGCCCTTTCTTGAGCAACAACCTTCCTTCAACAACAAAATGATTGTCCCACTGTATGATTTAACTTTTGATTTATACTCTCTAGAGCAACAACCTCTAAACAACGACACAATTTCGCTTCTCCCAAAGGGTGTTGCTTTGGAGAGGTTGCACTGTACTTGATTGACATGTGAAAGACTTAATGGTTAAGTCAAAACTAATCGAATTTATTATTTAGTGTCTGAACAATTTTATACATTACAATGATTCTCACCTAGCTGCAACATGTTCGAAAGCTTCGATTAAATCGTCCAATCGCAACGCTCCATTTAAATCGCTTCTACGTTTAATTGGTTGATTCAAATACGTCATAAATCCGGCTAGCTTTTTTCCCCTGGCTGCGGCAGCATACTGTTTGACTAAATATCTGAAGTGTGCACAGATTGGTTGAATGACAATTGACGAGAATTGTTATAATAATAACTTTATTATCGTATATATCCTTAATATAAACATTGTGAAGTGAACAACAATTTGACCACACCCTAAATATAATGCTTATAGAAATGATCTTAATAAATGATAAATACTTTCGACGGCATCTTGTCCACACATATCTCTGAAATTAGTAAGACAAAAAGTTCATTGGTACCATGTGTTTGCTTACTTTACAGCAAGTCAATGTTCGCCAATAAAAAATAAATGAAAGTATTAAGAATTGTGAAATGACAATTATTCAGACGAACCTGGCACATTGTAGATACATGACAGTGTTTTCTCCTTCGTACGTACAAGCCGGTGTGATGTTTGCCCATATTTTAGGGATACCACTGGCGTGAGAATAGCCGTGGCCTCCACAAGCCATACGTAACTTGTCAATACCATTGCTCGCTATTTCTGCCAAGAAGGCTTTTAAACCCGCCGCCGAAGCATGAAGCTGTAAGAAAATTGATTAACTAGTCGAACATTTTGCTAGTTATTTACTAAGTTATTGCTGTTAGTGATTAGAAGTCTTGGCGATAAATCGGACTTTGATAAAATATATGAAAACGTCGACCAACCGTATCAAAATATTGGATTGGCAGCAGGTAAAGACTTGAAAGAATTTTATAGTATTCAGTGATTATTATGAAATAAAAGCCAACAAGCATGTAGTGTTTCTAAAGCATATCAACACGCTCGGTGACCTCTTGGAGTAAAATCCTGAATATGATTCAGACTGTGGTCCCAAAAAGTTGTATAGACCCTAAATACATACCACAGGCATTTCCGCCAGCAAGCCCCTTTCCATGTCAGCATTAATACGATTGTATTCCCGTACCATTTGTTCTCCTGTAAAGAAGAATGCATACGAAGCCGCTATCAGTGGAAATACTTTCTCTTGTTGGGTCTGATAGTCCAAGATCTGGGGTTCTTCACCACTGTAGATATACAAACAGACGAACATAAACTACCATCAATAAGGGATTATCTTTTTAATCATTCCATTAATGAAATGATATTTAAATCAACAACACAAAAAATCTGCTTTTACTGGCCTTTCTGTGAATTCATGCTTCACGACTTATTTATTCCTCGCCACAGTGACAAGCCATGAAAACATTAATTATGCATCTGAATCGGTTTCGGGTACAAATCCTTTAAATGATTACCAAAGTTACTTTTTACCCTGGCTTTAATTCCGTTTGTCTTCTGACAGCGCTGTATCTGGTTACTATGGTAACGGCTTGCGATAAGCCATAACCACACATCGTCACAATCTTCGCTCGGACGAACACCATTGTTCCGTACGCTATCCTAGAATCACCAAGGCGTTTGTATGTTCCATCTTTCTCCACCTTTAACAAGCAAATTTATGCAGTTATTAGTACACTGTAATTGATTTTAGCAAATACATCAGACATTTTGCAAAGATGACGCCATGTTCTGTGAATGGGAAATGGATCGTTATTCTAACTTCAATTTTTAAAGTATTGCATGGCTGATGGTGACAGCCGCGCTGATTGAATTGTGGTTGGTTGTAAGAGCCTTGCTGATTGGTTAATGGCTGTTAGTAATGGACGTGCTGGTTGGTTAACGACTGATTGTGAAAGCCGTGCTAATTGGTTAACGACTGATTGTAAGAGCCGTGCTGGTTGGTTAACGGTTGATTGTGAAAGTCGTCCTGATTGGTTAATGGTTGATTGTAAGAGCCGTGCTGGTTGGATAACAACTGATCGTGAAAGCCGTGCTAATTGGTTAACGACTCTTTATAAGAGCCGTGCTGATTGGTTAACGGCTGATTGTGAAAGTCGTCCTGATTGGCTAATGGTTGATTTTGAGATACGTGCCGATTGGCTGGTGGCTGGATGTAACGGCCATGCTGATTGGTTTGTTTTTTGTGTTTTCGCTCTTTTTGCTCGTTGTTGTATGTCTGATTTTGGGTGAGTCACGACTGTTTATGCAGTCTGCATGGAAAAGATGGATTTGTTTCGTCCCATGACTTCAAGTTTACTTTTTACTGAAAATTAATCTGTTGACTACCCTAAATGCTTACACATTAAAACATCTTTATTGAGAATGATATTCATTAGTTCTATCAATAATCATTGAGTTTTTTTACGTAGGACATACAGTTAACATCCTACCGTTGCGTATCTCATCAGCATGGCATCACGTGGTATTCTGTAATTGTCAAATGCAAGGTACCCATTGTCTACACTGTTAAATCCAAGCTTATTTCCAATATCCCCGGCTTTAATACCTGAAATGTGTTTTCTAGACTATAAATTTTACTCAAAATGACACAACTACAACACCTGCGGACACAGCATCATGTAAAAATCATTACATCAGGCGCCGCATTATAGAGAATTGAATGACACTATCAGCGTTTTCCCCTAATTTAATCCAATTAAATCGCTTTAATATTCAAAATTAGCAGTTTCTAATTATTGAAAAGATCTCCATGATTACGTAATTTCCGGCGCATGCGCAGTGTGGCTGTTCTGCCCACTGATAAGTAGAACAAAAATACAGTTAAACCTCACTTAGCGATCGTTACAATATAAAAAAGACATCTAATTGTAACAACTATTTTTAGACTGGTTATCTGTACATGAATGAATCATTTAAAGTTTTCATACGCCGATATGATAATCTTTGAAGTTGTAAAGCTGTGGTAATCTCATTTTAATCTTAAACAGATATCTAGTTACGTTTTAATTTTTACTGACCTGGAAACAATGAATTGTCTTTCAAGCTTCTGATTTGAACTATGAATGAATGGATACCATGACATTTACCCTGCGTGTAAAGCTGTGCGATTAATACCACGTGATTAGCTGTTCTGCCCACTGATAAATAGAATAAAAATACAGTTAGACCTCAATTAGCGAAAAAAAAACCATCTCATTATAACAACTATTTATTTTTAGACTGGTTGTCTGTACATCCATTTTTCTAAACATCTATTTTGTAGTGACATCGCCACATTGTAAATACATGAAAAAAGGTACAAATTCTAAAAATATTTAAAAAGAACTCAGTCACAAAAACTTTTATCTTTGATACACATATCTACACATGTATATATATCATACAATCATCTTATATTTAAAGGAACGTTAAACATGTACGAAAGTGTTGACTTTTTCCGGACACCCTGTACATTATTGGTCTAAAAAGCGGTCTTAATATCGAGGTGTTACTGTAAATATTTCGTTGCAAAACAATCGAATTAAAAAATAAAATAGTTCATTAAATGAAATTATATATTCAATGTATTTCAATTGTACGGCAATACTCTTTGATGAAAATACATTACAGCCAATGGAAACAGTGCCCGACTTTGATCTGAAAGTCGCCGACTTGTTATCAAAACTATCAAATACAATACAGTGCAACCTCTCCAGAGGGACCCTCTCTTGAGCGACAACCTCTCTTCAACAACAGCATGCTTTTTCCCCACTGTACGATTTGACTATTTATTTAACCTCTCTAGAGCGGCAACCTCTCAACAAAATATTGCGTCTCCCAAAAGGTGTTGCTTTGGAGACGTTGCACTGTACATGTATTTGATAATTACGCTACATAAGTACCACTGATGTAAACCTTAACAGGCGCTCTTCAAAAAGAAGAGGCTTTCAAGAATTAGTCATCACAGCCTAGCCATACGTACATGCAGCCGGCCAGTATTTTGTTGAAGACACTGTTGGACTGTTGATAACAAACTCCTCCGTCTTAGGGTCGTAAGTTGCAGTTGTCTCCAATCCACGAATAAATGTTCCTGAAGAAGATGGCCATAACACAATAACAGACATACCAACTTTGCAAGATGAACTGATGGTGATTTAGAACACGAAAGAAAGACTTAGAACAAGAAGTAAGGATTCAGAAGTGAAAGTGATTTAGAACTGAAACTGAAACTGGTTTATTTACTTAGAACAAGAAATAGTGATTTAGAACAAGAAAGAAAGATTTAGAACAAGAAATAAGGATTCAGAAGTGAAAGTGATTTAGAACAAGAAATAGTGATTTAGAACAAAAACGGAAGATTTGTAAATGATGGTGATTTAGAACAACAAATAAAGATTTGAAAATGATGGTGATTTTTTGAACAAGACATAAAGATTTGGAAATGATGGTGATTTAGAACAAGACATAAAGATTTGGAAATGATGGTGATTTAGAACAAGAAATAAAGATTTGGAAATGATGGTGATTTTGAATAAGTAATAAAGATTTGGATATGATAGTGATTTAGAACAAGAAATAAAGATTTGAAAATGATGGTGATTTTTTGAACAAGACATAAAGATTTGGAAATGATGGTGATTTAGAACAAGACATAAAGATTTGGAAATGATGGTGATTTAGAACAAGAAATAAAGATTTGGAAATGATGGTGATTTTGAATAAGTAATAAAGATTTGGATATGATAGTGATTTAGAACAAGAAATAAAGATTTGAAAATGATGGTGATTTTTTGAACAAGACATAAAGATGTGGAAATGATTTAGAACAACAAATAGGACAGAACTGATTAAGATTAATAAAAAAATACCGTGTCCTATTTCCGTCTGTGCGTATGTTCCGATGAGTTTGAATTGTCTGGCAGGAACTGCATATTTTTCTATTTGTTCCTTAGTTCCCTGTTTCTCGATTGTAGGAATAAACATGGTATGCTGGATCCCTAAGGGATTGCCTTCCTGGCAAGCTGCGGCCCTTAAAATGTCATAAAATATTAACAATACAAGGGGACCAAAAGTCGGCGTTTTAGTTGATTTTATGTGAATGGATTTAATAACAGTAGTTAACAATAACATGCGAAACTGTTTGGAAAAAAATCACGAAATATCAAAATTTATTGTTGATATGTACAATAGATAACAGCAACACTTCCCCGACATCGCAGCTCGTTACTTGGTTTAGACACAAAACCTTATTGACGGACGGACGGACGGACGTACATGCTTACGAGAGCTACAGTGTGGGGTTATACCTTTGATCTTCCTTTGATGTTTTGACCTACATTTTTAATCCCACACTGCAAAAAAATAACCTCACGATGGCGGTTTGTACAGAATAAACTTCATAATGTCAATTTATACACTAACCCTAACCCCGGCCCATTAAGTAGCTCTCGTACGTACATACGGACGGACGGACGGATACTAGTTTGTAAACTACGAACGTCTTTCACCAGAAAATTCACAATGCAATATAATAACTAAGTCACGCCCTCTGTGCCCTTATTTTGATACTTACTCTCGGATATAATACATTTCAGGGTCCCCTGTTATATTATGATCTGTAAAAAGTTTGTTAACGTAGGCCCCCTTCTTCACGGCCGTGTCATAACTTTCTGCACGTTCTTGATTCCACCACGGTTTGACGGTCTTAAAAAACTTGTCTTGAAATACAAGATTTTCTTAAAAAAAAAGAAAAAAAATATTCATGATTAAATTACTTCCAGTAATGTAATGGAACTTATTTATTTTACCAACAGATGTTACTGTCATTCCAGATTGTAAATGGAAACTTTATAATGACAATCATGTTTGTGTATTTTTTTCAATTCACTTCTTTAATTTCACGCCTGTTTAAGTACTTCAGTCATAAAACCGGCAGGCAGTTTTCCTGGAGTCTGTATACCAGTACTAAACGTGTTTTCCGAAAGTGACTGCTAACTCCGCATGAATTGTCAGTGGTTCAGGACGACTGGCTGCGACAATGATGTCTCGGCAAATCGTGACCTTAAGTCCAGAAACATATAACTTCATTTTTTTCGTTTTAAGAAAATCGTGTTTAAAGATTGTGAGGTCACTAGAAAATGACTGAGTTTGACGTCTGTGGCTCAGCGATTTAGCCTCTTCATGTCAGAGCTACAAACATATGCTTATGCATACTGTAGAACGTTTCGAGGTGAATTCAACGATAGCAAAAAATCCATTTTTGTCAAAAATAAAGTTATACGTTTTTGGAATTAAGGTGACGAAATCGTCTCAGGAAACAAGCGCCGCATCCAGTGTTGGAAATCAAGCAATCAATGCTAACAAACCTAATGCTCTACCAATTGCGCTAAGCAGACGGATGGAAAAATGAATCAACAAGTTGTCCAGTGAATAAGAGAGAAAAAAAATCTAGATATTAATTTAAAATAGCTATTAAATTACTCACGTAAATATCGGCGCCGTTTAACCATTTCTTTGCCATTGTACAAAACTTCTGTCAGCTTTTCTACATCAAAAGTGGCCGAATCTCTCTCCTTCTGTAAATCTGGATTGACAGCCATGATTTAACCTTACAGATGAAGTTATGAATACTAAGAGAACGCAACGCGCAGACGAAGGAGATAGATATGAAAAAACTGGACCGTTCTACCTTTTAACCGGCTCTGCACAGTCGTTTAATAACGTACATGACATGAAATTTAACCCAACTGAGTCAACATGAATTCAACATTATTGATAATAAATATACTACATTTATCAAACACACGTTCGCTTTTTATCAAAACTGATTTTTTAAACTCTAATAACCCATAAAGATATTTTGTACATACATTTGTTTAAATAGCTTTTTCAATTGTATTTAAATGTTCATTAAGGCGAAACCATGATGAATTTAAATGTCATTTGAAATAACACTTATCTAAAAATAGATTGTGGGTTTCCCCCCTGAGTCATTGTCCTCGAACGCTTACAAACTATATACAAAATCATATTCAAACAGGCGCTATCAATTAACCGGCTGAAAACGGGGTTCAACACTTATTTTGTGAAATTTGACATGAGTCGGGCTTAAAGTTAAAATTGAGATACTTGATATATTCGTATGAAACAAAATCTTCATAATAACCTTGATAATTATTCAGATAACGTTTTGTGGGTCATGCGTACATTTTGTCATAAATACAGTAAAACCGAAGTTAACGGACGTCACTATATATAATAGTTTTCAGCTCATTTTTTTGGCGATGTAAAATACCATATAAGTTTATGATTGCAGTTGTCGTTATATATAATTAAATTGATATTGAATTCGTATCTAAGTAGGCCGGTTCACCTAACCAGTTTTCCTGGACTGTATACTAACCAGTACTAACTTACCCTTCCACAAGGAGCCGGCAACATCTCCACATATGGAGGAAAATCTGCATTTTTGTAAATTTTTCATAGAAGGATATGACCAGCCGCGACCGGTATTTGAACCCGGGTCGCCGGATTACAAGTCCGGCACACTAAACACTTAACTACGTTTGCGACTTTGTAAGTAGAAGACAGATGAAAATAATTCCTACAAATTTATTGTGTCATGCAGCATAAATTTTATATCGGCAATAAATTACGAAGATTTACAGGGAAATTACTTTTTTTTCTTTCGCCAGGTAGTAATACATTCTGGTAAAGATAATTACGCGCAATTTTACAGAGTCTGTGGATTTTCAAAAACTCGATCTAAGAATATTTCAAGTTACCACGCGTCAAAGCAATTTATATGTTAACTACGTCGCTAAAACTCCGTCCTTCAATCGCCTTATCCGTCACAAAGTTTATTGGACGGACGACCACATTGGAGTTTGCTTGATTTCAGTCGAATTTGAATGGGCGCTTCTTGGAGTATTAATTACAGAAGCGCAAAAATATGACTATTTAGAAATTATTTGGGTAGAGATATTCGCTCTGATGAAGAATTCGCGGATCCAACGTCACCGCGAAAAACGCGAAAATTTGAAGCCTGCGAACATTTCTACACTTACAGTATTTTGTTGTCATTCATTTACATCCATACATACAAACCAAGATACACAGATTGCAAAGGATGTTAACCTCCTGGTATAACAACGCTAAAATTCTAAACTATTGGAGTATAACAACACTAAAACTGCAGGAGGTACAAATATCGCTAAATTCTAAATTGCAGGCGGTATAACAACACTAAATTTTTTAATTGTAGGCGGTATACCAAAACTAGAATGTTGGGTAAGGGTTATAATTGTACTAAATTTTAAACTGCAGGAGGAATAAGAGCACTAAATATTAAAATGTATGAGGTATAACGACACTAAAATTCAAAACTGAAGGGGGTATAATATCACTAAATACTAAATTGTAAGAGGTATAACAATACTAAGATTCTGAACTATATGAGGTACACTTACATTAAAATTCCAGTCCGTAGAAGGTAAAACGGTACTAAAATTCTAATTAATAGGCTGCATAGCAACGCTAAAATACTAAACAGTAGAAGGAATAACAATATAAAAACTATAGACGGGGTATACAATGGTTGTATGCGTGGAAAGTTTGTGGACATTTTGCATGGGACATTCCACGTGGATCCGTTTTTAAATTTTATTTGTATTCTATTGACTGCCGTAAAACAAAATAATTATACCTTGTTGTAGATAAGTTATAACCTATTATAATATACGAGAAACGAAATTATGTCAAATAGTGATTTGGGAAGCTTAAAGTCTCGCGAGTGACAGACCTATTGATTTAACAAACACTAGGGTATATGGTTCTATAAAATTTTAATATGATTAACGATAGCCTCAGGTAGTAGCTTTTGTATTGGAATTAATAGATAAGGATTAACTGGGACATATTAATATTGTAGAATATGACAAGGCTGTGTAAAAAATCGTATATTGTCCATGACCTTCATTCCTTAGATGATCAGACCAGACTTAAAAAAAAGGTCAGCAATAATGAAAATTTCTAGCTGCCGTAGAAACGCTACATTAGTTCTGATTCAAGAAACATTCAGATGAAATGTTACGCCAATAAGACTTCGTTGTAAGGAAGGCAATTTTCTTATTTGTCTTATTGTTGAAATTTCTCCATTTTGTCTCAAATTTCCCCCAAAATAGCGATAAAAAGTCAGTGCTTAAAGAAATTGTCAATGTTATACATTTGTGTTTTGCAAAGACAAAAAAACATTTTCTTGATATCGAGAGCTCTTATAATTGAGAAAATTCTAAAAAAACTGAATCTAATTTCTTTTCCAGAAACAGTTATTGAGAAATATGGTTTAGAAAGTACAACATTCGCGCGAATGTGAATCTATTACGAGGTATTTGAGCCATTAATGGAACAAGCTTAATTTCCCAGAAGTCTGATAATTTTAACCAAAATAGAAATGAACACAAATAGTTTGGTTATAATTACGATGATGCGCGATAATTAATGTTGATTCCAAATTCTCCCAATGACAGAATAAACGACAACATGACCCTTTAGAATAATCGTAATAAAGCTTTTGTAATTAACGTTCATATTGATGAATTAACGCAACATGGTTAAATGTGAGTACTTCACGTAAGCGAGGTACCAATTTCAAAATCAGTTTGTTCATATATATGAATTGATGTGTCACGTGCATACTATCTATCTGAGAGACAAGAGTTGACTTTGACCAACGGTCACTTTTCATTTTGATTCAAGTCTGTTAATCAATGTCTGCGTCATTATTAAAGACGGAGAAATAGACGAATAGGATTAACACAAGGGACGCTATGACCTGCAGTACAAACGATTATCAAACGTAGAACGTATACAAAAAAAACAACGAGGCAGAAGTTTCCGAAGAAAAAGTTACATGCAAGAGAAACCCGCACAGCAGTAGTAAATACAACAGCAGCAATACCTTTAACAACAATAGCAGAACCAACAACAACAATAACAACAACAACAACAACAAAAACTAACGACAATTTCAACAACAACAATAATAACAACAACAACTAACAACAATTACAACAACAACAACAACAATAATAATAACAACAACTCACAACAATTGCAACAACAACAACAATAATAACAACAACAACAACAACGACGACGACGACGACAAACCGCACAAACAACATTAACTTGATCAAAATTTATGTATACAAAAAGTAACAACAACACCAAAAAAAAAGCGAAAACAACAAAAGTTGATGTCATCTTTAGAATCTACATAGGCAGATATGTACACTAATATCCCATTGTTACAAGTATATGCCATGTTGGATTGATAACGAACACCCACACTGGTAATCTAGTTTGATGTGATATTAAGATCCCCTTCTGCATATTTTGTGTTGCCGTAATAAAATCAACTCAATATGATCTCCGTAGTTTCCCCAGAGAAATCAACATTTATATCCAAACAGTCTGTCTGAAACTCATTACTTAATATCTCATTAATAGCTTTCAAATTCATCCGTGTACCACGCAATGATTGATAAGCGTCTTTCTCATAGACTACAAAGATGATACAGCTGACAAAAAGTCAGACCTCACGCCTGCACATCCGAGTTCAGTATGAATTAGATAGCGTCATAAATTATTTTGTTATGTACGTTGGAAGAACGCTGGATAAAGAATCAAGTGTGGTGGCTATAATTAAAATGTAACGACCAAGGTTATTAATCCTCTTTCATTCGTTCGTACGCTGTTTAGTTTTTTGTTTCTTGTAGAAGATGATGAGGACAAACGGATCAGACGAAACAACTCGTGTTTCCGGTTATTCGAAAGGCTCTATATTTCGTGCAGACCCTTAAGTTTCAAACAGCAAATCCAAACTGTAAACATTTTTAAAGACGAATCAGGTCTTTAAAGTACAATGTTAAGAAAAGATAAAAAGAATAGTTCTGGTGACCCAACAACAATTGTCCACAGCGTTGAAAAGTTTGTAATAAGTTAAAAAAGTTGACAATTCGTCGGGTTATTTCCACAAACCCATATGTCATTTTTCCTATTTTGAAAAAATCGCATTTGAAGTTTTGAATCGCAATGACTAAGCGAGTTACGGGTTTGTAGAATTGGTATTAGTCCTATTTAGAATAGAACCGCAAGCAGGTAAGTATGATCATTATAAAGAGCTCATCGAGACGAAAAAAATGATACCAAAATCTCAATATTGCCATAAATTGAGTTACAGGGTTGTGAAAATAAGCCGACGAATTATAAAACCAGTTTGGACTTGTAGGTCACTCAAAGCAATAATTCCATCAAGGCTTTTCGTCATTCACATCCGAATAACAGAATATTGTCACTTTGGGCCAAGCCGTATAAAATACACAGAAATAAAGCAATGGATTTTATGCAAACAATTACGAAATGAAAGTTACAAAATCACACAGACAGGTAAATGTCCTTTATCCAAACACAAGGGATATTTATGAGAACTTGCCGTGAACTTTCGAAAACCTTGCAGCAATATGCCGTCAGCAGGCCAAGAAGGTTCAAGTTTAAATGATCAATGTGTTCGGACTGGAAATGTTGACTGTTCAATACAGACAGTAAGGCCATATGATCAGGGGTCATATTACAGTGCCTGCCGTTGTTTGCTTATGACTGATTGGTAATATAGATCCACAAGATATCACAAGAGTCATAGACAAGTTTGATCAGATATTGCATATTTTTACAGAGACTCCGGAGAAAGCTAACTTTGGTCTCCTGAAAGTCAAGCTATTGTATATACGTGCTGGTGTATTTTGGTACACTAAAGGTCAAAACATCAAAGGTATGTACTGAACTATTTTGCCACACATTCGACACTCTTAAAAATCATTAAACATGTTTTTTAACAATATATAATTATATAAATTATATAAGACAGAATTGTATGTACATGTAATTACATAGCGAAGTGGTTGATTTATTTTTGCTCCAACGACTAGTTTTGTGTTAAAAAAAGTTTCAGTTTTCCAAAAACCTTTTTTTCTGTCGACCCTTGACATTATTTAGACTCGGTCATTTTTTCTCACTAATGATATGTTCATTTTCATGTATGCTGTATCTCCAAACTTGAAACCATACATATGTAAAGTTCTGCCCACATTCCGACCCTAAATCATTTGGGGATGCTTGTGGAGACATAGTAATTTTGCCTTAGATTTCACTGAATATTTTTCAGTTGTACAAGACAAATTTTGTCATACGTGATCAGCATCGTTAAAATTGTAAGAAAATGATGTTGAGAGCCATCCTCATGCAAAAAGTCATTTCAAAATTATCGCAAACGTAAAATTAGACACACGATCTTAAATTCATCATCACACAAGGCACTAGTGTGTTTATATTTTTACTCAACAATTGCTATAGTCTAATATACAATTAACGAGGGCATCACGGCGCACTGTTTATGAGGCATGGCGCGGCGCCATTCTAAAAAGGCCCGAAGGAAACACAAAAGACTCTTTCAAAAAGGTTCTAAAACTAACGAATCGGGTGTTTCTAAAATGTGTGATAAAAAGCCTTGTTTGTGCAGTGTAAAAGCAAGATTGTTAGGAACTTTTGATTAATTGTTTCTCATTATTCATACTGAGCGAAATGAATTCAGTTTTCATAACAGGCTTCAATAGACTCATAAAACCAAAGGATATCATCCAATATCAGTGCCGATAGATTTGATTTATTTCGTCAAATCGACTACAAACACGCCAAATTCTCCGTTTTTGTCGTATTAAGATAATCTCTCCAAATCTTTATGTTCACTTTTGATAATTCTGCAAGCAGACATTTTAGTATCAATGTCATGTAGCTTGAATTGAGAGCATGAATCAAGACTTTCCTATGAGACTAGATATTATTCCATTAGTTGAAAGATTTGTTCCCCACTTTGTAGTAACGTGTACTTTATCCGGTTTTAAGATTCGTTCTAGACTACAAGAATCACATATTTTATTACGCTTGTCAAACAAATGAAATCCATTTCAATTCTCTCTTCTACGTCACCTTATTTTACAACTTTGTAATCCGGGAAATAATTCAGCAATTTGCAAAGCTTGTCTGTCCATATATTCAAAGACGCGTCATATTCATGCAGTTGTATATTTTGTATTATCACGGTGTTTCATAATATATGTTACACTTTCAAATCTTATAAAAATATATTGTTTCTTATGATAACGCAACAAAAATTTTACCATGTAATGGGTCAAAGATTACAGTTTTACGACATATACTGTATGTAAGGTTACATAAAACAACAAAAGCGACCAACATATTCAAAACATACATATTTTAAAATCAGGTGTTCAAAATGACGTCCATTTTGACGTCGCGCCGCATATAGTACAGTTATCAAATTGACAATCACGAATTTTTTTTTATATTCAGTAAAAGATTTGAACTAAAACAAAGCCTGTTTGGTTTCGTACCAATCGCGATGTGTTTAACTGATTTACAAAAAATGTTAGGAAAACGACACGGCACGAAAGAACACTCTCAGTTTTAATATCTTCACAACTGTGGTGCGAATCGAGTGCATATTCACACGACTTAAATCGGTCTGACACAACGCCAAGATCTCACTTTATTGTTAAAATATTTTAACCAATATGCCAACAGCAGAAACAAAATATCGAGCGCTTTGATATCAATACAGCTACAGTTACACGCAAAGGAAATACACAAAAATTGTCAAGGAAACCTTGACGTTCCAAATGTAACGTGTTGCAATCTTATGATTAAAATTGACTGGCCTTAATTGTGTGGCCATCTTTTTTATTCAACCATTTGGTCGTACTTTGGTGTAGACCGTTCTAAGGCGATAATCTCCGGGAGGCGGTGTTTTTTCTTTCATTTTTGTATGCTTGTATGTGTGATGGACGGGTCTCTTCTGGGGGGACTTTGGGAATGCAAATCATGAAGAAGATGGGATTTTTTAAAAATCCCTTTCTTATCTATATTCCAAACAGACTCTCAGAGTTTTAGTCGAAATAAAAGAAAATAGAGAAATCGGAAATAACACCGGGACCCAGGCTGGATACCGTTACTTCCGTCAATCGAAATAATGGCGAGTGACTTACCTTTTAGTTTTTCAGACAGAGCAGAGTAGCTAAATTACTTTTTTTCTTGACTGATTTGAATTGTTTGATGAGTTAAGATTAAAACATTAGGTCTGTTCGGGTATATAAATCACGAAAATCGAGTGCCTATGGGTAGAATCATCGACATTCCAAAAGCTAGCTTAACCGCTTTCTCCTCATGCAAATTTGGTCCCAGACGGGATGCCAACCTCTAGCGGTAAGGGGCTACTCATTACAAGTCAGAGATCATAACCACTCGACCATGGAGACCCCCTGAACATGATAAACATAAAGATAACGAAATTAATCATGATAAAAATAAATAATTCGGAGAAATCAAAATTAGAAGAATTATAACAAACAAAGAATCGGTACAAGTAATGATGTGATTATACAGTTTGTAAGCCTTTTTTGTCGGACCTGGAATTTAAAGGGCCGTGACAAAATAATGAAATTTCAGCAATAAGCGAAACAAAAATACATAAACTAATGTTCAAGAAGGACATAAACTGACCTTCTACTTAGCTCGCTGATGAATCATAAGTATGAATATATAAACAGAAACAAGGAGAGAAAACAAGATCAAATATTCTGTTTGATGTTTCCGACATGTAAATGATTTCATATTGGAATATGAAGCGACGCATTGTGTAACAAATTCATGTTGCAGAATGATTTTTATATCATACCATAAACCCACACACAATTGAATATTTTATTGTATTATGGTAAATTGCGATTTCATTTGAGGATATGCATAATTATGGAGCAACACGAAGGTTTCTGTATTCACGTAAATATTGTCAAAGACCAATTCCAAAATAGACTGTCACAATGCCTTGAAATTTGAATTCATTTCTGTAGATTTATTTCTATTATTGATTTAGCTAATACTGGTAATTAGTTGTAGGACAAACACGACAGAAATGAATGTCACCAAAAAAGTGAAAAACAACATCGTTTGAAAGCCATAAAACATTGTCTCCAACCAAGAAGCTTAGCTCTCATCCACCATAAGCCGCAGATACGGCACAGACCAACAATTACACAAAATGGTGACTGTTAACACCATCAGCCAAACAACACACAGACAGAAAACAGATCATAACACAAACACAACAACGCAAAAAACAACAAAAACAACAACAAAAAAAAAAACAACAGAAAATATACAAAGATCTTAGAACGGTAGGCAGTTAACAAACTACTTACTACATATAGACATCCAAGCTGGGAAACTTAACAATTTTGTATTTTCAAGAAGAATACCGAAGCTGTACTTATTTTGTCGAAGTGCCAAACGTGATCTTAAGCATTTTGAATGATGCCAAAAAAAACGGACGATATAAATGACAGAGGTTAACACAAAACATGGAGAGACTGTAACCTGATATAGGATATAAATGACAGAGGTTAACACACAACATGGAGAGACTGTAACCTGATACATGATATAAATGACAGAAGTTAACACAAAACATGGAGAGACTGTAGCCTGATATAGGATATAAATGACAGAGGTTAACACAAAACATGGAGAGACTGTAACCTGATACATGATATAAATGACAGAAGTTAACACAAAACATGGAGAGACTGTAGCCTGATATAGGATATAAATGACGGAGGTTAACACAAAACATGGAGAGACTGTAACCTGACATAGGATATAAATGACAGAGGTTAACACAAAACATGGAGAGACTGTAACCTGACATAGGATATAAGTGACAGAGGTTAACACAAAACATGGAGAGACTGTAACCTGACATAGGATATAAATGACAGAGGTTAACACAAAACATGGAGAGACTGTAACTTGACATAGGATATAAATGACAGAGATTAACACAAAACATGGAGAGACTGTAGCCTGATATAGGATATAAATGACAGAGGTTAACACAAAACATGGAGAGTGTGCAACCTGACATAGGATATAAATGACAGAGGTTAACACAAAACATGGAGAGTGTGCAACCTGACATAGGATATAAATGACAGAGGTTAACACAAAACATGGAGAGACTGTAACTTGACATAGGATATAAATGACAGAGATTAACACAAAACATGGAGAGACTGTAGCCTGATATAGGATATAAATGACAGAGGTTGAATAGAACATATTATAGATTTTCGTTTTTTATTTGGACGCGTTTTAATATATTCTATTCAACTTGATAATGTGATAACTGTACAATCAGGACCGGACTGTTGAGTACAGAGGACGGTCAGCAGAATGTTACTGTATACAAAACCGTTCTGGTACATATACAGTAAAACTTCGTTATTACGAGCATCGATATCACGAGCACCCGACTTATCTCGAGGAGTTTTTAATGTCCCGTCAGTATTTGTTCTTAGTTATGTATAATTTTGAACCAACGAATAGCTCGTTATTGCAAGCTCATGGTTAATCTCAAGCAGTTAGACTGTTCTGATGAGTCCTCGAGATAACGAGGTGTTACTGTATTTGTTTTATTTTTGTGTTTTGCTTGGAGTTAGACAGACAGAAATGAAAAGCTTATTTTGACAAAACAAGAAGTTTAATTTACCTTTTGTATAACTATGAATGTGATAAATGCCCGGATATTGCTGCCCGCGGTGTAGTTCGTGCTGTTTATCATGTGGGAAATCTGATAATGAAACAGTCAGCTCACTAATGCATATGTTAAAATTGGTTTCCAAGTGGTGGCTGTTATCCTCCTATAAGACTTCTGTAAAATGGACAGTAATTACCCGTCTGATAATTGAGTTCGGAAGTTCAAGTTTTTTGTGAAGTTGCGCTTGTTTGTGTATATGTTTATTTAAGTGGAATCTTGTTTCCTTCGCTTCATTTCTAATGTGACACGAGTTTATCAAGGAGTTTTGGGAGATAATTAGCGGCGAGGTCGTTACAAGAATTAAGCCTCCAGGGGTGGACAGGATTTTTGGTTACGGGCGGAAAGTCTAGATGCTTATGTAGAATATGGACACAATCAGCACATAACTGATTTTTTTTTATTTTTTGTTTTGCCAGAAGGCTCCTTCTCCCCTAAATCCGCGCTTGATCTGAGTCGTAAGGCGTTTGTGTAGACGCTAACCCGACGATTTACGTTCCCGGATAACCTGCAGAATGTCTGGACTCCAGAACAGAGATTTCCTATCGTTAAAAATCTATCCTTTACTTGGATATAGAATTAAAAATTCGTGTCGCCAGCATAATTTTAGACGGAAAGTTGCCAATTTTGTTCATTTGTTTGGTTACAATGAAATAACAAAACTGTTGTTACCATAACAAAATAAAAGAGTTACGAAGTAAAGCTGATAAATAAAATGTACCCTAAGAGTCGATACCTCATAAAAAACTATTCATGCATTATTTCAGACGCAGTTTTGCGCATAAGAATGTCATCTGAAAGAGGCAATGTGTGATTTCAATATTCTGTTTGGTTATTTATTCTTGTAGCAACACGCAAAATCCATTATCTGTTTAAGTGAGTTTACCCTAAAAGTCCAGGAATAAATGAAGGTTTGGAAAACAAATCCAGCTTTTCTGGGAAATAAAATGAAACTTAAAAGAACCAATTTTTTTTTTATTTTTCCGACTAGATAATACCGAATCTGGGGCGTTATGAAAACCCATGTTTTACAAATTTAGATGTGATATTCTAAAACTAATGACAACTCTTAGGTGATGATACAATCTGTGTTTATTCTCTTGTTCCTTGTCTTGAAAATAAACTAAATCAGATGCATTCATACATCAATTAACAACATATACAGTGCAACCTCTCCAGAGCGGTCCTCTGTTGATTAACAACTTCACTTCTATATCAACATGTCTTTACCACTGTGCAATTTAATTAATAATTCAACCTCTTTGGAGCTACAACCTCGCAAAAAAGCATAATTTTGCTTTTCATGAGGAGAGTTGCCTTTTATGAGGTTGCTCTGTAGATAAAAGCCACATTGGGTCAAAAAATTAAAATTCCTTGTTTCCACTAACAACCTCTTAACATGTAGGGTCGGTAGCTCCACAGAACTATTTACAAATTCTTGTTTTTAAATTCGGAGATATAAGTCTTATGAAATTGATAACTTCAGAAAGAGAAAATGACAGAAACCAAAATATATTTGGTCGGCGGAAAAAATACGGTCGGTCCGGACAGCGGAAACCAGGAGCTTTTTTCTCGTCTTGTGAACAACGATGGACAATTCTTAAGCACTTATTTTATACGGCGTACCAACCTAGGGACTCTGATCTTTCACATATGACTCTATCATTTTGTTATTAAATTTATATTACATTCTGTGCCATATTATCAGCCTTTGAAAGCTTTTGTAACCACAGGGGACAGCTGACAACATCCCAAGTGAGGACCATTTACAATCATATGTGACGATGTTGATTCAATAAACATATATCTACAAGTGTTTTAATGCGTTCCTATAGAGCAGTTCATCAGTTGACACAGTAATTGACGAAGCAATTAGTGAAAAAGATGGGAAAGTGTTTTACGCTGTGTAAAGCAACCTGATCAAGGGTTGTCATCTCCGCTGCAATTGTACAATCACAGACAACTTTATCATTTTCCTCTGAGACAACTAAATGACTGGCTAGATAAATCACAAAAAACCAACGCAGACTAATTTGTTCGCTCAAAATAGAAGTCGTTAAAACATTCCAGCACTGATTATAATCCTTTTGAGGGAAGTCAATGACGAATGGGTTTAATTCTGGGTTCAATAGTTCAGTCTCCATTGACAATAAATGTTTGTTTTGTTCGGCGTGTTTTTGCATTTTTGTTGACGTTCGTAGGATTGACCAATGAATCTCACTCATAGTTATAAAACTTCCTTTACTCTGAAGTCAGAAGCGTTTGAATCGCGAATTCCGCTGGTACGAATTTTTGACACTTGTTAGAACTTCTCACGACATCCCCTCTTATTAACAACTTTCCCCTAATTAAAGCCCCACATTAATCAATGCCTTCAACCTTATTAGAGAAAAAAGTACACAATATTTTAAGTGTTATTTTCTTCAAATGATTTAAAAAGCCTTCAAGTGATATCCAATGCATAAAATTCATTCAAACATTTGATTTGGTAAGTTGAAAAGATCTGTAAACTGTGAATCTCCCTGGATTGATTATTAGGGCGTACTACGCAACGTAATGCTGATTATATAAGTAGCCCCATTATACATTATCGGGGGACCATTTCAGTACTGAAATCACAATATTTCGACGATTATTTTTGGAATCAAAATGTATTTTCTTCTGAATTCTAATTTTTATATCTGGGACACTTCGAAGTTAAAACCCTTTGTGTCCACTTTTTTATCGCATTTCTGCATTGTGTGTTGGATGAATGCTACATATTTCATGATCCGAGTATAAGTTTATTCTTAATGTGTGTGGATTGTCTGTGATCTCAGCGCCACTCCTAATGCTGTGTAAATCAATCCTCGTTCGTTCAACATTCAGTCAGTAATACAGAGACTGACGAATAAACAAATAGGTTTTTTTTTCATTTTCACAGTCCATAGAACTAAAGCAGAACTGAGTTGTGGGCAGCAACACTTGTGCGCTGGGAGTGTAATCACGTTATGTAACAATGCATTGACTTAATAAGTACTTTTCCACAGTACCGTTTATATACCATCTATAAATAAATATCAAAAACTGACCCTCAGAATATATCACAGGCAAACAATTCTACTTTACCACGTAGACTACAATAAGTCACTTTTCAGTTGTTACTGTTCACAACACCACCACACACAACAACAAAAAAACACGCAAAAAACAACATGCGCGCAACACCAGTACGTTCACACATACATTCTACTGAAACACCCACCAATCAACAGTGGAAACACATGGTGTTCTTTGTAGCTGATTTCATCATTGTATTTGTAAAAGTTTTACAACTTTAAACAACACTACAGTTATAGTATCTCTTTCACCCCGCCCTCTCCCTACCCACGTCCCCTAAAGTCAATGAATCACGGGATTGCCTAACAGCATAACTTGTCGTATGATTTAACTGAATTTTTATTGAATTTTTCAGGAACGGCAATCATCGCTGGTACGGAGACCTTGGTAACTTTTGAATCTAAGAACATTTTTTCTATTTGCATTGTACTTGAATGTTATTCAATTAATAAACGACCATATTTGATGCGTAATCATTTATTTTCCGTAATCAGTCTTATTCAGAGATGTGTATTCACCGGAGGGTCGCAATTCATAACACCATCCTTGCGTATGAATATGATTGGCCAGTAAAAAGCTCGGAGCTGTTGTATTAATTTGTACGAGCTAATGTGGGAATTCTCACTGATCAAACACTCAATGACAGACATCTTGATGATTTAAATATGTTGACATAACCTAAGAGAGCTGTTTGATCGTACTTGCGAAAGCTAGTTTGATAGTTCATTACAATATTCGATGCATCAATAGCAACACAGCGGCCCGTTTCATAGACATTTCTTAACTAAGACAGCGTTTTTTAAACTTAAAATCTTTCTACTCCTGGTTTGTTGATAAAAAAGTGTCCCATATCAAATTCGGAAGGTCTATTTCAGCTGTTAAAGGGAATTGTCTGATGTTTTTGCCATTAGCAAACCACATCAACAAGATGTTTAAGTGTAAATCGGCTGTCTTGACTAAAATACGTCTATGACTGTCACGGTGGTCCCAGAGGCGTGTCAATGTGTATCGTTCATTTGGCAAAGGTGGTTGTAGGGGTTTTTTTTGAAGGCGATAAATTGAATAAGCGTGGTACAAGAAGGGTTTGAGTCTTAAGAAGCATATGTATATAACGCCAGCAGTAGACAGTAAAACAGTTACCATGGTAACTTCACACGTCACAAATTTGACTTTTACACGCAGATCACCATGTTCCTAAGTTCTGTATTTACACGAAAACAATCAAGAAGACGATACATGTATATCACACCACGTGCGCGTAAATAATGTACTGAAAAACCCCGCTCTGTGACCATCTCACTATTACGACCGCCTCATTATAACGAACACTTATTATCGGACCAGTTTTCCATACTTCCTGTATATTTAAAATTGATAATAAGACCAGCTTTTCTTGTCTCGTCTCGTCTCGAGTTTTTACTGTACTTGAATAAGAAAATACATAGATAGATAGGTTTTATTTTTTTAATATGAAAATACATAAAAATTCAACCAGTATTTGCCGTTTTCAATTATTTCATAAGATAAAATCTACCATGTAACAATAGCCACTCTTCAACGCGCACTTTATAATACAACCGACCAACTAGGTCTCCGAATGAAAAAGTCAACAGAGTTTAAAGGCCATATTTATTCCTTTCATTGAAATCTTTATACACATGTCTTACTGTATCACATTTTGTATTACGGAACGTGTTTGCTTTTAACCCTTACCATAATACCGTTCCAACTTGTTACTTTCGTAAGCTCGTTGATGTGACAATGAAAATGACGCAAAGTTAATGCATATATTCTGAAAACTCTGAACAGAGTGAAGATATACACACACTGATACAGTAAAACCCCTGAAAAACCGGACCCCTTCCGGACTGTTCCCAAAGTCAACGGTTTTCTAAGAATTCCCGTTTTCAGAGGACCATTGATTGTAAAGTAGAAAAAATGGGACGTAAAAAATCGTCCAATTTTCAGAAAATCATGGTTTTCAAGGAGTCCGGTTTTGAGGGGTTGTACTGTATTTGCAAACGTACAAACGATATGGCCTAAACAAAAAAAAGTTTGTTTCCAGTTACATGCCCAAAAGTATGGGTCGGTAGACAGGGATTTTTTTGAGTCGGCAGGTAAAAGAAAGGTCGGTCGGGTAACAAGAAACAAACTTATTTTTTACGCCTAAGTAAGAACTGTCTGGAATAATTCTAGTTTTCCGTGAAATGATCCAAATGTTTGAAATAAGACGCTTTTATGGCGAGGTTGAAACTCTGCAAGTTTCTCTGACACGGAATTGAATAAATGAAATCTCGAATTATTAAGTGGAACTGACACAATACATTTCTGGACACAGTGGAATACGAGACATTTACGCCAGCATTCGGTGTATCGTATAGCTTGTTGGGGATAGCTGTCGGAACATGTTTGATATTTGTATAGAATGTATCAGATATGATTTTAATTTAAGTGGAAAATCGCAAATTAATGCGTTTTAACAGACAGACTCTTGAAATTAACTACACAGTAAAACCTCGATAAAAATACCACACCCAAAATGTTTTAATTGCAGCGGTCTTATATCCAAGTGGAAATACAAATTAACCGAAAACTGAGTTCACTAAATGAAGTTTTATTGTATTTGTTGTTTTTTTTGGAAAAAAAGATTTAAAAAAATGAACGATTAGGCGCCAAATATCAAATTCCTGGTTTCCACCAACCCGACCGACCCAGTTTTACAGCCGTCCTTTGATTGTTTTCGGTCTAGATCATCTTTTCTTGCCGGTAATTTCACTTTCGTTAGATCTACTAGTAAATACTCGAACTTCTAAAATTTTACCAAAAAAAGAAGAAAAAAACTTGCCGAGCTGACGCTAACATGGCATTAATTCCTTTTTACCTTATACATTGTAATAAACATGACGTAAACGCTATATTTAACGGAGCCCCAAAAGTGACATTCAACACATTCTTTTATATTTCGTAATTACGAATTATCAGAAATCACGGGGGACAAGAGAACGCTGACGTCACCAATTTTTAAAATAGTAGAAAGTGTTACGACAGAATTCCACCGCTTTTTGCTAGCAATTCAATATTTTCTTATTCATTTTGCTGTAAACATGCCTTACGGACATACTCCCTGTAATAATTGATCGTAATATTACGTACCCAGACATTCTGCAAATATTTCTTTATGTAAAGTAACTAATTGAGATGATGAAACGCTTTTAGCCTCACGACAGCAAATTCAAGCTCTTTATCGCAAACTAAACATTGACGAATACCAGCAAACAAGAGACCATTAATCTTGCTTTCCGTATATAAATGTTCAGTACATTTTAATTGAGGCCCACCATTTGTCAACAGTATTTCAGCTACATATAGACCTAAAACAATTACCTTATCACATATTCTACTGATTTACCTTTCATTATTTCCTAGGTACTTTACTACTACAAGCATGCAAGCCGCGACCGGTGTCAAGTGGTTAGTGCTCTGGATTTGTAAATTCAATTCGGGTTCAAATCCCGGACGCGGCAGGTCATACCTTTCTATGAAATTTTCACAAAAATGTCGATTTTCTTCCACATGTTGAGAAGTTGCCGGCTCCTTATGTAAGGGTAAGTTAGTACTGGTTAGTATACAATCCAGGAAAACTGTTTAGGTGAACCGGCCGCAGTAAATAACTGAAAAAAAATGTTAAAAAAAACGGCGTTAAAACTCATGGGCGCGATGTGTGTATAGGTACGTATGCCCTGGGTTGTTATGTCTTCAGGCAAGTTGTCACAGTGAAACAAGGGCTTCAACTGAGTTTCGGAACTTCCGTCTCTCGAGCAACTCTACAACGTTTTACGGTCTGATCTAGCAGAATGGATTTGTATCATGCTTAGCGCTCATAGTCGAGGATCGGTGAAACATTTCTGTTCTAATCGTTCGAGAATTAAAAGCATGAGAATTTTATGTCTTATTTGATTTCAAGTTTTTTATTTAGTCTTTAGCACCTCAATCATTTTTATTTGAAGGTTCGTGGGTACTTACATTAATTCGGTGACTCCGAAACTTCGGCGGCGGCGCCGTCAGCTGTATGATTGAAACACCTATTGCGAATGACATTTAACCAACTTAATTACGCAATTGGTCACTGAAAATTACCTATGAAGATAGTCTGGGTATTCCACTCGAGCTAAGGAGACTGTTTGTCGGAAGTTGTATAATTCTGTAATTTTCTGTCATACAATGTGAAAAATTGCAGTTTTAGCATGTTCCAGACGTCGGGCAATTTGGCTTTGTGAACAGAATGAAATCTCATATCACATGCTACTGCTTCTAAAAACACAACTATATCATCAGACGAACTCCAAGAGTGGAAGATGACTCTTACATGGATAATAGACCAGCCAGACAAATTGTTATTAATATAGTTTATCAGAATTTCATGTCCTTGTGTTTAGTGAGCCTTAATTCCAGGCGACATTTCGCTGACAATGTATTCATTATAGTTGATCATCAAGACTAGAATGAATGAATGCTATTAATATTGGTAACACTGAAGGCTGAAATGAAATATTACTAATCACTAGCAGACGGCCATTTCGGATACAAATGGTGATTTCTCGAGAGAAATAATGAAATTTTAGAATTTTAGATCGTGGTTGAATTTTTGTTTGTATAAAACAAATCTGAATTAAAATTGCACCATATCGTTGTCGTCACGATGTCATTTAGTATATGAGGAAGTATTACAATAACACGTATTCTTGGGCTACCGTAGATATAACAAAGTCGACCTTTCCTAATGTGCTAGTAAATAAAATAAGGACGACATGACACGACACCACCCGTACCTCACCGCGCCGTACTGTAACAAACAGCACAGTATCAAACAGCACTGTACAGTATCAAACAGCACCGTACAGTATCAAACAGCACTGTACAGTATCAAACAGTACCGTACAGTATCAAACAGTACTGTACAGTATCAAACAGTACTGTACAGTATCAAACAGCACCGTAAAGTATCAAACAGCACTGTACAGTATCAAACAACACCGTACAGTACCAAACAGCACCGTACGGTACTGCACAGTACCACACCTAACCTTAACACACCACACTGCAAGCAAAGCAATGAAACGAAATATAAAAACTCATTTAAGATATTGCAAAACAAAACTTAAGAACAACACATCACGACACTTAAAAACACTTCCATTCGGATATACTCACGTGTGTGCAATATACACCTTCATGAGCGGTGATCGTTTTTTAAGTACATGTCATAGAGAAAAATTGCGTTTATCATTGTACCGTGCGTAACAGCCATAAAAATCGTATTGTGTTCAATTCTGTTTTGTTATATTAATTACTCCGAGGGGAAATCAGACGTGTTCCATTTGGTGACATTTAATAAAAGAGAAAAGTGTCAAATTTGCATGAAAATGGAGATCACTTCGTTATACTGGATGTTCATATATATTGTTACAAGAGAAAAATGGATTCAATTAGGTGCAGACAATCCTTTTCTGACTACCATTGTGTTCGTGACGTTGTCGTCATTAATATTGTTCGCCTTTTCGCGTTCAAAACTCTTAACATTTTGTTCAAATTCATTCAACTTGCAAGAGAAAGAGTAGAGTTTTAAGTGTGCAAGACACACGATGGAGATACACTATCACCAGTTAAACCTGAGTCAGCGGTCACCTGTGAGTAAAGGTCACCATCTAAATAACGACCAGTCTTCAGACCATATTAATGGAAATAACAGGCTAAGGAAATCTCTACACAAAGGCCATTAATGTATATCGTCTTTAACGTCTAAGAGGTTTTTGTTTTATAGATTTAGCTGTACAGTATTTACTAAATTTCACTTCTTAACCAATTAGTCGCTTGTAGAGTACATTCATACGCAGGCCGGTAAGCCATGCCTGCGTTAAACAACTTGTTGCTTTCTATTCAGAATAATTAAAACAAGCAACGAAAATAAACGGGCGCTAGTTTGCTTATTAAAGTACAGAACTGTAGAAACACGTCCGACAATCCTAGTCAGTGAGGGAACCTGCTAATCCAAGCGAACCTGTTAGGTCAACTGTTTGTCGTATTTACTTGAAATAACAATGTTAAACGGTGTTCAGTTAATTATTATCAGCCACAATATGGACAACAATAAATATGTGATCAAAACAAATGTTTTTTATCAGCCAATTATTAATTACTAGAAGCTATTGCGATATACTAATTACTAATTACAACTTTATCACTTTACATTCCCCTATAATTCGGCGTTTATTTTAAACTAATCAAAACAATATAATAATCTTTCGTCATGAAGAAGTCTACAGTTTTAGAAACTCGGTAACAAATGATTAAAACTTAATTTGAAGTTTGTTGCGCTGCATTTTCGCAGAATTTCCAACAAAATTGATATTTATGGGCACCGCTTATTCAATTTAAAGTCTTTTTGTAACCTCTGATAATATAATTTACTGGTTCCCGGCTGGAGTTGAATTACTACAATCTGAACAAATCATCTGGTTTCAAATCATCTTGTTTGGATCCCCCCCAAAAAGTTTTGAGTTTAGGATTCCCGACGAACATTCTTAAAATGTTCGTAAGCGTTTTTTTTTTGTTTGCATTAGCGTTAATGTAGTCTTATGAATAATATTAGACTTTGATACATCTTTGCGGATATATCGCCTGAAAGGTTTGTAAATATTAAAATATTCATAGTTATATTAAACTTGTCCAGAGTAAATAAAACATGTCAATGTGACCATTACAAACACGTCTTTAAAGTCATAAAAGTTGAAACAAATGTTGATGATGATGCCGAAAGTGAAACAAACATCACAGAAAAGACTGCAATCCACAAAACTAACTTGGGTGAAACACAAGGACTTGAAAGTTACGACAAGGATAAAAATAAGACGAAGGACAACGTTAAAATAAGAAACGCAGAATACGATGTATAGACAGCACCAAAACAATGTTTGAAAGATGTAAATAAATTGGCAAAACTATGTTAAACACAAGGTAAACGTATAGTAAAAATATGGTAAACATATGGTAAACATATGGTAAGCGTATGGTAAAAATATGGAAAACGTACGGTAAACATATGGAAATATATGATAAAAATATGGTAAACATATGGTAAAAATATGGTAACATATGGTAAACATATGGTAACAATATGGAAAATAGCGGCAAAAAAATATTGTTATATACAGTAAAATGTTATAAAAATTGTGTTCATAGTGAATATTTTAAAATATACAGTAAATGTACGATAAAATTAGATATATTCATGGCCAATATTTTTAAGAAATTTTGGGTGTATAATTTACTTTAATCATGAGTTAAAATGACGAAAGCTAGTCGTGATTCAAGGTCATTTACTGACGCACTGATCTGGTACGTATTGTTCTATTCTTAGAAACAAGTTGTTCATATTTTAGTTCAGAAAATAAATGATAGCAAAATTTGTATGAGTACAATTGATATCTGATCGCATACTGAGACAACCAATTTATTTAATCATGTCACCGAGATTTCCGCAAAACGATAACCTACAACTTCCCGTAGGATATTTACGTACACTAACTGATTAAACTGTTTAGCGTCTCTATCAGAAATATCATTTATAAATCCCAAGGAATATTATGAATGAACTCTTTTTTTTTCTGAAAACCTGAGCAACAAGATACGGGTTAGTGAACTTGTGGATTGTATCAAAATATCATTTGATGAACAAAGAAGACGAGAATTTTAAGGTTTTGTAATTCTTATTGTTTTTATTACAAGAATCATGAAGTCAACTGTAACTATGCATAAGAATAGGATTCCTAGAAAAGATACATATAAAAATCCCACCTTCCCAAAAATACTAGCCCCCCCATCCACCAAAAAATCACCTAACACATAGGGCCGTACAAAAATAGTGGATAAAATACAGTCTCCCAAAGTGTGTCGCCTTAGAACAGTCAGCAGTACAGTTACAATGGGTTTAAACCAGTTTAAGGAGCCCAACCTCACACGTACAGAGAAGAAAATACCAAAATTAACAAGACATTGCTATCCAAACAGGTCAATAGGTTTAGGAGGGGGGGGAAATAATCCAAAATTAAGACCAAAATGGAAAATATGACAATTGAATCGCCAAGGATGTCAAGTGAAATTCAAAAATATTTTTCCCTAGCAAAGTGTTCAGCTGTTCCGCAATTTTAAGCGGGTAAAATGCATTATCAACATCGTATATACTTGGTGGTCGGTAGAATGAACCAGAATTTCTTGTAACTTATTCTATGCAATGCGCGATAACCTGTAAACCCAATGTGTTACGAATGCCAGCCCCATGCAAACATTGACAATTTGTCGCCTTATACGCGAGCCATTAAAGTAATGAACAAATCAGCTCGAGAATATTTCATCTGTTTCTAGCAAATGATAAAAAAGTGAACGTCATATTGGCATCAGATATCTGTATAATGTTTCTTGCAATTATCCCTGCCGTGTCGATGCTGTCGTGTGTCAAACCCGCATTGTTGATGTTAACAGCGCTGCGTTTTTGTTTTAATACACGGTGCTTTTTAATGATCAAATCGTCCGGATGTCTCTTTAAGTTAGATTAGCCACCAACTAGGCTCAATTTTAGGCATAATATCAGCGATAACATTTACGGTTTCTTCTGATAAATCAAGCTCACATTCCTCCATTCTCTGTTGCTTATTTTAGGATTTTACGGAACAAATGAAGAAAGATACAAAGATTCAGCCCCACGAAGCATGAGATATATTTGTAAAACATCAGTAATGTCAACATCAAATGATATTTCATGGCATTTCGTTTTTCATTTATGGAAGCTGAACTTGGGAATCTAACTAATTATTCGTTTTCTATACTAGTGTTAGGAGTGTGATAAGCGACGGCATTTTTGAACAATAGCAATTTTGAACGTATGAATTAGTCTGTTGTGTGTAGTTGTCATTTATGAAGGGAAAAATGTTGATTTCTTTTATTGTGTATATATCTGATAAATGGCAATCATTTGAAATAATTGTTTGCATAGCACTTTGTGATTCCCTATACAACCGGCTGATTGTCTTGTGTACCACCTTGTTTCCATAGCAACATCGTAACAGATTTGTCTCCGTACATTTTATTTGTTATTGAGATATTTGTCTTTATGCATTCTGTCGACTGATGAGAGATATACCATCTATTATAACAATAATAAATACACGGGTCCTTACTGATGGTGCCCATGTAGTAATGTTTGATGGCTTCAAATGTGCCCAAGTTTTCAGAATGGGTGATTTGTGTTTATTTCTGGAAAGGATGTGCGTTTGCCGTGATATCTCAATGGATAAAGTGGTTGGAAGTTTTTTTTAATTGCGAGACGCCCTCTAGTGGTGGTGGGCGCCCCCTGGTGGCGGCGGTGCATGTTAACTTCAAGGTTGAATAAATATTTGATTATTTCAGAGATGAACGATATATCAGACTGACATATTTCGTTGTAGGGTGGCCTGGTTTCAGTCAATATTTCTATATCACTTCCTACGTAACCAACAAGTTTCCGACAATTTCCCCCTAAGAATTAGATATGATTGATGATTGATCAATGTCTTGTTACACTGATTGATAGAGTCTTATTTCGCCTATTGATCAATCTAGCGTACGTTTAGTTTGCAGTTTTCAAATACAGTGCAACCTCTTCAAAGCAACACTCTTTGGGAGACGCAAAGTTATGTTCTTGTTGTGAGGCGGCGCTCTAGAGAGATTAGATTAATAGCCAAATCGTACCGTGGGGAAAAGCATGCTGTTGTTGAAGGGAGGTTGTCGCTTAAGAGAGGGCCGTACAGTGTAACTATATTTCTGCGACCATTTCAGCACTTCAGTTTTAAGACCTTTGGTTTTTTGGCATAGATATGAAAAGGATTCCTGAAAAAAAATAATCAAAATTCACCTTCAACAAATTTATGCATTTTGTGCACCTTCTTCCGAAACCCCACAACCCAAAGACCCATTCAATACAAATGATCGTACAAAAAATGGAGAACAAAACAAATACTGTTTTATCGGAGGTTATTTCCTTGAAACACATTGGACCACCTTTCAATAATGCTTCGAAATTGTTTTAAGTTCTTTGTATTAAATACAAATCAATGAAGGAGTGGTCATTTTTTGTTGCTACTAATACCACTACTGTTTTAAATATTGCTGAGACAACCGCTGTTTTTACTGTTTTTTTGTAAGATTTCCGTAGAACAAAACAAGGACAGAATGTATACAATTCTAATGTAGACTCCTTCAATGAACGTGTGAATAAAAATGGAAGATAAAGTATTAATAGTTTGGTTTCAGAAAAACTTCGCTGAAAAGCTAAGAATTATGTGTCGCGGGGGTTGGCTTTGTGGCAGAGAGATTTGTACGATCTATCGAGGAAAAAGAAACAGTTTTTGGTGAGTCTTGACTAGAAAACTCAAATCTAATGAATTCGTGTACATGTACAAACATCTTACATCATGACTGTACAATACTCACTGTTTGCTCCTATCAAATATGTGTACACTTCAGATAATTCATTTAAAAGTGAATTATTGAGACCCAAGAAAATTTTTGATCTATTCTAACATCGAGCCTCACTTATCAGTATGTGTACAAATTTATAACAATTCTTTGTGAGTATTCTTGAAGGACGTTCACAAAATCAGATCAACACAAAATACTGCTCTGGTGGCCCACTCGTATGATTGGAAAATCTAGGTTGGTCATAAGTCATACATGTAACACATTCAATTTAGCAATAATGGAATAAATTTAGTACAGTACTTTGATAAGCGGAGTCTTTAATATGATAAATTGCATGTGAGGCTCGGATAATTGTTCCGTATTCAGTTGGTTGAAAACAATTGGCAGACTTTTTTCTGACTAAACATTGATAGTTAAGTCAATAACCAGCATATATACTAGTAGTCGACTCCAGTAAACGAACCATTACTCAAATGTTATCTCCAACTGACTTCCTACAGCTGGTCAACAACTTATGCCTTGTTGATCTTTTCTAGCGTCAAATTCGGTCATTCTAGATGGCGTTGTTGTCAGTGCTTTAGTCAATTGTAAGAATATTATATTGACCATCCTACGGCTTTACATAACAAAACAAGCTCACGTCCCAATGTTTTAAAGACAACATTAAGCTTGAAAGTAGAACTGTAACGACTACGTTGAATGTCATAATTAAAATACAGTGTAACCTCTCCAGAGGGTCCCTCTCTTGAGCAACAACCTCCCTTCACCAACAGCATGCTTTTTCCCCACTGTAGGATTTGATTATTAATTTAACCTCTCTAGAGCGGAAACCTCTCAACAACAATATAATTTGGCGTCGCCTAAAGGGTGTTGCTTTGGAGAGGTTGCACTGTATTAAAAGCATTTTTGTGATTGTATGAATTCGTATTGTTGGTTAGAACTGGTGATTACAATGATCCAAGAGGGAAATAATGGGCACATGTATCAACGCTTATAACTGATTTAATATGAAAACCAGTCCATGCTTTCAACACAAGAATAAATCGGGATGTTGTATGATATGAATACTAACAGTATTTATTTCCCATTCACATCACGAGATTTTTCGAGACTCAACGTTAAATTTTGAATAAAGCTGTGTTAAGGTTTTCATTTTATTCCTGTGTTTTGTTTCTTTTGTGAATTATTCCGCGCACGAGCTAGGTTTCAAGATGGACAATATTTCCATTATTTTAATGACGTCATCAATACCCTTGAGATGTTTACATTTTGTAAGTCACGTATTATATAACACAGAATGTTCCAGAGCATAATTACGTCATACTTCCGGTTTTATCATGTTATTTTGGACATCCCAAGACATTTTTTGCTTATTTGGTTTGTTTGTTTGTATTCATGTGACTTATTGTCACTGGGGTTTAACGTTATTTTTAACAATTTTTCAGTTATATATGGCAACCAGTTCACCTAACCAGCTTTCCTGGACTGTATACTAACCAGTACTAACTTACCCTTCCACAGGGAGCTGGCGTCTTCTCCACATATTGAGGAAAATCAACATTTTTGTCAAATTTTCATAGAAGGGTATGACCTACCACGACCGGGATTCGAAACCAGAATCGAAGTCCAGTGCACTTAGCACTTAATACTGACAGAAACAGAAATATGTTGGCAATCATACTGCGAAAAATCTTTTAAGTTTCCAATTTTATTGCGGAATTGGTTAGTAAGCAATACATTATCATGTGCCCTTGAAATAAGTTTGAGTCCCTGGCAGTTTCATGATTTTGCGTCTCCCGAAGGGTGTTGCTTTAGAGAGGTGGCATTGTATTTATAACGTCAGCCAACCACCCGACCAAACTGCAGACGTGTTTCTGTCGATTTTTGACGTAAAAAGAAACCTCCAATAATTTCCAGAGAACACAACACAAAATTATCTTGAAAATGTAGTCAGACATACGTAAATTTTCTGGAATCCTTAAGTTGCCAGCGAATGTCTTATTCAAAAAGGTCTCTCAGTTTTATCACGCGGTATAAACAAGAATATATTCTAATGTAAATACATCACGCAAGAAATTCAATTTTATGTTCTTGTAACCCATAATTTAGATCGAAATGTACCAACTCCAGACGGATATGAACAAAACTGCTTGAATCTTAATTCGGAAGTCGAAGATGGCTTGAAGCGAAGTTTGTTTTGTTAACATACGCGGCTGTAACACTATGTAATTGTGATGGTGCGTGGTGAGCGCGAAAAAGAACCTTTTATCCAGCGATTATATATATCAAGATGACAATCGAAGGCAATAAGGAGCAAGAAAAAGGTGTTTTTTACACCAATGGTAACAACTTCAAAAAAGCCTGTTTAATGTTGTTTGTCGGTATTTAGTTCATGTGTCTATTTAAAAGATGATTGTGGATAATTGTGGATATTTCATTATGTAACATTGTGTTTGACAATTTAAAAGCCGACAGATGTTGATTCAATGTAAAACAAATCAGCGTGGTATAATGATAAGAGAACAGATCCGAAGTAGTCCCAAATGAATTCTATTCTTGGAATATTTTCAACAAAATTATTTTCAACAAAATTACACGAATTAGTGTTCCATTTCATAGTGACCAAAATAGCAGTATTTTTGACAGAGAAAAGAAAAAAAACAAGGTTACGTTTCCTTAGAATATTGTCATTTTTATTTGCGCATTGTTATACGTGACTCCCACGGGCAAAGTGCTATTTCGACAAGCATTATCGTTTTTGTAATCTAGATACAATTTATTACTTCCGGAAGGGCAAGCAAGGGACGTGCACAATCAAAATTTATGTTTGTTTCTGTTTGTGTTAACAAAGTATTATCAACAAAAACACGGCCATTATGTTATGCTGTAAACCAGTATTGCACGCGACGCATACGAAATCTGGCTTATTCCGGAATCTTGATTTATATTGGAGTATTGGTCGGACAAAGACTAGAAAAGTAGACTATGATTGCAAAACTTACCTGCTGCTTCTTTCGGCCTATTAATAATCTTTTCGGTGATTCTTGCTGTTTTGATATAAAGCCAAATTGAAATATAAAAGAATTATGTCAACAGGTCGTAAAATAAGTAACCATTATAACAAGGTAGTCCTCATACTGAAGTGATCGCTAATTGAGAGTTTCATTGTATCATTGTTTATACAGTGCAACCTCTCCGGAGCGGTCATCTCTTGAGCAACAACCTCCTTTTTACGACAGCATGATTTCTCCAACTGTACGATTTAACTATTAATTTAACTTCTCCAGAGCAACAACCTCTAAACAACTACATATTTTGCTTCTCCCAAAGTCTGTTGCTTTGGAGAGGTTTCACTGTACTAAAAAACAAAAGTTTTTCAGCAAATTTGAGACCACATACACAACATTGGATAAAATTGAAATACCTCGCAGATCAATACAGTACTCGGCAATTCATGCCTCACTTTAAAATTTACAGTCTTGTCTGATTAAGGAAATGGAAAAGCAACAAGGGATGAATACTTTATTTCTGTTTTGGTTAAATGTCAGTGAAACAATAAATTCCACGGATTCCCAGGTGTTTGTGACGTCCATGTCTGTATTTGCCAACAGAGGTATGTAGAGTTCGTCTCCTCCCACAGTTAGACAGAAGCAATTTAAAGCTTTTAATAAGATTATCAAATATTTAATGACCAAATGTAGTGAGGATAATTTTCCCAAATTTATTTTAATCATAAAAACGATGATGTGGAATTTGTTGCTGCTGTTGATGATGCTATTGTTGTTGATAATGATGATGGTGGTGATGATGATGTTGATGATATTGATGATGATGCTGGTGATGTTGCTGAAGATGATGATGGTTCTGATGATGATGCTGTATTCAACGCTGCTGTTACTGCTGCTGCTGCTGTTGTTGTTGATGATGATGATGATCTGGTTGTGGTTGGTAATGATGAAGGTGGTGATGATAATGCTGTATTTACCGCTGGTGCTATTACTGCCGCTGATGATGATGAAAGTAGCAACAATGATGTTTACAAGTTTTCGAGTACTTCCTGATCTAATTGTAAAAAAATTTATACATACAAATTAATCACATACAATTATTAAGCCTAACAGTCGAAAATCTTGAAATATCAAACCGGGTATATATCAGTTTATTTTTTTAATACTTTCAATTCATGAAATTAATATAGGAAGGGCAATGTATAGAACTGTGTTATATTAAGAAATAGACCCGTTTTGAAATACTCATTCTAACTTAAAAGATAATTTCCATTGGGTATGTATACATGTATATTCGCTGATAAAACGTTTTACAGGATTGGTAATGTGTCTCAAATAACATAACTTTAACCGGCCAATCAGATGAAATCATTTGTATAACATGTACAATTAAAGAACAAATTACGTCGTTTCTAAACTAGGAAATAAACGCAGTTTAACGTCATCGTAATTGCAATGTTTGCTAACACAATTTATTCTGGAAATAGCGTAGTTGGAGATGTAATGTGTTTTATTAGAAAACTAATTGGTTTTTATTCTTTGATTACAATAAACTGAATGGAGTGTGGGTTTATCTGATATTATTACCATTGACCAGGAAACGGTATAAAATAAAATTGTCAGCTAGATTTTGACCACAGTTTTGTGGTGGGATTAATATATTACTTGAAGTACAGGCCACAAAGTCGAAGATATTGAATACCTGGATGTGCGGATATTTCAACAAATGTCTGAATACTAGGGTATCAAAAACTCAGATGACAGCATGTTGTTCAGGTAATGATTTTAATATGATATCTTGCGTTTTCTGGAAGAATATGACTCTGAATTATATCAAACATTCGAAATTTGGCAATGTAAATTTTATTATCTAGTTTGAAAGATAGTGCGAAGGTACTGTCGTTCATTTCATACAGTAGGACCCTTTTAATCTGGTTTTAAGGGAGCATTTGCCAAACCAGGGTCTCGAACCCGGTTGGGCCAGCCCGGCTTAAGCATCACGCAGAGCCGGTTAACCGGCGGTATTGGGTTACGTGACATGTTGGACTGTATATAGACCCAACACTCACTTACTTTGCTTTAATCCATACTTACGTCTTAAGAAATTAGACACTGTACGAAAATTATGGAAATTGTTGGAAACTCAGTAAGTTATGGCCATTTTTACTGTTTCCGACTTGATTTCAGCTCCAAGCGAATATAATTATCTGAGATTGATGGTTAGAACGAAGATAAATAGGTAGGATTTCCTCATCACTTTCTATTTAAAACGGCATAAAACATCATAAAATCACTTATGCAATACGATTGCTAACAGACAGTTGTTTTCGTTCAAGTATTTATGATTTTACGACGTCGTAAATATTACGATTCTCTGGTTTACGGTACATTGTAACAAATGAATCTAACTTAAGAAACTGAATCGAGAAAAATTACCCTTAAACATGATGATTTTTTTATATATTTTATTTTTGTCTGCCGTTTGCCATTAATTTGAGCGCTACTCACCATAAAACGCAAAGTTTTCATTTTGAAACGAAAAACGAGTGGTATAATAATGAGATTGGAGATACACCCTTTGTCTAAGTATTACCTTCGTGGTATATTATTTTACATTCGTCATTTCGTTGTCCAATGATTGTCTTTCTCTATCGGTCAGATTATTATTGCTTAGTTTCTCAGGCGATTTCTGAAAATACTGTATAAATAAGTTTTTAGAATTTTCAAAGTCGAAATTGAAATGGAACTTAGGGCGTTTTAAAAAGCACATGAAAAAATAACTGACACACATCACAAGCAGATGTTTGGTACATTTTTGAATTAATGCACCCGTTGAAAAAAAAACAGCAAATCTACAAGAAAAAAATATGTGAACATATAAATATTTCTATCGGTTTAAAGTCAAATTAAGCAAACAGTAATTAATTAGAAACAAGATTATGCTATAATGATCAAAATCCATTTATCAAATTAATCTTTATGTACCGTATCGAAGTATACAACTTAATTGTCCGAAAATAAAATATAACAAACGAACTTTCATGTAGAAAATGACCGTCGCTCCTAAGAAACGAAAGATTACAAATTAGGGCCTAATGTCCGGCGTTGTATTTCGTCTGCAAAGTTTATTGGCTGGGAGATGTCGCGTGCCAGTGTTGCAAAGAGCAAATATTCCCACGCGTCATGAAAACGTACGATCTGGGAATGTACCAATGTAATACACTACTCGAAATATATTATCAATGGCATCTAACTTTGCATAATTGAATATGTATCTTATTATGTGAAAAATATATAATTTAAATGTGTTTCAGATATAAGCCCGCCAACTCTTTCTTCTTAATGTCACGTCATTTCACAGTAACTAAGGACAATGCTGACGTATTTAGGGGAATTTCGTATTATAACGAAATGTCACGAACATTTTACGGTTACACTAAATGATCGTGGATGAAATTAAGACTTTGTTTAGATAAACTCTTATAAAAAACTGAATTCATCCGTCATATTTCTTAATATCTATGTAACTTTTTTCTCTCTTGAAGTGTGCTCAGAGGGGTGTGACATTTTATATCAACGTTATAAATCTCAGACCTAAACAAAAAAATGTTTGTTTCCGGTTACATGCCCCAAAAATAGGGGTCGGTAGGTAGGGAGTTTTCTCTTTTACGTTTTTCTTTACATATATCGGCCACACTGTTGTGAAATTTTCAATATAACACTAGGATTTGGACGCCGTAAAAACTTATGGATCGGCAGGTAAAAGATGGGTCGGTCGGGTAATCGGAAACAAACCTTTTTTAGGCCTTATAGATCATTGATTCTGCGTCAATTTAAATTTGAATATCTCATTTTAAGAATTACGCTGCGCCGTACAGTAAAACCGCGTTACTAAGACCATACTTGGTATGAAGTGGTTTTTGTACGGTATGATAACCAAGAAGTCCCTGGCTACGTGAACTGAGCGTCGGACACAGCGTGAAAGTAGACGGATAAAATTCAAGCTAAAAATAATGATACAGAAAAAGGTTGGGGCTTGTTTCGAAGTTTATCTGTATATTTAATTAAACAAGTGAAAGATATCTGTGAGACGATAAAAAAATCCAGTAGTATATTGTGTTAAATGACGTTGTTCAACTTACAATCGAACTAAGTCCCAGAATTTCATCACGGGCGTGGCTTCAACAAATCGCTGATATAAAACATATACCATAACACTCCCATATCTCAATGATTTCGGTACATGCATAAACGCATGTGCAAAATTTACACGAATAACGTAAACCGTCTCAATGTCATTTAATAGGAGTACGTCGTAAAATATGATATGATAATGAGTCAGCATAAAATACAGTGACAACCTGATTTAAATGGCCGATGTGCAATACGATTTCATCTATAAATTGTTTGAAGACATTAATGAAGATGGCCTTTGTATTAAGGTTTAAACACTCTTCAAAAGATAGAACTACTGGTCTTTACAGTAAAGTGGTCTCTTTTCACAGGTGGTTTGTGATCACGTTTTACAGTTTGTTCAATAAAATCGGATATGAACTTAGCACCTTGGATAGAAACATGACCGTTGTACACAGGTGTCCATTGTTTAGAGGTTAAAGTTGTCTGTTGTGTATGTAAATAAGGGCTTATGAGCGGCGTGTGTTCACGTGATGGCCGTTATTTGCGGGTGGGCAATAACGAAAGGTTTGACTGTAGATCACCGGCATTTATCAAATAACTGTTTCATTTCAATTTTAATCTTCCTGCATGTAATAGTTCAATAACTTCTGTTATATAACAATCCACGACTTTTTAATCAAATTTGAAGTAGTGAACATCCCGCTTAATTAAGTTGGGTTGTTTTTTTTGTATCAGTGACGAAAGAGAAGAGGGCGTTGCTTTGGGTGGCTAATATTGGAAATATCAAATTCACGCGGCCTGTTAACCCGTGCTTACTCTTGCTCAGTCACGGATTACTTTAAAAGAAACAGATTCCAGTCTGTCGCTGAATTGAATATTCTGCCGAGGATTTCTGGATAAAATTCTGAATTATTTTATTTAAAAATTATATATTAGTGAATACGTTTTAACAATAAGCTGGTAGTGAACTGACGCTGGAAAAATGTGCAGATAAAATACACGTTTTTTAATGTTTTCATGCGCACGAATGTTTAAGATTAATTTGAAAAACAATTGACGTTAGCAATTGTTCTGAAATATCAAATCGAGGATATTTGCCACCTTTCGTCAATAAAAAGGTAATTGATACTATTTTTATCTATAAAATATTATATGTATGTACAGTGCAACCTCTCCAAAGCAACACCCTTTGGGGGAGCAAAATTATGTTGTTGTTGTTGAGAGGTTGTTGCTCAAGAGAGGGCCGCACTGGAGAGGTTGCACTGTATACTATTTTACTCGAACACAATTTATTACCTCACATCTTAAATTACACAATCGTAATATTATTTTAAGAATACTTCAATGGCTTAAAACACGCGTTAACAAATCTTTGTTGACTACAAAACGTGTATTTATAATTTTTGTACATTGCGTCATTTTTTTATATAATGACATTAACCGCACCTCTTGTTTAAAATACTATTCCAAACAATTCCTTTGAACCGATGTAAATCAATATTTATTAATTTAGAATCTAATACGATGGCGTGATAAAATCTTAACCCTGATTCGAACACGTGACCTCTGGGACTTAAGTCCGGAGCGCATGCCCAAAACAATACTTCCGTTGTCTATGAAATTTATCAGTTTGCTGTGAAAGTACAGGGTCCTCCATAGTCGAGTGGTTATGGTCTCTGACAAGTAATCACTATCCCCTCACCGCTGTAAATTCGAATCCCGTCCTGGCCCAAATTTCGCATGTGGGGAAACTGTCCAGGTAGCTTACGGAAGGTCGGTGGTTCTACCACTGGGTGTAAGCGTGTTATTGCTCCAAATGACTCTGGTTGTTGGTGAGACGTCAAAAAACTTCAGTGAAAAATAAGTTTTGTGAAAGTATTAGTACTTGTAATTCAAAATGAGAATTTCACTTTTGTCAGTTCCAGTTTTATCAGACATTTAATTACACAAAATAGAACGATTTTATCAGTGCAGGCTTGACCCTTACTATAAAAATGGAATATGCATAGTGTTTTGTCTTCAACAGCTGACATGTTTGTCATTTAGACCCTCAAATCATGACGTCAACTACTATAAATATTGTCACGTGACCTAAGATGCTAATCTCTAAAACACACCTACAAGAGAAACTGCAAATAAACACGAGAGAGAGAGATTGTCACCGAATGGTACAGTGTAGATTTTGAAATGCATGTTATACTCATACGTGAAGTTATTAATTTTTGCCAGCATACGCAAATAAGTGATTATTTCCTGAAGTGTGTTTGTGACAAAAGACCCAGTACTCATTGTAGACTCCCATTGACAGATCTTGTTCTGAACTTGAATCGGACTCGTAAAACAAGCCCATCGAAAAACATGTCATAGATCTCTCTAATTGCCATGTTGTTTGGTACTTACGCAATATTCTAGTGGTTGTTGATTATTAAGGCGTAAAAAATCTTGGTTTCAACCGACACCTTTTTCAGCCGACCCCAGACTCTTGTTCGACCTCAGTCATTTTTGTCTTGCCGATATACCTTCATTTTCATATGAACTTCACACCCGAATGAACTAAAAAAGTATTTCTTCATGTAACCAGATTTTCTTTATAGTGGCCTAAATATGGGGCCACTGAAACATCAGAGTGAAGAACAAGTACACGCTGCAACAATATGTATGACCACGCCCTGTTGTAATTGAACTTGCTTTTTATGCATCAAGAAATGTTTCTGGTTTCAACATTTTCTGATGGCTAACTAGTATTAGGTCGTTTCCTGTTAGTGTCTCCGTGATCGTTATCACATCTGTGTGTTTTATCGGTTTTGCATTTCATTTCTGTCAACATTTCTTGTGAACGTGTCTATTTTAGGATTCATGACCTCCAGGGGTAGGACCAAACTTTAACTTAATATTTACCGCCAACACGTGACTGGTTTGCGGGATGCCGTCATGAGAGGGACGCTAATTATGCCGGTAACTCGGCGTTTGTTTCATAATTATAGCGTCTTGTATAATATTGACACTAACTAAAGTAAGAGGTGACAACGGGCAGGGAGTGTGTTTAATTCAGAGTGGTGATTAACAGACCTACGTGCGCTTTGGGAATCATACGGGCTAATTTCTCGCTGTCACGTGACAACATATGTCACGTGTCCGAACTCCAATATCCAGGAATTACTAAATTAATCAGCGACAGGGCTGCATCGATTTATTTTAAATCACTTGATATATTGTTAGCACGATCAATGATTTTCACAATTCTGTGAAATGAGTCACTTTTTGTAGATAGTTGAAAACGAATCAATGTAGTTGCTTGTTACATGTACAGTAAAACTTCTTTATTGCGAGCATCGATATCACGAGCACCCAACTTATCTCGAGAAGTGTTTAAAGCCCCGTCAAAATTTTGTTCGTAGTTGTGTATAATTTTCAACCAACAAACAAATACCTCGTTAATACGAGAACCGCTTTTATCTCGAGCATTTAGTCTGCTCCACCGACACCTCGAGATAACGAGGTTTGACTGTATATGCAATAAAACTTCGATATTTAGACCACCTTTGTGGCTAAAGAAAAAATATCTCAACCTTGAGTGGGTCTCGTTGCTAAATTGAAACCTTGAACACGGAGAAGAAAAAAGGGGCCGTAAGTAAGGGGACTTAATGATGAGGTGGTCGCAATATTTAAGAATTCTCTTTGAGGGATGCATGATAAACCTGCGATTGGAACAATGTGTTGTGTTATCTCTACATTGTCAGCCGCGGCCGTGGTCCAATGGTTAGTGCGCTGGACTTGCAGCCCGGAGATCCGGGTTCGAATCCCGGTCAGGTCATACCCTTCCATGAAAATTTGACAAAAATGTCGATTTTCCTCCATATGTGGAGAAGTTGCCGGCTCCTTGTGGAAGAGTAAGTTAGTACTGGTTAGTATACAGTCCAGGAAAACTGGCTAGGTGAACCGGTCGCCTTATATAACTGAAAAATTGTTGAAAAATGGCGTTAAACACCAATACAACCAACAACCAACCTCTACATTATCCGATCACACTCCGGAATGATTCAGTTTGTATTAAAATGATTCGTAGTTTCTCTTGTATTTAAGTTCAGTATGATACATTTATATATGTACTGAAAACTTCACTCATAAACCAGTCCCATATTACGACCACCTTATTGTAGAGGCTACTAACTAACAGTTGTCCATATTTCTTCTATACTTTAGCTTGATATTTCAACCACCTCATTAATAAGACCACTTCGTTATCATAACCACCTCAATATTAAGATTTTTTGCTTTTTTCCCTCAAAGGCGATCTTAATATTGAGGTTTTATTGTATGTTTGTATGATAAATTGAGTTTATTCACAGTCAAACCTTAGTTTACGACCGTCACTTGTGAATTACTGTCAACGTAAAATAAATCAGCCACTCTACGGTACACATTCTCTATAGACTCTAATAGCCTGAGAATAAAAGCCGACTTTGTATTAAGCCCATTTTTCTCCGTCTTTATTTTGGTCTTTGCCCGCAGGCGGCCATTAACGCAGGTCAGTTTTGACAGTCTTCTGTTTAATACCGCATGTCCAGAGAGCATAGAAAAGAAAGTCTCTTTTTTGAATACACTGCGGGACATTTTATGTGACCACATATATAACTATCTATGTTGCTAAAATATGGAAAAAAGTCCTGATTGAATCTTCATATTAGGAGAAGAAAATTACCACAAAGGGGAGGACACTTGTAACAATTACAAATTCATTACTTTATCCATAACTTTTGCATCCATAATGAGACATGTTCGTATATTGTTACAGAATGTCACTAAATATTGATAAATGACTCGGTTGCCATAGCAACAGATATAATTCCGTTGTGAAACGAACGAGACAGGAATCGGTGGATATGTAGTGTTATTAGTCTGTGTTAATTATACTATACCTCTTGTTAAAATTAAATAAATGACTTTGCTTGCTCTTTGTATATGCATTTAATACCATTTTGTAGATAAAATTTTCAAGAATGCTATATCGTATCATTTAGTTCACAAATCAGCTAAATTTAGAAGGAAGAATATTATGAATGCGACGACAACGATTCTGATTCAGAATAGTCGTTTGTATCTTATTTGGTGTATTTATTCGGCACACCTCGCCGTCTAATGTAAACTGGTTCCCATTGACTCTGTCTGTACAGTGACCTTTAGTGCACTTTATCACAGAACAGGAACCAGTTTACGTCTAATGGAGGTACGGATGATCCGAATTTTAACATATTCTTACCTGTATTTTTACACGCCCGGCTAAATTTAATTACAGTGTTTTTTTTTTGCCGTTTCTATTTAATTTTAAAACATTTTCAAATACTAGCATAAATTGTCCTGACTTTCACTGATGCTCAATTGTCATGTAAACCAGCAGGCGAACTTTGGTTGACATTTTGATGTGAAATCTCGCGAGATTTGCTTAAAGAACCAAAATTTCAACTTGTCACGCTTCGATATCGTATCTAAATTGTCGCTTCGGGAATTTATCTTAAAACTGATATTTCCATGCTGTGGCATGATGTATAATAATTACATTATATCAGAATGTCTGACAGAAAGTGCTCGTGGAATAGCGGCAAATTTTAGACATAAGATATAAAAACATGATACAGTTCCAGACTTATGTCAAAATTTTGGGGAAAAGTATAATTCGATAACGTAATTTTCAAAGATAAAAAGTGGACAATAGATTTTAGAAATTTTTTGGTTTCCCAAATTCATCAAAAGCAGAAAAAAATCTTTACTGTTATAAAAATTCTCAGGTTCAAGATGGATCTAAGCTGACGAAATACAAAATATAGATATGAGCAAATATCCGCGAAATAAACTTACTAGCAACCAGTCAATGGATTGTTCGGATTCAATCGTAACTACTCGGTCGTTTCCGTAACCGCTATTAAACCGAGTCTTATTCTCAGTAACGCATTGAGGTCGGTTGATCGCTAGCTTACGTGAAGTGTGTTGTGTTTATGTAAGAATAGACTGGTCATTTTTAGCAAATTACGTAACAGACGTGACGAAAAAAACGTTTTGTTGTTGTTGTTGTTGCTGTTGCTATTACAATTTTAATACTTACATCACACTAGTCTGCCACATCCGGTTCCTACGCTCCATGATTTTTTGAATGCGACACCTCAGATTGCTTAATCTGGCGACCGCAGTTCAGTATTAGTACGCTGGACTTGTAACTGGCGATCCGGGTTCAAACCCCAGTCGCAGCATGTCGTACCCTTCCATGAAAATTTGACAAAAATATCGATTTTCCTCCATATATGGAGAAGTTGCCGGCTCCTTGTGGAAGGGTATGTTAGTATTGGTTAGTATACAGTCCAGGAAAACTAATTAGGTGAACCGGTCGCCGTATATAACTGAACAAATGTTGAAAAACGGCGTTAAACCCAATACTTAAATTCGCTCAGCAACACATGTCATGAAATCAATGCATTAAATCTATATGTTAATGATTTACAGTACAACCTCACTTGGCGACCACCTCAATATTAAGGCCATCTCATTATAACGACCATTGCCTAATTTATATTTCAACAAAATAATTAAATTACTACATTACATCGACCACATTTTCGGAATGGGTTTCTGTAGGTCGTCCAAATTTTAACTTGGTTTTTAGAACACATAAAAATAAGACCCGTTTATTTCCTCTCAAAACTCAAATATCGGGATTTCACTGTATGAACATTTTAAAGGCTTGAATAGAAGTGAGCCAACGGTTTCTGAAGCTGACAAAGCAGTAATTTCATTTAAGCGTGCACGAATGCTACGTGCAATAAAATGTTATAATTAGTTATACCTAGATTTGATTTTAGTGCGCTCTGGCCCGTATCTTATTCCATACAATGTGAATGTTTCCACAACAGATGTGACATTGTATGTAATTATCGATATTATTGTGATGTCAATATATTTGTCAAACATAAAATGCCTTTATCTGAAATGTTGTAATTCTGATTAATTAATCTCAATAAGTGTTCTTTATAATGCTTTATTAATCTTTTCTTAACCTCATGACCCTGCTGAAATATACACACATTAATATATTTAAACAGAAAATATTTTAACTGAATAACCTCGGCCAAATTGCACCGGAAATTTACGAACATGATCGGAAACTCCCGAAATCATTGTCGCGAGTACTCGGGGCGATCTTTGTACTTCAAGGGGGGAAATGTGCGAGTTTTATTAGAAACAAACCTTTTTTCCACTAAGTGGGTTTATTTTATCTTTACTAATCACTTCGCTGCCGTTGATTAAGAAAATTTAAAAAAAACGAGTGCCGGAAGAAGAAACTGATAAACAAATAGGAATAGCCTTACATTTTATTCGGTCGAGTGGAAATCGGATTTTCACACATGGTTGTATACTCTGTGGGTAACTCCAACATATTACGACAAGTAGTTGACTGTACATACATCTTATCAAGGATTTTCGACAAAAAAATGAAAGCCACATTGCGAAATAGTTTGTCTTTTGATTAATGTTCATTTCTGGATTACGCGTGCACGTGGTTTAACATTATGTAACAATGAGGTAAGCCTTGGCTATATGTTTAGATATTTAGATATTTATTCGCTCTTAATATTCCCATTGCTGTTAGTATGGTAATGATTTTAAAATTATTCAGGGTGAATTTGTTTTCGTCTTTGTAGCAAAACGGATTTATCGAGCCGTAATGGTTTCAATAAAACTGTATTGTTACGATGTTAGTTATAGATTAGGTAACTTCAATAGCTAGCGTATAAAATATTTGCCTGACAAAACATTTAACTTTTTACGGTTAAGTAAATCACAAATTACCATATTTTAAATTCTCAACTCCGTTGATTTTTTGTGATTTTATGAAGTGAAGAAACACACCATTATGTGAGATTTTTCTCGTTTTTAAGAAGAGTAAATTATGAATTGCTTCTAGAGATATATTTATACAGAAAACCCTTTTTATAATTTTTGATCACTTTTAGTGATACAAAACTGGTATCTATTTCAAGCGGATTGTATTAAATGCCTAAAAACAACCGTGATTGCTAAATTTGATATTGTAACATTTAGTCTTTACTATCAGGGGACCTCGTATGAACAGGTTGGCAAGTAAGGCGAAGTTGACTGTAACGATAGGAAGGTCAAGGTCATTATGATCAGGTGGTGGGGTACTTAGTTTGTATTCTTACATTTGAGTATTTTTTACGCGTCAGGTTGACCCCACTTTTGGTTATTTTTCACTTTGTAACGACATCTACCGCCTGAATGTATAATACTGTCGAATATAATAACCACTTATCTGTAAGGACTTTTTTACATTGGATTAAAACACGGACAAACTTGTGTTAAAGGACCCTTTTGCCTCCTTTTTAATCAATAGAACGAATGAACCCCTAATTAAAGGTTAACTCAGCCTAATTTTTTATAACTTCTTTTGGTGACCTTTGTTTTCCGGTTTGACTGTCCTGACTATATTTCAGAACTGATAAATTTCAATAATTAGTGTTTATTCCTAATCTGATTTTAGAGTATCCGAAAAATGCCATATCCGAATTTCCTTACATTTCTTCCATTAATGACAGATTGTTACAAAACATCTTTTTGACAAATATTGCGCAATACAATTATAATACAGAGAAATCTATTGACAAGGGAGTTTTATGCGTAGTTGGCCTATTTTTCAGAGGTTTAGTGGCTCTGTATATCAATTAATGCTTTTTAAAGAGCGGCCATTGTGTAAACCGTGGTCTTTAATCTCGTGTTGTCAGTAACTCGTGGTTCACTGTATTTCACACACGTTCTGATATGCATGAAATTCAAATAAAATAAGATGAGCTTCAAGTCTAATTTATTGAAGCCAAAACAAGCAAAACACACTCACATTACGTGTATTTTAATGAATAAAACATTTTTCACAAAACACTGAAGCAAAGCGGTAAAATAGTTCGTATCTTAACTAAACAAATTGTGGACACGTTTATGAAACTTTCTGATAACTTCGAAACACCTTCTTATTCTCTGATTGAAATCTCTTTTTTTCTTGCTAAAGCCTTATTGTTATTGTTACCTAATTTACGCACAGATGTTTTGACCACAGACGAAGAAATCAAACCATGATGATTTGTGTTAACGAGTTGTGGCTTTTCGCCGCATTAATAATATTATGCTAGCCACAAAAATCTCATTATTTCTGTGGTTTGTGTGTCTATATTTAAAGGGACGCCACTCCAGATTTGTAATTGATTTATTCAGAACACCTCGGCTGATTCCGTGAACTGGTTCCCGTTGACTCTGTAAGATGCACTGCAACATAGAACGGGAACCAGTTTACCGATTCCGTACCTCCATCTTGACGTAGTTGGCCGAATGATGATTAATTTTAAAGACACAACTCGATATTTATTACCGATTTGTAATGGCTCTAAATACTAAATTGGTTCCCGTTCCACGTTGCAGACCATCAAAGTCTCTGTACAGAGTCAACGGGAACCAGTTTATGAAGTATCAGTTATGAAATATCAGTTGAAGTTTGGAAATACATGTACCTCCAAAATTTTTATAGAAAAAAAATCAAGATACATCAAAGATTTAAACATTGTTTTTTATTTAGCCTGGACTGGTATGTGTCTGCCGTGTGGACGAAAACTGAAAATACCCCCAGCTTTATGTTACCCAGTAGAAATATGCAAAAATTCAGTTTGAATTTATTAGTATCTGTACCATGATTAGCAAACAGTGGATTTTTTTTTCTTAAAAAAAACTTTTTTTCCATATTATTCTTAAAATATCAGCAACGCTAACATGTATGAAAGCCTGTAAGTGACTTTAAGTAGTTTTTTATCATCACTACTCTTTCTGAAGTAAGTATTAGGTTGAAATAGTAAAATGCTTTGAAATTTACTGTATAATACAATGTAACCGTAATGTGAGCTGGGGTTACATTCTTAAGCACAGTCTGTAACAATAAAACGGTACGGCATGACGGGTTTTATTGTGCACTTTGAATACTTCGGTTGTAAAAGTAAGTCTGTGAAAAAACACATAATCATACATGCACTAGGATATTTTCAATGCAGCATTTTAATCTATCACAGAAATAAATTGATCAAAACAAGTGCGCGTTACTTCACTTCTGGGCTGATATCTTAAGTCTATTGAAAACGTTATTTGAGAGGAATGTCCTTAGTTCGTATTTCAGCGAGTACCATAAAACCCTGCTTCAAAAGATCGCTTAAATATTACGATCACTTAATCATAACGACCGCCTATTTTCGGACTAGTTCTAAATATTTCTCCTACACTTTAACTTGCCAATGGGACCACCTCAATGTTACGACCACTTCGTTATAGCGGCCACTTACACGTATTTTCGGACCGGTCGTCAATATCCCTTCCATACTTCACTTTAAAGACCGGGCTATTTGGTTCACAAAGGTGGTCTGTATCGGGATGTACTATATTTTAGCCCTGAACCATGTTTTTACATCGCAACTAAATACATATATGAGAAAGCTTCATTGTGAAAAGTTTATTCTGAGTAACAACCTGTCTCGCGGGAACTGATAAACCTCGTCATGTGACACGTTACGTTCTACACAGATTTGTATTCTATAATTCTTCTATGGTTATGATTTTAACAAAAGACGTGGTGTGGTTAACACCTGGTTTATCCGGACATTTATTTCAGGTTTAAGGACGGATATGTCATGTATGATGTGCAATTGCGTCGACGTTTTGTGAAACTTCAACGGACATTTGATGTAAAATACGACTTTTATATTTATAACGAGGTGAATTATATGACGATAATTTGTTTATAGATTAGGTGAAACTGAAACGCTAAGCGAGTAAGTATTACACGGGCAACATTTTATGACATACCGTGAATCTGACAGTTCATGACATACCGTGTAATCTGACAGTTCATGACATACCGTGTAATCGAACAGTTCATGACATACCGTGTAATCTGACACTTCATGACATACCGTGTAATCTGACACTTCATGACATACCGTGTAATCTGACAGTTCATGACATACCGTATATTTTAACAGTTCATGACATACCGTATATTTTAACAGTTCATGACATACCGTGTATTTTAACAGTTCATGACATACCGTATATTTTAACAGTTCATGACATACCGTGTAACCTAACAGTTCATGACATACCATGTGATCTAACAGTTCATAACATACCGTGTAATTCAACAGTTCATGTCATACCGTGTAATTCAACAGTTTATGGCATACCGTGTAATTTATAAGTTCTTGTTATAACAAATAAAATGTACTCGGGGCCATGTTTTCAGCACACTGTAGTATAAATTAGTTCAAGCATTTAGCGTACTTTCCCAACCATATATCACTTTTATCAGTAGACAGCTGACAAGTACCTGCAGAGTTAATTACGATGTGGTATAAAATATATACATTAAATATAGACGTTTGCGTTTCACTGATACATGACACTAACAGACAGATTCTGATTTAAAACACCAATCCTTCTCGACATTATTCAAGAGGTGAACTGATTAAGCATAATTCTTTTCACTTCAAATATTCGCACGCCTATCCGTCCGTCTGTTCGTCCGTTCGTTCGTATGTTGTTACTCATTGTATCATGGATGTATAAACTTATCTTACTAGTGTATGACTGATAATTTGTTACATTATATATTTTTATTTACTACTTAGCTATAAACAAGATCATCTGGCGACAAATAGTGTCATTTATTTGTTTATATTGTTTTAGTAAACTGCAGCAAAACCTCAATAATGAGACCACCTCCGGGACCGGAAAATCGGTCTTAATAATGAGGCGGTCTTAGCATCAAGTCGAATTATTTGGAAGTTGTTGAAAGCCGGTCCGAAAATAAGTGGTCGTTATATTGAGGTGGTCGTTATATTGAGGTATTATTGATAATGGGTCTGTACTTTATTTAGACCTTACTTGAATTCCAAGAAACATTTCCGAAAATGAAAAGCTTAAATCTAAAACAGATAAATTTATTGCAGACTTTGAAACATGCAGATGAGAAAATGATATTTTGAGCGGCCGCATTTTGCAGCGTTATATTACATGAAAGTTATAATTTTACGTTCATGTCAGAAACAATTTCAGAATGATCTGCCGGGTATAAAAAAATGTTGTACGGAATTACGGCTGTAAAACAAAACCCGCGCATGCGTACTGAAGCGATATCTAATGACAAACGATCATTTTCTATCGTAAACAATTTCTTTCTTCTATTAAGATAAATATTTGTAATATTTTGTATGAAGTGAAATGCACACTTGTGTAATGATAGCATGTGCTTTAGTTATCAGTTTTTTTGACGATCACGTTTGTGTTGTTTCAAAATTAGATATATCAACTACAGTTAAACCTCCCATAGCGACTACCTCAGTATTACGACCACCGTGTCACAATGACCACTAATTTTCGGACCGGCGTTCAATAACTTCCCTATATTTCAACTTGATAATGAGACAACCTCATTATTACGACCGATTTTTCGGCTACTGAAGTGATCTCATTATCAACGTTTCACTGTAAACGTATTTAACACCACAACTTTTTAAAAATGACTTTACTGAATCGATTATTCCACATATTTATAATTTTTTACCGAGTGTTTCAAGTTATTGATTTGTGGAACTCGCTCAGCATTATTTGCATGGAAAGCACGAGATTTTACTGTTCTGTCTGAAGGTGAACACGACGTTCACGTGAACATGTTTTCATTAGCTGTTAACATTGTTTATTTTGGTAAACTCATCAGCCGTTAATTAGCACGTGCTTCAAGACATAAATGTGCGGTCAGTGTTTTTTTGTACCTTTATTGTGGCTTTCTTGGATTTATGTCTAACAGTTATCATCTTGAACTTTTGTGCTATTTGAGTGTCTGGTTATAGAACTGGTCTGATTTTCACCTTTGCGTGAAATTGACGTCTGTCATCACTATAGATGGATGTTCGAATCAAGAACTTCGTATAAATAATAGTTTGTTAACTAGAGAAATATTTCCTAACTCGTTTATACAACATACTAATTTAATCGTTCGCTCGTACGTTCAACCGTCTGTCCGTTCACCCGTTCGTTTGTTCATTCGGGAGGATGGACTGTCGGACGAACGGTCGCACGTACGGACGGATATGTTTGGCCGCTATTTTGCGTAATACATGTATGCATGCATTGCAAAATTCAATTTAAAATTCCGGACATTGTTGGTTTCCCAAGTTAGGTAATCAGTGTTTAAGTGAAGCAGTAAAATTATATTATGTTCGCGATTTCAGTATAATGTAAAACGCTTGACACATTGAAGTATTTTCATTCGGCAAAATGCAAACAGCATTTTATCACACGCTCATGTTGTATTGGTATAAAACCAAATGTTTTCACGCAATCTTGATAAATGAGGTGCATCTAAAATGTTCCTTCCGGCGCGGAAACATCACGTTTAATTTCCCGCCAAATTTCCGCGAAACACGTGCGTGATAGTGAAGAGTAATCAAATGTGTTTATCACGCGGCGAAATAGCAAATGTTTCTAATTAATGATTGAATTGTTCTCTGTCAAACCTGAGAAAAAAGGTCAACAAAATGAGATTATACTCAGTTGGCCTTGGTACAGAGTATATTTTGTATATAATATCATTAGATTTGTTCTTAAAAAGAATGACGAATATCGTGATGTGATCTTTACGCAAGGGTGGTCGTTGTCACAGACTTTCCTGTATTCTTTGATTAGAATTTATCATTTATTCTATAAATAGATTTGAAATCAACAGTCCGCTGAACGAAAATATGTGTCACAATGATTGTAAAATTCATTAGTTTAAATAAACAAACCCATCACATGTTTACAAATCTTGTGCCTTAAGCATCTCTTGATACTTGTGTATAACTTTATATAATACATACGGCTGTCTTTTCTTCAATGTTTGTTGCTAAACATTCGTAACATATTCGTTTATGACCAGCCATGTTTCACAATTTTCATTTCTTAAACGCTTATAACTACGCTAACTCGTATTTACGGACAATTACGTAAAATATCGTTCATTCAGACAACAGCGCACCACGGACTTATTTCTCTTGACCGGGGCGATTTTGAACTTTCCCATACGATAAAAGATTTTAACAACTAGTTAGCTTTTTTCTTAAAGAAACTCTTTAAAGCTCATGACAGATTGTGTTATTTATACAAGCTATTAAGACACAATGTCTTTAAACTGTCCAAGAGTGAGTTGGACCGGGTAAATATCCGTTATATTTTAAAGCTGCGTTCGTCGACAACTTATGCTTACCTAACCATAGTTATATTAAGAACGGTATTTAAGATTTTTAATCTGATTTAAGCGAAAATATATACGGCGTCGAACGGATTTTAAACACCACCCGGACTGCGGTAGTTTTAGAGGGATTTAAGAAAGTATTTCTCAAATTAACTTTACCTTAAGTTTAGGTCAAGGATATTTTAAATTCTTATTAGTGGGTGAATGAGCAAAACTAGACAATATGCGTGCACTCTCCTTGTTTCATCGTACGTCCGTCTGTCCGTATCCGCCCAGCTGTTAATTTGACCAGTCAGTGCTTTAAATGATTCCTACATAATCCTACAGAATTCACCACTACAACCACTAGCAGCAGCAGCATCATTATCATCATCATAATCATCATCATCAGCAGCAGCAGTCATAGCAACTGCAACAACAAAAGTAATATCAGCAACAGCGACAGCATCCACGAAAACTCCGACAACAACAGCAATAACAACAACACTAACAACATCAGCGACAGCGACAAAACAACAACAGCAACAAAAACAACAACAGGTGCAACAATAACAACAACAGCTGCACATTCGAACATCAAAAATGAAAGTCACAGCTTATAAAAGCATAACTCTTATGTACCTTGAACATCGGCGAAACTATTATGCATGTACCATCATTTATGGAAAAATACCCAAAAGCGACGTGAAATTAACACAATAACTCTATCAACGTAACAGGCACGTATCCTTCTGAGGGTAATAAAGACTTCAGAATCAAACACATTGTAACAACATTAGCAACATAAAACAACATACTGCAAATAAATAACTCGTAAACAACAACGAACTGTTTGATTATAAGAAGTTTTATTCTAGATCTGACATAACTCATTGAGAAAAACGCACTTTTATATACTTAAGTATTTTTCTTTTAAACGAAAAGTGTTATTTTTTTTACTTTTTAATCGTAAAAGTACAATAAACCTCAGTTAAACAATAAGCATTTTGTTTCAAAATGTTACAGTCCGTAGTTTTAAAGATTTACCAAATTAAAAGAGCCGTACGCATTATTAATTATTTTACAGTCTTTGTGAAAACACTGCAGTATTAAAAACGCACTCTAAAAGTTTAGAAAATGACTCATTTTCAAATTTCAGAGTATTTAATTTCGTTGCTTGTTTTCTTTAAAGTGCAAAACTGTGTTTTCGACAATAAGCATTTTGTTTGAAAGTGTAACAGGTCAGTGTTTATAATGATTCCTTTAATCTAGATCCACGGATCGGTAATCGTTATGTTATTTCTGAGTACAATTTGGAACCAATGATAAATACCTGAATATCTTTCGTAGAACACTCCTTACATTGTTAGGATTTTGTACCCTGCTATTTCTTTACCCGGCAAAAGTACGTTGCACCAAAGCAGTGTACTCTAGTACCACTTTTCTTGCACCAATTAGCGCGCTTGGTTTGTCCAGTAGCGATGTACTGTTAACCTCAATGTCAGGGGTTCGAGATTCGAGTATGGCGCGTGTTTCACGTGACTGAAGTTAAATATTTTATATCAAATGTATAATTTCCTCAAATCGCTGCTTAACAATTTCAAATGGAGACGTTTCCTGTAGATATTGAGCATAAATAATCGCTGTGTGTTTCTTCTAACAAAAAGTGAAGAAAGCAAATTAAACAGAACCAAAAAACAATATAACTGACAGCAAAATTGGCTTGTTTACGTAACCATTATTATATAAAGAAAAGTTCTTGAATTTGTGTAGTAAAGTGTGCCAATGTTTTGCCAGTTTTTGTTTGTTTATCTTAAGAAAAAAATATTGGATTTCTTTTATCAACTCTCTTGATCGCATTAAATAAAAAAAAATATTTATAAAATTGTATAAAAGATTCAGACTTGTGTATTGAACTCGTGTAAGTATTGAAAACGGTTAATTTGACAATTTAACGCTCGAAAGTACATGGATTAAATATTAAAATAGTGTATAGCATAAAGTACGCATGCGCTTGAGAATTGAAATTTGACAAAAAATTAATTTAGATCTACACCAATGCATTTGAATAAGCTACTGAGTATAAATAGTTAATTAATTGAATACTTAGGTCGGTCGGTCGACTGACTAATCGATCGATCGATTGCTTGCTTGATTCATTAATCACTTGATTCGTTGATTGACACTAAAGTTACAATTATTTTTGAAGGACCATTTCAGTAAGTACCCATACAGAAACGACTTGTTTTCATATCCCGACATGGTAACAGATGAACTTTGATTGATTGATTGATTCCAGGCAATCGATTGATTGATTGATGGATGGATGGATGGATGGATCGAACGATCGATCGATTGATTGATTGATTGATTGATTGATTAATTGATTGATTGATCTTTATTATTGCTTGTATTAAGAGGATTTAGTAGAACGAGGATTTCTTTATACATTTATATGTTTTATACCTTTATGCTTACGGATGATAAATACATTGAGCCAGTATGCGAACTTTATAACCCCACCCTCGTATCAGACGATAAATCAACCTTCTATTTCAAGTTGATAACTCGGTAAGAAAGAAATCAACAGATTTTAATGCATCCATGTCACTAAGGCAATGTTTTACCCCGAATGCGGATGACTTTGCATCGCGCTTACTTCTAAAAAAAACTTTTCAAGTCAATTTTGATCAGAGTCTGGATGGCTTGGAGTTAAACCGAATCTATGACCGAAAGCTGGTTCCCGTTGACTCTGTATGTACGGAGATTCTGCAATATGGAACGGGAGCCAGTTTAAGGTCACCACATTCGGCGCACCTCGGACGATTCTGTACCTCTATCAAACGTAGTCAGTCCATTTGTGCCGAATAAACTGGTCCCCGTTCCACGTTGCAGTGCACGAAAGTACACCAGAGTCAACGGGTACCAGTTTATGCGCCGAATGACCGTCACTAGGCTTATAATAAGAATTCGTTCGCAACGTGTCCGTACCAACCGGAAATGATTATGATGAGGTAAAACAGCTGCGACAGAGGCATCCTTAAATAACAAAATTAACACGTAATAAAGTAATGCACAGAAAATAGTTCCAATCTAAACAGACTGTTAATTGTTTTCACAGAAAGCTTATGTTCCAAATTCGAAACGTTAGTCGTCTCAATTTTCATTCATGGCGAAAATGTATGAGAAAACCTCTTTAAGAATCTAAAGCATGCATTGTTAGACTCCGAAACTTGATAATTGTTCTGGCATTGTAAGTTTGTCCCTGGATTTCAACGAAATATGAATTTTTCCTGAACTAAAGAAGTGCTTCCGGTTAGATTACTCGGCTAAACGCTGGACTATTGATTGTAATAGCAAGTTTAAGTATTTTGTATTCTTTGAACTAACCTACGGACGCACGGACGGACGAATCTTAAAGTACATTGTTTGTACATTAGTCTTATCTTACAAGCATTGATTTGTGTGGAACTGATTTTGAAATGAAATGTTATAAGACGGTCCTGAATTAATTTATGTCTATTACTTTTATTTTCAGGTTGACGCTAACAACCAGTCGAGCAAGACTTCCTGGACACTCGCTAAAGTTCAACCGTACCGTACTCTACAAGTACCCGGTGCTGAGCGGCAAATAGAAACATTTGGCGTTTGAAACAACTAGAATTTTTTACGTTATTTCAAAGAAACTTCTGGAAAACAATGTAATATGTTGATTGATTTAAAATAAACGCACCTGTGATTGAAAAGAAATGCATGACTTGAAAAATTGTTGAAACAATAACTTCTCATAGCTGAAGAACAAAGTAGCACTTGTGAGAAATTGTAAATAGAATAATTTCTAATTATGGCCGATATATTTGCAAATGAACTATGATTGGAATTCTGAATGCTTGAAAATGCACGTGAACCCTCGGCGAGTACAACGGATTATTCTCATGCCAATGAATGCGCGCTCGTGTTTCTGAAGTCTGTTAAGATCATTAAAACGATTTTTATAGACGGGTTGCTTAGAACAAAACAAATGGTATTTTATAACTTGTTGTATTAATCAACCGATAAAGTACATAGTTGTTGGTATTACGAGTGGGTGATTGTGTACGTAGAATATCAACGCGTTGATGACATATTGGAATCGTCTGTGAGGTATAAATATATCGGGAATGGAACTACTGCATCAGTGATTCTACCGCATTACGGAGAATAACAGCATTAGCCACGCACCATCGTGGAACTGTGGAAATTCGAAACTAAAAAAATTTGAAAATTTATTTTAAAATAGATAAATAAATGTTTTATACGGATATGTTAGTTATATGTAATGCAAGAGCGGACCTGACTGTTTCATACAACCATCTGGATATTTATGCACGACTTTGAACGTTTTTAAGTTAGGTCTACTCAATCATACATAATAAGCGCTCAAAGACGTTGATTGTAAAATCGTCTCTGTGATTGGACGCTTTTTTGCGAATATTCAGTGTTCAGTGTTTGTGAAATTCTGAAACGCATTTGAAATTGCTCGAGAAAAAAAGCACAACTGGATTAAATTGAGATTTATTTGTTTGTCTTATAAAGGACGACAGATATTCAATCTTTTGAAACATGCAACGAGGATAATATGGCTTGTTATTTATTTTTGACAGCGATATATTAAATTTATCAACATTACGTCGATATCATGGTTCGGAAAGAAATGGATGTTGCACCGATCGTAAATGTTGATTATTTCCGATAAGACCATTTATCTCCAAATTACAAAACACTAGTTATTATTTTCCCATGAAAATGACGGGCTTAGTGCCGGAAAATGTCAAGAATATGATAAATGACAGTTCTTATACGGACCAGAACCCGTACTTATTTGAACGGTTCTCTACAAACAAAATGGCTTCGAATTCTTCTGCGGGCGACATAATGCTCGTTAATGTGTTTAATAGCAGCGGAAATTATAAAGACACGTTTGATGGAAGTCCGGACAGCAGTCGCCCGGGACTGACAAGTGATGACGTCATATCATTGATGAATAGTACCGAATTTAAAATACTGACCCCATCTTTTATTCTCGTCTGTGTTTTGATGTTCATTGGAATTCCAGGCAATCTTATTGCTTTGTTAGTGTATCTGACAAAAATGAAGCGAAGTACCGCGAGTTATTTTATCATAACATTGGCATTTAGTGACTTAATCAATTGTTGTATAAGTCTACCGATAGAATTAGCTCTTATAACAAATTTCTACTCATTCGATATTCCATGGTTGTGCAAACTTTCAAGGTTCATGTCAGCGGCCATGAACAATACATCCTCGTTTACACTGGCCGCCATAGCTGTGGAACGCTTCCGGTCTATATGTATGCCACTAAAACCCCGTATTACGTCCCTGTGTACAAAAGTGATTTGTGTTTCACTCACGATGACCGCTATATTATCTGCGGTCCCAATGATCTGGGGTTATGGGACCATGACTTTTCCTATCAGTGTTTACAATGTGACAGCTACACTTAAAACATGTTTAGTAGATGACAGCGTTAAGTACACTTCTTATCCGAACATTCTATTAATAATATTTTTCGCTGGTCACATAACAATATTTATCATTCTAGCAGTTTTATACTGTTGTATAGCTAAAAAATTGATTCATGGAACAAAATTTGACAATTCTGAATTGGCTGCGAAAGGCATGTTCCTTCAGAGACAAAACAGTTCGTATTCCATCACGTCATTCACAACACAATCCAGAACGAGTATCCGGAATTTGTCGACGGATACCGAACAGTTGCCGAACGGCAAAAGGAGGCTTCTCCGTTCCACGAGCAGCCAATCAAATTTCGAGTACAATTTGACACGAAAACATGGCGGACATCATGTAAGAACCAAGAGACTTACTTTTATGCTATTTCTAGTGACGTCAGTATTTGAAATTAGTTTTATACCATATTTGGTAATTGTTTGTTTACGGAATCAAAATCCGTCTTTATACGGAAGTCTTTCAGTGTCTCAAAAAATGGCGTATCAATTTTTTCTACGTTCTTATTTGATGAACTGTGCTTTGAACCCCGTCATATACTGTTTTTACAATCAGAATTTTAGGCATGGCGTAAAGCGACTATTTTACAGTATTAAAGAACTCAAATGATGGCAGAGTTGTTTACACCTTGAATAAAATATAAAACAACTCATTGACTTGTTTATTTCCACTGTGAACAAAGTGACATTTCATTAAAGTTAACATACATGTATTAACGTTTATGTACAGTCAAACCTGCAAACAAAAACTACAAACAGAAATGTTTTGCGTTTTATGCAGAGTTGGCCTTTATTCAGACGGCTTTTATTCCAAGACAACATTTAATGCAGGTTTGACTGTACAGCGCAACCCCTCCAGAGTGGCCCTCTTTTGAGCCACAACCTCCCTTTAACAACAGCATGATTTTTCCACACAGTACGATTTAACTATTAATTTAACCTCTCTAGAGCAATAACCTCTCAACAACAACATAATTTTGTTTCATCCAAAGGGTGTTGCAAAGGGTGTTGCTTTGGAAAGGTTGCACTGTAAAAGTAAATGAAATAGTAAGAACTGATTTATTTATCAATACCAGCCGTGAAGGTATTAAGAACATCATTATACGAACAGGAATGTCGATGCAAGAGGATATCAAAATCTGTGTTCGTTTAATTTCATACAGCTTGGCTTTAGAAAATCGATCTTTCGGAATCAGTGAATCACGAGCTAATTCACTGAAACACGTTTTATCCTTTACTCCAGTGGCGGGTACAGTCTAACCTCTCTGCGGTGCCCGATCTATGAAAAAAAAAACAAATAGTCTTTACTGGCAAGTTTCTTGGACAGTACCCACACGAGATTCAGTCGTTAAATGTGTGAGTGTTATTGATAGAAATCTATTAGCTTATTAAAACTACCTTTAACTGGACTGGAAAATATAATTAAATATTTGTACTAATGCTTGTAGGAAGTGGGGGTCAGATGTATTGAATTAACTTGATTATTCTACCAGCGATGTACCGAGAAAAGGTTCTATTTGGAGTACATGAATGAAATCTATATTACTACATGATCCATGAATTAAGAAACAGATTAATAAAATTAATAATCGTAACCTCTTGACATTGCAACCAGCACTCGAGCCATATTCAAGAAATTGCGAGGTCCGTGGCATAAATCACAAACTCGGGGCTCTGGCAGGCTATACGCTAACACCCTGACCTCACCTTTCCTACAGGATAGGAAATGTGCATCATGGGTAATTATTCAGAAATGCACCATGTTTGTTTTGTTTTGAGAAGAGCATTCTGGGTATTTGATTACGATGTTGCATTCTGGGTATTTGTTTACGGTGTTGCATGCTTGGTATTTGTTTACAATGTTGCATTCTGGGTATTTGTTTACGATTTTCCATTGTGGGTATTTGTTTACGGTGTTTTGCATTCTGGGTATTTGTTTACGGTGTTGCTTTCTGGGTATTTATTTACGGTGTTGCATTATGGGTATTTGTTTACGGTGTTGCATTATGGGTATTTGTTTACGGTGTTGCATTATGGGTATTTGTTTACGGTGTTGCATTATGGGTATTTGTTTACGGTGTTGCATTATGGGTACAGAGGTGCATCATGGGTATATTTTTACAGAGAAACAGTTTGTAATGTTCACTTGGTAGCATATGGGTAATTGTTTATAGTGATCGAAGAGGATTGTAATTATTGATGAATTTACTCGACTTTATCAACAACAATTAGATCTATAACATCCAAGCGGATATACTTGAGTTGTTATTCCATAGTGTTATATAATCCAGATAAATGCACTTGTTTATGAGAAAGAAAGTATGACTCTAGCATTGTATAAATACCAGTGGTTTTATTCATACGTTAAACTGAGAAACACTTTAAAAATAGTAATGATGCAACATTTTAAGTTAAAGAAGCCTTGTAATTAATTGCGTGAAACAAAACTGCAGCAACCTTCCTTATTTCATTTTTCCGAGTGTCTTCATCACACTTCAGGCATATTACAGATAGGAAATGTTGTGCTTTGCGCTTTCTTGGAGTTGTCTGACAATACAAATGGTATGCCGGTTGAAAAGGGCAGGTACATATTTTTACAAATTGAACAGTCAAGGTAGATTAACATTGCAGATATTCGACAGCACGGTATGATTTAGAATACAGCCACACATTGACCAATCTTAGTTGTTTTAGGGATGTAAAAACAACAACAAAGATGTCAATTCGGAATAATTTGGCCTTAGGACTCGGCGAGCGGGAATATTTCCACATTTTGGCAAGAGGGAAAAGTTCAATAAGAATTTTGTTATTCTGTTACAGTTTCTGAAAGCATTCTGTCTTAAACCGGTATTCAGATCACATGACATACAGTGTAGATTGTCTGACGATGTTGATTCTCAAAATTCTAATTCCAAAGAGCTGATAAGATTTCACTCATAGTTCGTTGAAGGTTACATAGGCCTAATTGGATGAATTTGAACGAATTACTAAGTCGTAGAAATGTTTCTTGAACTTTATTACAAATTTACGAGTACCAGTTCTTGTTGTCGTACATTTTATTGTAATATGTCATTAGAATTCTCTTAATAAAACGTTAATGAAATCTCCCCGCCTCCCACCCACCGACCGGAACAATAATTTCACACGTTGAATTAGTCTAAATGCCACTCAATCAGTTTCCCACGTTACAATTAAAACAACTCAGCCTGAATTGACTTCCAGAGTAAAAGGTCTTTTGAACTCAGTTTATGTCATATAAAATGTATAATCATTGTGTTGGAGAATTCTCAAAAAAATACGAGTCAACACGTGTTTTTGGCATCAAATTAACAAGCGCCTACGCGATGTAACTCGCGTTTTTTTGTTGTTTTCTTCTAATTTCTTGAGTTTATTTCTTATCTGAGAACCGTACATTTTTTCGGCCTAGGTCGTTATTAACTAGTGTAATCTAAGTTTCTTAATTTTAAAGTTGGGATACTTTTAAAGGCCTTTCTCATCAACTATATTTCTGAATTAAGAAAGATATTTAAAGTTCTGTCCGAGCTTATAATTTCGGGGAATATCAGCGAAAACCATGCAAATATTTATGTGTTTTTTTGGCCTTTTAGAAAATGGGAATCTGTAGGGAAAAAAACGAATAATTATTTTAAGCAGCCTAAGTATTCATTCGATAATGTGCCTGAGCGTGAAAACAGACACTAATTTTCTAAATTGAAGATATCAGACCCGGTAAAAATGAAATATGAACAAAATGAACGGTAAGTTGATTTCATCGTTTCCATTACATGACGGGAGTAAAATGAAAAAATATCGTATGTGGGTTAAAACTCCAGAAATTAAACACACATTGATTCAAATCACTGAAAAGCATAAAAACGCACAGTTGCCTAGACGCCATTGTTAGTAGACTAAACACTTGTTTGTTCTATACATATAACACGAACTTACTCGTGGCACGATTCTGCGATTTTTTCCCTGGGTTTTAACGACGCACTAACAGTCAGGGTTATCTGGCGACTGTCGAAGCTCTGACTGTGGATGAAGACCCTAGAGACACCGGGTTAGATCTTCTTTAAAACAGCGGAACAGTTTCTTCACATGTAGTTGTTTGTGGTCCGGACGTCACAGCGGTGAGGGGTTATTGATCAATAGTCGGGAACCGTAAAAACCACTCGACCACGGAGACCCCCCCCCGTGATTAAAGTCATTAAAAATAACACACATGGTCTTTAGATTTTAAGTGACGTCCAAAAAATTTTTTTGTGTACACATATTACAGTAAAAGTTCGATATTAACACCAACCCAGGAGCGAAAATTATATTCTAAATATTGATGTGGAGACATAATTAGACTGAAACAAATGGGCATATATTTGTATTTTTTGTATTGAAAATGTTGTACTATCGAAAACCGGTTAAACAATATGTGGCCTGTATAATGAAGTGGTCTTAATATTGAAGCGGTCGCTATGTGAGGTTTCACTGTGAATACCCTATGACCTAGCTGCGTATTTCTTTCATATAGGATATATATATATACTAAATACATTTTAATTAACAAGCTAGGTATCCGAATAGCCAAGCCTCAGACACGCGCTTACCCCGTCCGTTGAATTGTAAGATCAAAGCCTAGCGCGTCAGCAGGCTCTGATATTATTGCTAATTACACAGTGGGAATTCAAGGATTATAATTAAACATTTCACGCTTAATTTGTTATGGGAAAACGGAAATGGCGTCAGTACGTGTATGTTTTGTTAAGAAATGTTCTTAATCATATTTGAACAGTCAATCATTTTTCACGGGTGTTTAACTTCGCTACAACAGCCAGGGTCACTTTTGGTGACTTTCCGGCTTTAACGGTGAATGAAGCCCACAGGCTTACACCTGGTCAGAACCACTTACCTTCCTTAGCTTAGCTGGACAGCATCCTAACATTTGAAATTTGTCTGGTCTCGGGTGAGATTTAAACTCAACGCGGTTGACGGCCAGTGTTTTCTAGTCAGAGACTAGAACCACGCGACCTCTGAGGCCCCTTGAACAAAGTCATAAAACATGTTGAAGGGGACCAGAATCTAAAGTAAAACATCACATAACGAAAACCTTTATATAACGATAGTTTTTTCGGGGCCCAAAGGCGGTCTCATTGTCGGGGTTTTATTGCTATTTTATTGTTTACTAAATCATGGATTTTGTATGAATTCGACAATATTTTGCAAAACATTCATTTAGAAAATGTTCATATACAAAATATGACTCTGGGACTTAAGGATGTGTGTTTCTCGTGAATTTATTTCGAATAAAAAGGAAATGTCCGTATACATTGAGAAACGGTTTTCTTTGATTGCTTTTCATGCATAATGTTCAATTAAAGACAAATTTCGCGCGAATTATAGTACATTCACACAATCTGTTAATTATTGCTATAATTTAATTATAGCCTAAAGTTCGGGACCGACCGCCGAGTTCGGATCAGAGAGAGAGCTCGATTTGGAAACGTTCCAGGCCATGAAAACTTCTTGTTTCAATGCGTTTTGAAAAGTGAAAACTTGTACTTTTTTAACAACATTTTGCTACAAAAAATACCATGAAATTAACCAAATAATCATAAGATTCTCGTGACGAATCACGTGCATTCTGTCAATAAAATAGAAGTTTCCTTGCTATTGTATGAATCACGTGCGTAAGTTAAGCATTTTTTATCATTTAAATATTTATTATCATTTTAAATAATTCTTGTTTTGAGTCCATAATATTCCGTTGTTGTTTTTCTAAGAATTATGCTTTAACAGATTGCATGTTTTGAACAAATTCGACTTTAATGCTGTGCATCACAAATTGATAATTCACAGTAGTTTTTGGTTGTAATTGACAGTTCTGAAGATAATTATCAGTGAAAAAGACAATCAATAGAACGCACTTTGATGCATTTAGCTACGAAGCGTCCAAAACTTGAACGGACTCTAATCGTAAGAAGAAAAATGCTACAGAATTTTACAGCCGCGGCCGTGGTCCAGTGGTTAGTGCGCTGGACTTGCAACCCGGAGATCCAGGTTCGAATCTCGGTCGCGGCAGTTCATACCCTTCCATGAAAAATTGACAAAAATGTTGATTTATGGAGAAGTTGCTGGCTCCTTGTGAAAGGGTAAGTTTGTACTGGTTAGTATCCAGTCCAGTAAAACTGGTTAGGTGAACCGGTCGCCGTATATAACTGAAAATTGTTGAAAAAACGGCGTTAAACCCCAGTGACAATAACTCACATAAAACAAACAAACAAAGAATTTTACCCAGATACGGTTTAGATTCCAATTAAGGGGCCATGTTGGGACTTCACTGGAAGTATTGAAATACATACCGGTATGTATGATAATACAATTTCAATACGGAGATCATCCATTACGACCATTAGCTTTCACGTTGATTTTCACCATTTGTTCTTTATATTAACTTGATAATTGAGAATACCTTAATATTAAAACTGCATTTCATGCAAAAAAAAAACTGTTGGTCTCAGCATTACGGCTCAACTGTAAGTTATAGTACGTCATCCTAGAATTTGTTTTAGTAAAAAAATACAGCATCTATCTTTTCTCGTCTGAAACAGCAAATTTGGAAATTCCAGTTTAGGAATATAAATGGACAGATATTATCGATTGATTGTGTCTAGTAAAGACACAAATCAACTAGACCGTACTTCGATTACTAAATTGGACGCATCATGGTATCCTACCAGACTAATACGGATAAACGATTTTTAAACGTGACTTCTTCGGTATAATACGGATTTCTTGAACTTATATGCGGGGATATCGGATGATTTTCCAGTCAGATTTCGGCCTTGATATAATCGCTTTTCTATCAAGTATAATAATCATAGGATGGATAATTGGCCCGTACTTGGTCGTGTCCGGGCATATAAATGATAGATAAAAGCAAAGACGGCACGTCAATTATTGTTATGGATATTTCCCTGACTGGTTCTCACTTATTCTATTATATTAAAGTGCATCATTTGTTTAAATCCAAGACTATACACTGACGTCATAGTTAGCTAAAAACACATCAGAACTATTTCAATGGTATAATGCGTTTGATATTTTGGATTGATTGGGCCATTCACAAGGATAGCCGTTAAAAAATTAGTAAAATATTTATCGATGATTAATGGACTTGTTATTTATACGTCACAAAAGTAAGAACAGCTGTTTAAGTATCTGGGACCTTTGTTCTTCTCAATTAGGGACGCCGGAAAAGTGCATCCGTCCGTCCGTCCGTCCGTTTGTATTAGAACTTGTGGGTAACACATGAACACTGGGTAGATCAGAGTTATTCTTTTACTTAGATCAAAACAGCGAACAGAACACATTAATCAGAAAAAAACTTTCCTCGCGGTTTGTGTAGATTATATGATGTATTGTAGTCTGGAAAGATCGATTACTCAGAAATGCTGTTTTGTAAATCATGTATAATAACAAAATAAATAACAAGGGAGGTAACCATTACATACTAATAATTTCATGTTGATTGAGTTACCTCCCTTGTAATCGCTTAACTGGCATGTTTAGAAATTCAACGGAAATGCCCTACTCAAAAGGTAAAACTCAAACAAATTTGCTTAGGAGCAATCTAATACTTGATATACGAAATGATCACATTAAATTTGCACAGAATTATAAGAATTTTTAATACCCTTGTGTCCAATATCTGTGACCATTATAAACTATTCCCTTTCCATGTTTCAATAAACTGTGATATCGTTTTATAAACTTCTTTTTAATTATTTGTACATTTATACTCTATGTATACACTGTGTTTAAAACAATGTAAATGAGATTAGTCTAACGAACTTCTATTTTGTTACAACTTTAACCAATTTATATCAGATATCTTTCATTCTTGTCTGGGATCAGATACGTGTATATTGGTCCCAGTTCTTATTAATACATTATCCTTTTACACGATTTATTCTTTTGCTTTCCCCTTTATTTTAATGCACGTGACATGACCATAAGTTGTCGATGTGCCATAAAACACCATTCAAAAAATGTTTCACTCCACCCAAAGCTCTGTACAAAAAGAATCAACGGGAACCAGTTTATGACCATTATACACACGTGTATGTCGGTACCAGCCAATGTGTATTTGTCACATCCGTTGGGCGGTGTAGCGGCAGCAAACCTACTTGGAAGATTTTATAATCTTATTTATTCATAACTCGTAGCAAATGTAGCTGAATGATATTTGACTTGTTCATCAAAATTATCACGAGTGACGAACCAAGTCATTGGGGCTTGAGCGAAAATCATATCTTAATCGAGGTAGGGGTGGAGAAAGAAATAATATTGCGAAATAGTACTAGAGACAGATGGTCTGTTAAAGACAGCTTTATCAAAAAAATCGAAAAAAAAATTCTATAGCTGTCAGCAATATTTAACACTGATAATTTCGGATTATTTAGCTGTTAACAACATTTAAAACGGATAGTCCCGGATATTGGATTTTTCACCCAACCCCAAAGGTTAAAAAGTAGAACATGCGTTGTCGTAAAATAGATGAGATCAGTTTACGATATGTTTATTTTTGGAGAATCACATGATGGCATCCATCGCATGTACAATTTGATGTTGTTTGGCCAGAAAAGTTTTTTTGACATGTGATAAATTTGATGGTACAGATATGGTGAGTTTATTTGTTTAAATCTATACCGAATGTTTGAATATATCAAACAAATAGGATGAACGCATAAATATTTATGCACTCGAGAAATAATTAATTTCACTTCGCAACCAGGAAATTCGTTTTTTAGCAAGTTGTGCGTTGTTAATGACATATAAACACGAACATTGGACAGAGTGCAATATATCCGCGAACTTTAGCGCATTACGGAAGCGATACATGTGTGTGTGTGGTGTGTGTGTGTGTTTGTGTGTGTGTGTGTGTGTGTGTGAATTGACAACAACATAACCATTACATTGAGCAACACTGGCCAGTATTACTCAACCATTTATTGTCAGATCGTGGCGATCAGCTGATTAATATGCTATCATAAGTATGGAAATTGTATCAGATATTTTCTGGCATACATTTATGAAATGAACATAATTTCAATTTTGAAAATCCAAGCACTGAGAGGACTGTTGTGGGCAGGATTTCAAGTGTTCTAAATAATCCACTTGACCGAAGTCCAAATCACTTAAACTTACTAATGGTGATGAACTCCTGTCTGTTTTAGTTGACAAGCGTCATCAAATATTTCCCAAATGCGTACATATTCACTACCAATAGACAAGTGATCAAATATAGACTTTGTGATTAGTATATACCTCCATTTGTTGCAATTTTTATTTTAGTGCTCCTTCGTACAGTGAAGTGAAATATTTAGGACACCCTGAATCCTGATCACAACAGTTCTTTCAGTGCTTTGATTAAGTTTACAGTGTGACATTGTTTAGAATGTCCTGTCATAGCATGGACAAATTGACTTCCTGAATTATTGAGTATTTACTTCTAAATGTTATTTATTCAAACTATATTCATAAAATTGTGCAGTTTATACTGAGGGGATTTTTGTTTAGATATTGTAATTTAAATCCGAAACTAAACATTTTGATCACGTAACTTAATGTATAAAGATACAGTAAAATGAATTCATTGTAAAGTTACCTTTATACACAAGCAAAATATTTGTAAAATTTCCATATTATAATTTAATCACATTCAGAAGTATTTTATTACAAAACTTGTCTCCATTTGTAAAGTTAATTTTTGATCGTACAAAAAAAGCCTCAATCACCTTGTCAGTATTTTCTTCCTTTGAAAAAAAATTAATTTCTCAAAACGTCATTTGATTTGCATGTTTTGAAGAAACTGGAAGTAGCCTACCTGTTTTTGGACATTGAGCAGGAAGTTCGGGAATCAATTAAAGATCCTTATTAGCTCTGTTTTGAAGAAAAAGTTGTGCTTTTATAATCACTGTGGTGGCATTGTTGTCATCATCGTTGGGCAGACTTTAATGTAGCCCATTACTTAAACTCTAAAATATGTCAATACCACACATTCAAAGAAAAAGTTGAGCTATTATGATTGCTGCAGTATTGTTGTTGTGCAAAAACATCAGTGTAGCCAAAAGATATCAACATGACACTTGGAATATTTGATTATCATGACAAGACACAATTGCAAGACAAGGGGCATTTATTCTGAAAGCTGTTTTTTTGGAGTTATGCCCCTTTTTAAATTAGAATTTTGCTTTAAAAACAGGTGAGCATTGGCATCACTCTGTCAAGTTCTTGTTTTCTCTATAAAATGAACTTAACTATATTTTGAAAATCAAAAAAAAAATGGTTTTATTGATAATAATGCTGTTTGCCTTTATTCCTTTATAAATTAGATAGAATTAGAAAAAGTTTGACAGCTTTAAAAATAAAAAGGCTCATTTCCCAGCGGTGTCCATTGATTCAATGCTTATGTAATCAATTAATGTAGATAAAACATACATAATGATGATTATGGCTATAATTACCAAAACACTGCATTAAGTCATCAAGATGAACAACTATACTTGTAAAAATTTTATGATTTAATTACAACTAAGCTTTATCTGTAATGTTATCATGTGATGTTGTGTTATATTATACCCAATTTAGAGTCACAATTAATGATAACCATGATTAAAGTAGCTTGTAAATAGATTTCTAAAATTACTCATGGAGCGACTGTTACATTTTCTTGCTTTTTACTTAATTTTTCTTTTTATCCTTACTCGTTAGTTTAAGCCCGCGAATATCGGTCGTCAAAATGCCCCCCCCCCAAAAAACCCCTTAAGTTGATATTTCTTTATTAAACTATATTTGAGGTAAATTTACTTCTTCTGAGCATTGAGCTTGTGACTGCTTCTAGTTTTAGGATTGCGAGGTTTCCTTTCAAAATCTAAAGGATACGTATTAAGAGACTTTACTCCTCCTAATTTTAATCATTAAATTAATTGGTAAAATTTGGAACATAATAATATTTCAATTCTTTCCATGTAAACAATTAATTTGCATTGTTACATATTATTAACCAAAATTGACCAGAGCTAAATTTTTCAGTCCGCTTTTACATTTTACTCCCCTCTGTAAAAACACCTCTCCTGTGATGTCATTGGTCATTATAATTGTAGGGTTACAATTAGATTGGTAAACCAGAACAGCCTACCATGTTTTATTGTAGAATAATTCATGGTTAGATTTGCTGTTTGTTTATTGGCAAAGTGTAAATCATGTTATTTATAAAATTGAGCATTTGTAATGAGTCCCAATGGTACTTTTTTCTTACTTTTCAACTTTTCTACTTTTCTCGCAGACTGTTGTTGTAAAAATTGCTACGTATTTATGATATATACGCCTTTAAATTTTATGACGAAATGACAGATAACATGTTTAGTAATTTATTAATATTCAAGTACACACACTGTCTACATGTACGCATGATAACAGATTTAGTATGCATGTAGTGTTGAGTTGAATTTCTATAGTGATTAGTTAATGAATACGGTGTACTTTATCTTGACTGGAAAATGTTTGGATTACTTTGATAGTTTTATTTCTTGTATTACATATTTGTTTTTTTCATTAGTTTTTGAAATATGGGGGTAAGTCATTCAATGTTTTCTGTACACACATATATATATATATATATGGTATTCAAAAATGAATGCTTAGAAAAAAAAGGTTGTGTTTTTAGAGTGTTTGTAACGGTGTTTAAGTTCTATACTGGCAGCAATTACGTACCTAGTTTTCTTAGATCCAGTACAAGTATGAACCTTGTTCCCCGCAAGTAACTGTCAATATCTCAGCTTGAATAACTCCCAATCAGTGGTTTAGAACCAATGGCCCTCTGTATAATGTCTAACCAAATCATCACTAAAGACGTGAGGCAAGGACTGGGTTTGGGCTCGCATATTCGAGACCAAAATTTCTCCATTATGAGGAAAGCGTAAGAGCTATAAACCCTTGAAGGAGTGTTGAGATTTATCTTAGATAAGTGTTACTTAAATTTTTATTCTTATTATCATCACCCTCTTGTGGTGGGGATACAATACTGCTGACCTCATGACCTTGACTTTAAGTACCCGTTTAGGACCGAAAATTCAGAATCAGAATGTTATTTATATATGTTTAAACATATTTATTCAAAATACCATCCCTTAGACTTGGTCAATTTCTTTTTCCCAAGTCAATATTATTTCATATTGAATTCTGTAAAAGAAGTTGTTGTTTTTGAAAAATTGCGTTATTCTCAAATTTTCAGGCCAGCGGTGGCGAGAAGAAAGAGCATTTATACAAGATTTTGGTGATTGGCGAACTTGGCACTGGTAAAACATCCATCATTAAACGTTACGTTCATCAGTTTTTCTCACAACATTACCGAGCTACGATTGGTGTCGACTTTGCCTTGAAGGTCATCAACTGGGATGCCGAGACCATCGTGCGACTTCAGTTATGGGATATTGCCGGTTCGTTTATTTGTAATGACTTTGTATTGAACTTTGTGAAATTTCACATGTATTGTTTATAACTAATTCCTGTTGAAATGAAACTGACCGAAGCTTAAGGCTAGAAAAAAATGCTGGGTTTATAGTCTCTTGGTCTTTAGGTTGGTATGTCGAAAAAATTCTTTTTTATTTTTTTTTTCTAGACATCTTTTGCGAAAATAAGAAGTATGATTCATCCCTATGTTTAGTACCTGGATTTTTAGACATTTAAGGGTTTGCACAAAAAAATTGGATGGTCAAGTAACAGTATGCTTGCAAAGAAAGGTTTTTTGGCCTATTTACCCTAAACATAACAATTTTTTCTAGCTGAATTATATTAAATTTTGTAAAATGTATCACCCTAAGCTTGTTTGTTCGGAAATATTCGGTACTGAAGTTGACTAGTGTTTTCTGAGCGAGCCATTATAGATAATGGCTTAGCTTTGATTAATTGATGCCTATTATAGAATTCTTGTATACTAAACTTCAAGTGAAAATATTTCTTGTGTAAAACATTTACTGTTGATAATGATGTTGTGCATTCTTTATCAGAGTAAACTGGATTTTTTATTGTTTATCAAGTTTCACATGGGCTCATTTTCTTTGAAAAATTTAAACATTTAAACTTTTTAGGCCAAAAAAATAAATACATTGGTTCCATTGACATCCTCAAAGTTATGGGGTAAGAAGGTTGTCGGGACTTTTTGTCAAACATATTCTTTTTTTATTTTGGAGATATTGATCATGTGAAAATGAAAATATTGGCTAGAAAACAAATGATCTGAGACTAAAAAATGTAGGTTGGTCAAGTTAGCGGAAACTAGGAAATTTTTTTATGCCTTATACAAATTAAGTCATTTTTTTGTTTCTTCTATATGTACTATATTTTGTATCACATTTTAACATAAGCTATATGTACTGTCATGATTTAGCATTCCCAAATTCTAGTTCCTGGTTGTGCATAAATTAGTGGAGTATAATTCATGCAGTTATGCCTGTGAATGTATACATGTATGTATAGGTATTTATGCATTTGGTCATAAGATTGCACTCAAATATTTTGAACAGTAGATGTGGATATGATAATATTTGATTTGACCTCTAGCGTGACTTATCATATTATCGTAATATCATAAACTGATTAAAATTGCACTTGAATGATAAATTAATGAATTAATGATACAGTGTCATAAACTTCAAGTTATGTTAAATTTTCAACTTGTGAGTAAAGTTAGAAGACCTGGTGTTTCATGTCTTGTCTCAATGTATTGTAATGTTCAGTAATCATATTCTAAGCTCCTAACGAACCTGATTTACCCAGGGTTACAGAAAGGCTTACAAAAAATGTCAGCATCTTAATTTATAAGCTTTAACTTGAAGATCAATTTGTAACACAGCATTTAATTGGCTGCCTCTGAGCTGTATTTTAGAATTGACCAATGGTAAGGCTGTGTTTTGAAGCTGGTCTAAAAATTGCTGAAGACATTAAAATTACAGCAAAACCTGAATTTAAAACACCAGAAATGCTAAATGTATGAAACTTTAATTTGGATTTTAGATTGGTTTCCATGGTTACAGAGTTTTATGTAGTTTTTATGTACATATTTTATTTTACTTCTCAGGTCAGGAGCGGTTTGGTAACATGACTCGGGTTTACTACAAGGAAGCAGTCGGTGCATTTATCGTGTTCGATTTATCGAGAGCGTCAACATTTGATGCCGTCACAAAGTGGAAGAATGACCTTGACCTTAAAGTTCAACTTCCAGACGGCAAACCTGTACCATGTGTTCTTTTAGCAAATAAAGTATGTGAAACATTTTGCTGGAATTGTTTCTCTTTGAATTTTTCTGGTTACCTGGTTACGGAAAACTATTCAGAAATCATTTACTTGATTTTAGCTAAATGAGTAACCTCCCTAAAAACAACAGTAATTTGTCCCTTTAAAAATGGTGGAATTAACTACCCTTTTCAAGAAAGGTACTGGATTAATATTTTATTTGGAACATATGTACAAGTTGTCTCCCTTTGGAAATGTCACATACCTGAATGAATTACTTCCCCTTAATAAAATGTAAAAATGTTTTCTTTAAAATTATTGATGTTTTATTAGTCATGAGAAAGGAAAATTGGACTGCAAAATACTACAAAAATAATTTTTTATTAATTACCATGGAAACAATTATTTTTTATGTTTATTAATCGCAGTGTGATCAGCCAAAAGAGGGTCTAATGAACAACACATCACAGATAGATGACTTCTGTAAAGAAAAGGGTTTTATTGGTTGGTTTGAGACTTCGGCTAAAGAAAATATCAACATTGATGAATCAGCTAGATTTTTAGTTACTCAGGTAAATAAAATATCAACATTGATGAATCAGCTAGATTTTTAGTTACTCAGGTAAATAAAATATCAACATTGACGAATCAGCCAGTCTCCCTGGGACTTGCCATTGGGGCTGGACTTAATCAGCCATATTAGCCATGCCCACTGAGTTTATTTCCACACATAAAAAACCCCTCTCCATGGCCCCCTGATGAAATGGATTATTACTAGGTGATGGTGATCTTCTAATGATCCATCATTTGTTTCAGAGACCTATAATCATAGTTTATAATTAAGTCTTTCGTTGTATTCAAACTTAAGGAAACCAGCTGGACTGGTGTCCATCACAAATTTACCCGCCAAGCCATAGTTAACAATCACCCGTTAATAAACACTCAGTCTATCTGAAGAGTACATTTATTGACGTAATACTCCAGTCAAAACCCAATGTGAAGGTCAACTTCGCATAAAGGCCTTATTTCTTCCCTTTTTGATGACCTTAGTTCACAGATTTGATTGTATTTAACAACTGATGAATGTTCAACAATATCATTTTACATCTTTTTTTTTAAAATGAATCCAAATTTTCTGTCTCTATTAACAGGTATTACAGAACGATAAAACGATGAAATCTGAGGACGTTAAAGATAAAGACCGCCTACAACTGGACAATGTTGACGGACCGGAAAAGAAAGATAAAAAGGGCTGCTGCTGATAATACATTGTTGTTTTTTACTCATATTTAGAGACATTTTGTTTTGCCTGTGTTGTATATTTTTTAACGATTTTTAGATGCGAGATAATTTGTTATCCCAGCCTCTCTAGTTTATTTTAGTGATCATTTTTATGAACATTATTACCCCACCCACTTGTGCATCTATTGGATACAGTATTTTAACAGTTTGTCATGTGTATTTACAAGAATTGCACAAATTTCATCGTTTTTTTATATGCAACTACCTTTGTAAAGAATTTCACTTACTGTATATTTTAGTAAAATTTTGTTGTTAAACATCAGCATTCATAATCATTTTGTGCAATAACAGATGAAATTAAAGAAAGATTACTGTACCAAAAGTGTATGTGCTTATCTTTGCTGTATATTCATTGCCTTTGGCTTCAAAAGTGTACTTAGGAGTCCAGTCTCTGAATGAAGCCTTCTCATTGGTCAGTTTTAAAATGAAGTACAAAACAACTAATCAGATGAAAAATCTTGTGTACAAAGTGTGTTTGATGAACTCAGGCAACTTGAGATAGCTGAGTTGTATGAAAATTGGAAATTTTTAATTATTTTAACACAAATATGTTAGTGTGGATTCTCTTGTGCACTTGTCTGGACAAAGTCTACACTGTAAGGGTTTTAGATTAGAAAGATTTTTATTTTTAGTCTACAATACGCACAGGATTTTTATGACTGATCCTGAATAAAAAATGCATACAGATTAAGGTAATGAGAGGAGTGCAGATCAGAAGGGTCTAGATTTGAGAGACCCAAATCAAAAAAGGGGCCAGTTTGGAGGGACCCAGGATGGAAGGGTTCAGTTTGGAGGGGCCTATATTAGAAGGGTCTAGATTTGAGAGACCCAAATTAAAATGAGCCCGTTTGGAGGGACCCAGGAAGGAAGGGTTCAGTTTGGAGGGGCCCATATTAGAAGGGTCCAGATTTGAGAGACCGAAATTAAAAGGGGCCAGTTTTTAGCGAGGACCAGTTTGGATGGGCCTAGATTAGAGACTTTCACTGTAATATTTACTTACAGTTATCCTGCTGCACAATTGTAGCATATTGTATACAAAGTTTATTACTTTTTTGCTGTGTTTGCCATTCATTTATGTGCCAAAACATTTATTATGTACGTCACCAGCATATATTGCTTCATGTATTAGCTGGGACCAATATACACTGGCTGCTTTTTTTAGTTTTTGAAAAGCTGCAATATCAAAATAAAAATATTTTGAGAAATTATGTTAAACTAAGTTTAGTAAAAAATAGTTTCACCTGAATTAAAAACCATAATTCAACTTCTAAAACCAAGGGAATTAATTCATAGTTGTTACAATTAGTCTGTCTACTAGAGTTGTCTACCCTGATTATGCTAAACTCATAAAAAATCAAACAAAATATTGTACTCGAGTTTTAGAAATACGTAACCAATCGTCATAATTTGGACTTAAAATATTTATTCTGTTCAAAATTTCAAGATTGTATTGTGTCCATTAAAATTCCAAGCAAGGCGTAAATGATAAAATTAAAAGTTAAATTCACTTAAATGTTCAAGCTTTACCAACCACTTTTTATTACTTAATACCTTATTTTAAGTCATCTATGCCAGTGGAAGGCACAGACTGTGTGCATCTCCTGTGTTCATATGATGCCACAGAACTTGTGCCAACCGCGGTTGTGGTCCAGTGGTTAGTGTGCCAGACTTGTAACCCATAGATCCTGGTTTGAATCCCAGTCGCGGCAGGTTATACCCTTCTATGAAAATTTGACAAAAATGTCCATTTTCCTCCATATGTGGAGAAGCTGCCTGCTCCTTGTGGAAGGGTAAGTTAGTACTGGTTAGTATACAGTCCAGGAAAACTGGTCAGGTGAACCGGTCGTCGTAAATAACTGAAAATTTGTTGAAAAATGGCGTTAAACATCAGTGACAATAAGTCATGTAAAAAACAATTGATAATTGTTGGTAATTGTTGATAATTGTTGGTAATTGTTGATAATTGTTGGTAATTGTTGATAATTGTTGATAACTTTTGATAACTGTTAATAACTGTTAATAATTGTTGATAATTGTTGATAATTGGTTATTTTGCATTAAGTTTAATGTGATATATATCAGTAAAGTAATACAAATTTATTGAAATTACAATATTGTGGGAGTGTGATGGGCATCAGTACTTGGGCATAAAAAAAAATAAAGGTTTGTTTCTGTATACCGGACCAACCCATCTTTTACCTGCCAACTCATAAGTTTTTACAGTATCCAGATCTTAGTGCTATATTGTAATTTTCACGACAGTGTTGCCGATATATGTAAAAAAATGTAAATGAAAAAAAATCCCTACCTACCGACCCAAATTTTTTTTGGCATGTAACTGGAAACAAACTTTTTTTGTTTAGGCCTTATTGAAACTTTGTGATTTTTTCAACTTACTAAAACTGAAAGGTACAAACAAGGTGGCATTTTGGTATTCAAAACACTGGTGTTGCATAATAACCTAATCTAGTTCATTTCAAATTAGTGTTTTAGTCATTTAGTATTTTGTATGAATTAAGGATTGTAGGCTAAATAAACTCTTTTTAATGTATTTTACTTGCTCCTTACTTAAGAATTTCTAAGTTAATAAATTGTTAATTTTATACACACTTAAAAATTTAGAATTAATTACGCAAAGTTTTAGCACATACAATTTATTACATTATGATTTGATTAATATTGCTGACCATGATTATTTCATGAAGAATGATTTACAAGTCTGCTCGTAAAGCAATATCGTAGTCATAACAACACTTGATCTATTTAGTTTCAGTTTGTGATTATGTAAATTAGTCCAATGTTCTATGTACATCGTACAATTAACACAAAATTAGTTAGAATTTAATTTAGATAGATTTATCGGGTGCTTCCTAAACAATTAATGTATTGTTTTTATAAAATTCTACACGCCATCTTGATAATAAAAAGAAAATATAAACTCTACTTAGTGTTAAATCTATTTCATGGAAGATACTGGTACAAGGACACTGCAGCATTACACACCCAGTATCCTCACCTGAGGGTAACAGAGTAGGGGCTCACTACCAGCAAGAGAGTGTCACCACAGCATGCACCTAGTGCAAGGCCTTGCCCTGCCTGCTATCCTTGACTTCTGACATTTGGGTGCCTGGCTGATCTGTTGAGGGTTTGATTTCAATAAGTGAGACAACATTGCATAGTTTAATTGTGTCTTTAATTAAAAAATAAACATGTAGACCCAAGTGCAACTATACTGAAAAACTGAATACAAAATACAAGGGTGTCTAAATGAGCTGGAAGCCGGAAAAATCAACTTGCTATTTGAGCATTCTCGCTGGCTACTTTTCACCCACAGGAAGCATTGCCTACCTGCCGGGGCTACTAGGGGAACCCTCAGGCTTCCTTCTTCTTTTCGTAGCTTACTGGCTACATGAAAGCATTTCTACATCCCTGCAATATCTTAGCGTATCAGAGAGGCCGTTGTATACACCCCATAGTGTGGCTTAGATTTGTATATCAAATAAAACGTAACAACTCCGTCATCTAGTGGCAACCTCTGACACTACTTGTCAGAAATACTTAAACCTAAGCCTGCGACATTCTGATGCAGTGGAAACCCTCTAAACCGGTTCCTCTATAAACCAGTTTCCCCTCTAAATCGTTCATATGTTCTAGTCCCGACTTCATTACTATATGATTAAAACAAGTTTGTACAACTGATTGCTTCAGATCCCTTCTAGGGGTCACCTGCGCAAAATGAAAAAAATAGATGTTGTGCAATATCAGCTTATCCAAGAGGATGACTGGAGCATCCTTAGTTGGCTAGAAAGTACGCCTTACTACGCCCCCGACGTAAAAGCCTGAATACGCCCCTGTTGTGTATCTATAGTTAAGTACCCTATGAATTTAGAAATTCCATAGGTTGTCAATTTTCCTGTAATTTATATTTAATTGATGGCTACTTATTTATCGCCTGCCAGTGAAAATCAATCAAAACTTAATAAAATGCAGCGTTTATTTCTCATGTTGCTTAATAAACTGCTGTAAATTTTTATGTATTGGCATTAAACGCAGCACGTCGGGATTGACGTCATCATATGCGCGCGCACTCATTTGCATGGCGTGTGGAAGTAGTGTTTTTAATTTTCTATGTTAATACCAATAACAGCTTTATGTTGATGTTATATTGTCATAGTGTAATGTTTAAATTTGTGTTTGTATATTATTATGTATGTTGAGCCTATGGATGTGGAGATACAGAAGCTAAGGCCTAAAAAAGGTTTGTTTCCGGTTACCCGACCGACCCATCTTTTACCTGCCAACTCAAAAGTTTTTTACGGCAACCAAATCTTAGTGTCATATTGTAATTTTCACAACAGTGTTGCTGATATATATATAAACGTAAAAGAAAAAAATTCCTAGCTGCCGACCCATATTGTTTGGGCATGTGACCGGAAACTAAACTTTATTTGTTCTGGCCTATGAACAAAAGTGTGTTTTCACTGCAACTTTATTAGATGAACTGTCGGGAAATCAACGAAGTATAAGAGACTGACCAGAATAGCAGAGTGTGTCACAGTGGAAATTTACCAGAGTAAATCCAAGAAACATGATATGGTTACAACTGGGTGAGGCATACATGTACTTAGACTGATGCAACCCCTTCTTTTAGGGAAACTAAAGTCATGACAAAATTAAGGAATCTCCGAGCCTGGAATGGATGGGGTGACCACCCATGATCTCGATGACAATATGGCATAATAGACACGAACAAAATGGCGCTTCTAAAGGGCAACAAAATGTATGAACTGGGTTCAAGTAAACAGTGCTTCACGAAAGCTACACTCATGCGGTACTAATTCTCTTATTTGGCGATCTCTGACGTTTATGTAGGGTTTTAGTCATCGACAAAAATTTGCCCCAGAATTGATAAAAAAATTAATACCGGATCAACATTTAACGACTTTTTTTATCAATGAAAACTTATCGGGATCGATTTTCAATGTTCAGAAATGACTCATGTGAAGTGAATTCGCATTTTTCTAAAAATTGTTTTCGCAGTTTTTGAAAAAGGGAGAGCATACATACTGTTTTACTTTAAATAACTTAGCTGTTCGTACCACGTCTGACTGCTATACGATGATCACACTCAATTTTCAAGCCATCAACAGGATCTTGTGCAATTTTTAAGTTAGCAACAAAATGCTTACGGAGTATATGTTCAGTATCATCCAATGTTTCACTTGTATTTTCTGTTACATCTCCAAAGAATAAATTATTTCTCATTTGTTGAGATTTCATGAAAGATAATTCAATAATTCATCTTTCAGGTTTGAATTGGCTTTCTCTAACTTCAATCTTTGATTGAGAACCTGCCTCCACGAATTCAATATTTTCACCAAGTTCTTGTAATTTCTTAACTTTCTCAATATTTGACTTATTTTCTTCATGAGCATAAATCCATAATTTCTTCAAGTCAGTTTCAAATTTATCGACTTTCTTTTTCAGAGTATCTAACAATTTTTATCATTTTTTTTAAAATTTTGGATTTGCTTTTTTAGATAAATGATGTCTGCGTATGATGGGGCCGTCATATCTTTCGATATAGAATCGTTCTCACTCGCAAAACTATCAGGATCAGCAACAAACTCCTGCGCCCGATTGTATAAACATTGGTTAACTTTAACCAAATGGTTAATTTAACCCAATATTAAATTTAACCATTTTGGTTCATCAAAAAAGTCATTTAAACATTTAAAAAGGGCTGCCATTTTGGTACTGGTTACCGTTTATGTTAAGATTTAACCAGCATCTCAGACTTGGGTTAGATTTATTTGAGCTTTAACAAAAACAACATTCAGTTAAATTTAAACAAAATTTTCTACCACAGCTAACCGAACATTTAACCAAAATTTTAACCAAAACTCAGATTTAACCCAGTGGTTAAAGTTAACCAATGTTTATACAATTGGGCGCTGGTCGTCAGAAAGTATTGAGTTGGCAGCATTTAAAACTTCACTTACTCGAATGGTTTCTTCAGTATAATCTTGTTTTACTTACATCTGATATTTTAATAACATTTGAATCTGAATTTGGATCTTTTTGAATTTGGCTTTGAAACTTTCATGCTCGCAGTCCGATGAATCGGGAGATCATAATTGCCCAATTTATCCTCAAATTGATTCAGGTTAGCTGTTGAGGGGTTAAGTTGTAATAAAAAAAATATTCAGTTATACAACTATTAAATCATTGAAGCAAAAATTTGATAATTTTACGAAGATTTTAAGGGCTTAGCTGATGAATAGTAAGATAGGATTTGATATTTTATTACATGACATTTGATAAATTGTAAGTCGGATTTGAAAGGATATACACCTTAAGCGTGTAACCTTAACCAGAATAAGGTTAAAACTTATTATAATTAAACAGTGTTTGAAAATAATAATATATGATGAAATTACGTTTTCTGTTTACAAAATTTCTAAATAACGGGACAAAACGTTTCATAATAATGCATGTTATTAAATTATTCGAAAATAGCATAAATTCACTTATGGCTAAAATATTACACAACTGTTACCAACACTAAGACATGCAATTTGAAAAAAAATGTCTCGTGATTTTTACTTTTTCGATTATTTTATCGGATAAATGTCATAAATAAAGCTACTTGTCTCTTTATTAAGCTAATTTAATACGCATTAGTTTTGCTATAGAATTAATACAAGGGGTTACTGTGGATCATTAATAATAAATATCATTGGACGATTTTTTCGTGTACAACCGTACGTACTATCACGGAGTAGTTGAATTATCTTTTTTTGGAAAATTTTAGATAAAAACTTACACTAGCTGTAATGGGATTACTGTCAGAGGGAAGGCAATTGACATGGGAAGAAATTAAGGACAGTTCTTTGGAAGTCCGGAAACGTGGAATTACACAGTTCTTGAATCAGCATGACCGGCATAAAACCCGTAATTCCGATCCGTTCACTTGGGGAGATGAGGTAAAAATAACATTTTCATTCGTTCAGTCGTTCGATTTTATGACGTTAGAGAGCAAAAAAAAAAATAGATTTCAAAACGCACTGGTGCTCCGAGCAGGAACGTATGTGCAACTTATGAAATGATATTCTAATTTGATTCATATCACAAAACCAACACGTTTTGCGTATTTTTGCAACATGTTTTACTGACTAGCCGTAAAACCGGCCCTGATTATTCCGTTATAAATGTTGCTTTACAGAGTTGGCGGTTTTTAATCGGCTCATTGTAACTTGTGATCTGTTTAGCACGGTGGCTCCTAAACTAGTTCCCGTTGACTCCGACTGTGCAACTTTGGTGCACTGCAAAATGGAACGGGGACCAGTTTAAGTGGCTCCTGGTTTACCTATCAGCACTAACCTGCTCCTTCTCACACCACATTTATGGCCTGCTTCCTCGCAGGGAACATGCGGCGCACACAGGGTTCGTACTGACGAACCCGAGGTCCGTATACTAAATCGATTATACCTTTATGGCTAAGCGGACGTACTGAAGAAAAAAATGGATTCGTTACTTAATTGACTTGACTTGGATGATTATAAATATTTTAATTACCTGTAGATTGAATACATGCTCGTGAAATTGGATGATGACACAAAATCGGCGAAATTATGTCTGAAAGCTGCGACCTTACTAGATAGCCTGAAGAGGGAGAAAGCGCTTGGTAAACGGTGGGATTTTTTTTGTTAATCTTTACATCAGAATCAAAGGCAGCAAGCATGTATAACTTACTAGCTCACACTAGACAGATAATACAGTATAGCAAAACCTTAATATAGCGACCACCCTAGTGTTGAGATAGTATTGTTACAACCCCCAAATATTTACGGATCATTTTACAAGTACAGTTAAACCCCTGAAAACCGGACTTTCTGAAAACCGGAATTCTCTGAAAACCGGACTCTCTGAAAACCGGAATTCTCTGAAAATCGGATGATTTTCTAGTCCCATTTTTTTTTCTCTTCGATAATCAATAGTTCTCTGAATACCCGAATTCTCAGAAAACCGTACTTTTGGCTCAGTCCGGAAAGGGTCCGGTTTTCAGGGGTTTTACTGTGTTTCTTCAATATTTTAATTTGATACTGAGGCCATATGATTATCAGAACGTTTGTAAATGCGAGTTTAAGAACATATATTCATTGTGTACTATTTAATACTTCAATACTTGGCGTCTTGTGCATTTTTTATATCGTATGTCGCTGTTAATTGTTATTAGTAACAGAAAATAGTGAAGTCTTTTAAGCTGCTGCGCCGAACACACATAATTGTCATAGTTTTGTATAGACGCGTTTTTAGTTGGATTAATAGTTTTAGTTTTTTTGTGACTTATTGTCATTTGGGTTTAACGCCGTTTTTCAACACTTTTTCAGTTATATACGGCGACCGGTTCACCTAACCAGTTTTCCTGGACTGTATACTAACCAGAACTAACTTACCCTTCCACAAGGAGCCGATAACTTCTCAACATGTGGAGGAAAATCGACATTATTGTCAAATTTTCATAGAAGGGTATGACCTGCCGCGACCGAGATTCGATGTCGGATCTCCGGGTTACAAGTCCAGCGCACTAACCACGGGACCACAGCCGCGGTAGTTGGGTTTATAAAAGAAATGTGTAACATGCATACATTGAAATATGGTTTGTTTACTGCAACTATTTGAATATTTACACATCAATGTAGAAATTATTGATGTTGTCCACGTTTCGACAGCCCCTCGTATTTTACAGGAACGTGGCTGGCGATTGGCATCCTGAATTCTGTGAGTTTATGGTAGAAGGAATTCCAAAACGACCATTTACAGCATCGTTAAAACAACTGTGTGAAGTTGAAAAGAACATGATAAGGAGGTACGTATAGAGTAAGATTTGGCTTCGGTGCACAGAGCACCTATTTGATAGTGCGGTAAAACCCCCTGAAAACCGGACCCCATCCGGACTGGGGCATAAGTCCGGTTTTCTGAGAATTTAAGTTTTTAGAAAACTGTTGATTATTGAGGAGTAAAAAAGTGACATGAAAAATTGCTCGATTTTCAGGGAATTCCGGTTTTAAGGGAGTCCAGTGTGCAAGGGTTTCACTGTATGCACATGTATACAGTAGAATACGGTTATTCTGAATTCCTAGGGACCCGAAAATTACTTCATTTTAACCTTATTTCATTATATATTTCATCTATACCAATGAAATAAGCCAAGACGGGTAAGTGGAATGATAATACAATCTTTAGCTTAATCAATGTTCACTATAACCGTGTTTTACTGTACATATGATTTGCATATATTCGTGTTTAAGAACTTATCTGTCATACTTTGTTTTGGTCTAGCCTTATGGACGGATGTTACAATCATGGTTATATTTTTAGGAGAACAGAACTAAAGTATCATTTAGATGATGATGAATACCCAGTAACCATGACAACGTTTCCAAGGTAACTGTTTGTGTGTCTAGTTTCTTCCAGATAATATTTATGACCCTTATATTACTAGCGCGGTTGATTAGTTCATAGACCAAATTTACCCGACTCCGAGAGAGAAAGAGAGAGAGAGAGAGAGAGAGAGATCCAATAATAATGATAATAATAATTTTGACCGGAAGTGGTGTTAGTTTAGTTTAAAGATCCTGTGGCCCGTTCCATGGACGTATCGTAGCTAGCAGAACCAAATTTCTCAACCTCTTATTTCTATTTTTTTTTCATTATATTAATTCTATTCGGGGATTAATGTTAATTGTTAAATATAAATTATTGATGTACAGTACAACCTCATATAGTGACCACAACACTATTACGACCACCTTTTTACAACGACCACTTATTTTCGGTCCGGCCTTCCATTAATCCCCTATTCAAATTGATAATGAAACCAACTCATTATTACAACCGACTTTTTGGTTCTGAAGGTGGTCGCAGTATCGAGGTTTTACTATCTATAAGAGTCTGCGTTAGGAAAGTGTTCTTTTAGATCAGATATTTCATTGAAACACTGATTGCTATGTTTGGTTTGTTTATGAAAACACGGTTATGATTGGCGAGAGTTGAATGAGTCGAGTAGCATCTAAAACAGTGAGTGATTATGTGAATATCGAAAACGGTCCCTGTACTCTTTTAGGTTTGGGTGCAACGATTTCACATTTCCTAACACAAAACCAACGCCGGAGTTTGGGACAATGAAGTCAGCGTTCGTGTCGGACCAAGTACTGTGTCAGAGCCACCATCGCTTCAAGTATATTCACTTTTTTGTTACTGGTTTAATGCCTTTTTTCAACAATTGTTTTCAGTTATATACGGCGGCCGGTTCACCTAACCAGTACTAACTTACCCTTCCAAAATGAGCCGGCAACTTATCCACATTTGGAGGAAAATCGACATTTTGTCAAATTATCATAGACGGGTTTGACCTGCCGCGACTGGGATTTGAACCTGGGTTTGAGCCGGGTCCAGCACACTAACCACTGGACCACGGTCGCGACTAATCATATTCAATTTTCATTTCATAAAAATGTACAACAATTAAACCACACACATTGACCATCTTAAGATAAAGACCATCTCACAATAAAGACCGATTATTTTGGGCCAGTTTTCAAAATATCCTTCCTGTTTCAACTTAATGTTACATGAATGACAATCACATTGTTAAAAGTTTTCGTAGTCCCAAAGATGGACTTAACATAGATTTATACTGTATATGAACTTAAGTGTAATAAATATGCAGACTGTAAGGAATAATTCAGCCGGTGGGTCATTTAATCAAACACGTTTGTTTTTTTTACCATCAGGACTTTAACAGAATGTGTCCGTGGAAGACGTGGAGGTAATCCAGTGATTACAGAACCAGGTAGCGTAATTCAAATAAATCCAGAGTTTGCTCAACATTTTTAGCCAATCAGAAAGCTTCAGTGTTTAAAAATCCAGTTTCAAAATACTTGTAGTAAAGGAAGTTACGTCATACGCATGCGCACACCATCCTCTTAATTTAATCACGCATTCATATAAAAACATCAGAGAAAACGATTTCATTAAATGTTAATTTAATTAATCATTAATTATATTTTCAAACATTGTTATTTTTCATTAATTTTTAATGAAAGTGATTAAGAAATACATTTAAACCTAACTTAGCAACTATTATTAACAACAAATACACCGACCGCTATTTTTCCAACCGGTATTCGGTATTTCTTCTATATTTGAACAGGACAATGAGACCACTTTAACATTGTCAAATGTTCTACATAAACACATCAATGAGCAAAGGTAGCAGGATTAATTTTACTTCAATCAACAACCATTATTAGTATTTTAATACTTCTTTTTAAAGTTGATTGATATGTTTATCTATATTTATATATATTTTCTATTAACGCCTATCTTGATACTTCAGCACATTGTCAATGTCGTTATCGATTTTGTTCAAGACGCCACTAAAAAAAATACTACCCAGTGTCCGAAGGAATCCGAATGCGACAAATTTTTGCAAGGGAGATAACTTACTTTCTGAGAAGGTCTATACTCAGGCCATTTTCTAGTCCCAATATCGAGGTTTTATTGATTATTTATTGTAGTTTACAGGGACAAGTGTACCAAAATCCCTTTTTATGATGAACAACCAGGGGCTGAAAGAAATAACGAAAAGGTCAACAAAATACAGATGGACAGCACTGCGTTCGGTATATAAAAACAATGCTAGTTATTCAAATAGTAACAATTAAATATATACAGTAGAGCACAGTTATGGTAAACTCGAATATCGTGAAGATTCGTATGCTTGAAAGTTTTCTCCTTATCAGAGCGTCTTTATTTCATAGTTAAAGTGAAATTTGGATAAAATGGAGCAAATTATTCGAGTCACCAGGATTTCATTATAACCGTTTTCAACTGTATTTAATAGACAGTTTTTTCTTTCATTCTCTTTCTGTAAAATTCTGTTTATCATCAATGTACACACTATTGAAACTGTCCGTCTGTTCATTCATCTGCATGTCTGTCTGTTCCTCTGCTTGTCCGTCTGTCCATCTGTTTGCCCGCCTGACCATCTGCTTGTCCGTCTATCCATATGTTTGCCTGTCTGTCCATCTGCTTGTCCGTCTATCCATATGTTTGCCTGTCTGTCCATCTGCTTGTCCGCCTGTCATCTGTATGTCCATAAGTCCGTCCGTCTGTCTATATGTCTGCTCGTCTGTTTATATGTCTGTCTGTCAATCTGTCTGTCCGTCTGTCCATCTGTCAGTCCATGTGTCTATATGTCTGTCCGTCTGTCAATCTGTCTGTCTGCCTGTCCGTCTGTCCATCTGTCCGTCCGTCTGTCTATACGTCTGTCCGCCTGTCGGTTTCAGGATTTGGGTCATGCTGTCTCCAGGTGACATTCCAAGCAAGTAGTTTGTTTGATGCGATGAACTTGTACGACCAGCTGACCACACTAACACCAATACTGGTAAGATAGAGAACCAGGCAGCTTGAACTTCGTGCTTAAATTTAGTAGTAATTTTGTCTATATAGTAAAACCTCGTTAATGCGATCCGAAAAATCGGCGTAATTATGAGTTGGTCTCGTTAACATTTTGAATTATTGGGCAGTTATTAAAAGCCGGACCGAAAATAAGTGGTCGTATTATTGAGTTAGTCGTTATTCGAGGTTCTACTATACATACGTGTACATACAGAGTTTGCATGTATATGTGGTCAAATCTACGTTGACAAGCATGGTAAGTGTAAGTTACAAAGACGACCAAAGGAGTACAGTAAAACACGAATTAGCGATCACTTCAATATAACGACAATTCATTTTTGAACCAGTTTTTGAACTAAATGAAGACCTCTTCATGTTTTGGTTCCAAATTGGTTTTAACATCGAGGTTCATCTCTCAAAGATTTATATTTATTGGCATGATTTTTCACCTGCAACAATTTCAGACAAAAAAGTTTGTGCCAAAAATATGATTTTTCAGCATTGTCTTTGGTGTGACCGTTTTCGTCATAAAAATAACCCGGATGAAGAATTCGTACTCAATACAAATCGTAACATTTCAGCTCGCTCTTAGCGCGGCCTCTCCGATTAAGAAGGGATATCTATCTGATATTGATGTACGTTTATCAGTTTTAACTCAGGCCACTGACGACAGAACAGATGATGAAAAAGATGCTCACAGACTAGTAAGTTTTCCAAGACATATTTTATATTGTATTTTAATCTCCAGCACATAGTTACCGTTCTTTGTCACGTCCACATTGAGACGATAGCGCATGCGACTGACTGATTACTTGAAAATGGTTCACAGCTTAACATTACAAATCGAGATTATGAATTTTCAAGATTGTTAAACTTATGAGCACACTTACCTATTATCAGCGCATAAGCACATTATGTTTATTTTTAAATTCACAGGAAAATCGGGTGTTCTATCCGAGAAGTGATGCTGTCCGAACTTACCTCACGTCAGAGATACATAACGACATTGATATTAATTTTGACGAGGATTTGATTCATCAAATGACACAAGAAGGTATAATTAAAATTAAGTTTCTTCATCAACTCCCCTGGATTTAGTACAAAGTATTCTTCAGCCAATCGCTGTAAATATGTCCAATGTCTATTCTTTCCAATCACTACATGAAGCTGGTTCCCCGCATACTGTTACTTTATATCTTGATATCTTGTGTTAAGCATCCAGGAGCGGGTACAAGTTCATTCTCCTGCGAGTCCTGAAACACTTATTTGTGGTTATGTTTTGCAAAGAGTGATCATTTTAAGAATGATACTTTGGGAACCAATTGTGTCTCCATGGTTTACTTTTGGAGAAAGACCCTAATGGTCTCATTGAATGAACATACCTGTCAAGTCACACGCATTGCGCGTGTGTCACGCGCATTTGGGCCTTGAATCACGCTCACACACTTAGTTGTCTAGAAAGCACGCACATCAAAAATATTGTCCTCTAAAAACATAAAAATGCAAGTTATAAATGTATTTTGAGCAATAGACTATCATCGTGTCTGCTTTGCATAAACATCGAATATTTCCGCTATGTAAACAAATGACTGCATTCTCATTTCAGCGGTAACCGTGCGCATAGCCAGTTTTATTAATTACGTCATACGAAACGGTGCTACCGTACACTGTACATGCTGAATTAGCTATATTTCAGGAGCTTCAAGGGGCCTCCGACCCTCTGAACACCTGACCAGGGCGTTGCCTTGGACCCACCGGAGACCCTCGCAGCCCCCCCCCCAGTCAAAATATCACACACCTGAAGCCATTGGACCCTTGATAGCTATGAATGAACCGTTGGTCCATGTAATGGCCGATGCCAACCACCGATATATTTGATTCTCTCGTTTCTGGAGTATCTTATTTTATTATTTCGTATATTTTAGATGTGGATGTTTTATTGGCTAAGCACATTGCCCATTTATTTACCAGAGATCCACTGTCTATATCCTCAGACATTCTGGAACATAGTTCGGAAAACGATACAGACTGTTTTGAGGTAAGAGAAACGAACGTTTGTAGTCCATTTTAATCTCTAAATGAAGATCACTTTTTGACACGCCCTAAAAATGGTCCCCGTATGCCGGTATGTCAATTTTGGACTACGAGTAAATTTACTGCAAGCCATGGGGTACTGGGGAGATTTTCGAATTCTTCTTTCAGTTATGAGACTTTATAAGTATATTTCACATCATTTTCTTCATCCTTGGTAATTCATTAAAGCATAAGTCTACATATTTTTCAGAGCATCAATTCAACCAATTGGCAAACGATGCGATTCAAGATCCCACCCCCAAACGGCGAGATTGGTTGGCGCGTGGAGTTTCGACCAATGGAAATTCAGCTTACAGATTTTGAAAATGCAGCATACGCAATATTCGTCATTCTACTGGCTCGTACTATACAATATTTTGGACTGGATCTTCTGATTCCGATGTCCAGAGTTCGTGAAAACTACGCACGATCGCTCAAAAGAGACGCGGTTCTCAAAGAACGATTCTACACAAAAAGAAACATATTTGGAGGTGCGCCATAGCTCCATTTAAATCAATTAAAATATACAAAAATAACAATTATGGCAAACAACAACAAACATTAACGACAAAATACTAAAATACACCCGCAAAAACACCACGCGAAGCAAAAAAAAAAACCCGCCGACATGGCGTTCATCCTCCTGAAGCCATAGAATTGCACAGTGTACAAAGTACTGCCACCCTTCATACCGACAACCACACATCACACAAACTCCCTGTATTCCGGATGTGCATCTACCATCTTGACAATTATGGCCGCAACATCTAATTGGTATTCCACCGTTCTGCCACGAAACTTGCTGGTGTCCCATACGCACGGTGTATAAACGAGTCAAGTTCCGGTAATCACAATAAAACGTTCTAGTTGAATTATATAACATCACAATGGATCATACAGTGATTGGGAGTAGCAGGTGCTTGTGGTCACAATAAATAATAAAAGTTGAAATACTTAACATGATTCGTACAGTGATTTTATTTTCACACCGTGACATGAAGATGTTCTCAAAACTCTGCACCTCTTTGCGATAGTTGATATCCTAAACATTACACTATCGCTGGTCAGATGTATCGCCTGTCCTCTCATTTTATTTATTAATTTGTTGGCAATAGTAGAGATTAATTTCAATATAAAAATATGAAAACGATTTTCATTTTCAGAATACCAAACATGCGACGACACCGAAAATCAAAATCGTGAAGAGGAATGTAATCTTGTAGAAGATGTGGACGAGATGGACATTGATGAAATAATCAATGGATCGGTAAATATTGGAATTTAAGTTCATATGGACCAGACTTTCAGAGTTCCAGAACTCTCTGATAAAAACCTTGTTAAGCCCGCATCACAAATGCATCACAAATATGCTTCAGTGCCCGATTGTATAAACATTGGTTAACTTTAACCAAATGGTCAATTTAAACCAAGGTTAAATTTTACCATTTTGGTTTACTAACTGTTAAAAATCGTATAAACATTTAAAATGGGCTTCCATTTTGGTACTGATTACCGTTTATGTTAAAATTTAACCAGCATCTTAGACTTGGGTTAGATTTATTTGAGCTTTAACAAAACAAAATTTAGTTAAACTTCAACAAAATTTTCTACTATAGCTAACCGAACATTTAACCAAAATTTTAACCAAAACTCTGATTTAACCCAATGGTTAAAGTTAACCATTGTTTATACAATTGGGCACAGACATGCAGTCAAACCTGTCAACAATAGCCACCAATGAGAAAAAAAGATGTCGGCTTCTTGCGCGGTCAGTTTGCTATCATTATACAGCAGTTTATTTGGTCTATTGTCACAATAATTTTTTACCAACCCCCGACCATCATTCGCAAGAAGCCGTTACGTACAAGCGGTCGATATAATTGGGGTTTGTCTGTAATATAAATGTGTATCGCTGTGACGTGGAATTATTGTTTTGTTTGTCATGTGACTTATTGTCACTTTTTCAGTTAAATATGGCATCTGGTTCGCCTTATCAGTTTTCCTGGACTGTATACTAACCAGTACTAACTTACCCTTCCACAAGAAGCCGGCAACTTCTCCACATTTGGAGGAAAAGCGACATTTTTGTCAAATTTTCGTAGAAGCGTATGACCTGCAGCGACCGGGATTCGAACCCGGATCTCCGGATTACAAGTCCGGCGCACTAATCACTGGACCAGGGCCGCAGTCCCGTGCAATTGCTGCCCGTGCAAAACCGTACGCAGGTGAAATAAATGAATTTCTACCTTTATATGGTATTTTACAGGACACATACCCTGGATTGATTTCACTGATATACAAATATATGGAAACGGAAGAACCTGACGATGACACAAAGTCCACTATACAACGTTATCTAAACCTGATATCCCGCAGAGCGTCCGGTAAGTAAAGGCTTACGTGTAATTGATAGAAATAAGTTCAATCAAAGACAATTCCTACTTTTCTTTGAAGTTGGTTGGTTTGGTTGTATTGGGGGTTAACGCCGTTTTTCAACATTTTTTCAGTTATATACGGCGACCGGTTCACCTAACCAGTTTTCCTGGACTGTATACTAACCAGTACTAACTTACCCTTCCACAAGGAGCCACATATGGAGGAAAATCTTCATAGGTCAAATTTTCATAGAAGGGTATGACCTGCCGCGACCGGGATTCGAACCCGGATCTCCAGGCTGCAAGTCCAGCGCACAAACCACTGGACCACGGCCGCGGCTTTTCTTTGAAGTCTGTATCCCAGAATACAAAACGGATGCTCATTCCAGAAAGTCTTTTACAGCGGTTGCATCAGACTATTTGTGCTGTCCATGTCAATCTCAGTATTACTACAACCTTGTTATAACGACCACTGATTTTTGGACCGGTTTTTATTAACTCCCCTATAATTCAACTTGATAATGCGACCACCTAGGGTCCGGACGATGGTCTCGTTATCGAGGTTTTACTGTAGCCGATTTTTTGACAACCAGTTTAAAAGCTTACATCTCGCTCTATTTTTTGTAATTAAGAACATTGCTACTTGTTGAAGGATATTATTGTCATTGTTCATAGGTAATGTTTTCCTTTTTCAATTTAATATATATAAATATTTCGCAATCTCATATCTCAGGATTCTAACGTATAAAGTGTACATGGCTGGCAGGTCCCTACGGATCGGTCAAATTGCTAGAATATGTTCTTATGGTTTGGTTAAAATAAATCAAGTGTTTTGATTTACTCGGAATGTCTCATGTTGTTATCGCTATAGGAGAATAATAAAAACGGCGTGGTTCGTAAAAAAAGTGATTTTTTTCGCTCATTCGTATTTATCTAGTCCTGTACATACGTTAAAATCACAAAAGCCTTATAACAATGTATTTTACTAAATAAATGCACTGTCTTTACAGGAAATTTGAAAACCACTTCTCGTTGGATTCGAGATTTCGTTGCGAGACATCCAGACTACGAACGTGATTCTCGCGTTCCTAACTCGGTGAACTTTGACCTCGTGAAGGAATGCATTAAACGTAAAGGGGAGGAGTTTGATTCTTCTTGGTACAAACGAATCAATTGTTAAATACAGTGTAACCTCAAATAGCGTCCACCCCAATATTATGACCGATTTTACGGGTCCGGAAGGTGGCCTCTTTATAGAGGTTTTACTGTGCGTTGAAATCTTCAAACACAGGCCGCCATGTAGAAAAGATATTACAGCCAAACCTGTAAACCACGGTCACAGGAGGAAAAGAGCAAAACCAGTCTCAAATGTACAGCTGACCTGTAATCAGTGTTTCATTCAAATCTACCATTAATTACCAAAGATCTATCATACACAAAAGAGCACATTTTTGCATGTGGCTGCTATTCGAAGTTTTATAGTACACGTATAGCTATTTTAGAGGTTAATTAGTCTGTTTTCGCAAAGACAATGTATTTGTTTTTTTTTTCGTGGTATGAATTCATAGCTGGACATTGAGGCATTTCCCAACCAGAGATTTTGACAATTACTTTTAATCAGTTAAAATTCGACCAGATGAGAATTACATGCACATAAGTACAGCGTAACCTCTGAATACCGGGCCCTATCCGGACCGGGTCAAAAGCCCGGTTTTCAAAGAGTTCCGGTATTTATAGAGTCCGGTATTCAGAGGTTACACTGTATTACTATTGTAAATAAAATTTTACACAACGTGACAAGGCCTTGTTATGGTTATAAAATATAATTTGTAGATTTGCGATAATTTTGTTTGAGGGGAGATTCAAGAAGGTAGAGCGCGCATATTGCATTTTACTTAGGCATTCGGCGCTCCTCGGTTCATTACGGCTAATCTCTGTAGTAAGTCGACAAGGGAACTGTTCTTGGAACTCCCGAATTTAACACTGACAAATATGGCGGCCTGCATGAAAATACTCAATTTTCTTGTTTGTTAATGTTATTTGTTCTATATGTTGTGCTATAAAATGGAAACGATTACATTGTTTTGGATGAAATTTTGTCACGAAAACGCTAGACAGCCTTCCATAGACGCCATTTTAAGAACTAAGTTGCTCAGTGGAAATATTCCTTTAGCTGATAAATCGTCAGCAGCATCACACATGTAAGGCGTGGACGAATATCACGCTACAAAACTAGAGCTGGGCCGATACGACCAATGCGTATCGATTATAGCTCCCCGGAGTAGCTCTATTTGGTAAATGTTACTCTTTAATTTAGGAGCTGCTTACGGAAAAAACATGCGCAAAGTGGAATACAGCTCGCATACATTTTGGTCAAAATTATGATGCAATGGATGTCAACGAAAACCAGCTACCTGGCTGAGAGTCATTTGGACTACATAAAATGTTATTGCTGATTGGACAACTGACCATGCATCAAATCTTAATATACCGAACTAAAGGTTCAGACATTTTGACCAGTGACCTTTGACACCTTAAGTCACGGAATATATACCTGTATGTGACTATAGAAGATGTAATTATCAATTGTTTCCGTGATTATGAATCAAATCATTGCATGCCTGCGACTAAAAAATCAATAATTTTTATACTTGACCTTTGACCAATGTGACTTTGACTCGGGAGAAGATGTGTGCGACTAATTAAAGTGTAAAATGCGAATTGGATAAAAATACCATGAATAAAATCATGTCTGTAAATGAATATTGATAAGTTTTGACTTTTAACCTTTATAATTACCTTAAAGTGATCGCTTATATGACGTAACGTGTTACTATGTGCGACGGGACTTAGGCACCATTTTTCTTCAGAATCCATAAAGCGGTTTTGGGGGAGATAACCTGACGTGACAGAGAGGCAGAGAGACAGAGAGGTAGGCAGGCAGGCAGACAGGCAGCGACAACGAATTTATCATCATTAAAAAAATGAATGAACTTTATCTTGCATTAGGTATTGGGTATCTCCGAGGAAAAGCAACAATTACTCCGAATACAGTTTCTTATTTGGTACGAGAGCTACTGTAGTATATTCGTGAATATAGCTCCCGTGGACACTGCGTATGTAAAAGTTTGCAAATACAGCTGCGTATTATAAAATTGATTGTGAATTTATTCCAATAAAATGCACCGTAAGAGTGATCATTTAAATAAATATCAATGTATGTAAATAAATAAATTTATTTGATTTGTTGGTAATACGAACATTATTTAACCAATTAAATGGTTTTTGATTACATTTCTCTGCCAATATTGTGTTGTGTAAACACATAATTAATTGTACCGGAGAACCCCGTTATTACATGTTTGAAAATGTTTAACTATTTATTTTAGTTAGTGAACGCGTTTGAATAATGAACAAGACAGCATAAAATATTTATTTCAATATTTTCCCGAACACAACGATTTAATATCGGAAAAATTGGACCGTACGGCCGGCTTTTATTCATAATTATTACAAAAACAAACTGGTCCCCGTTCCATGTTGCAGCGCACTAAAGGAACAGGTATAGTTTAAATTATCTGGCGCTCTGATTGGTCAGTTCGTTTTAGCCATGTGATTGGCTGTCCATTCGGGAAACATCGGGAATTTCCGTATATCCGAATTTCCGATGCCTGAATGCCTTGGATACAAAATTTTGCACCCTTTAATCAGGGACTACATTACTGTAATGGTCTTAAAAAGGCTGTTTAAAACGAATGAAACACGCTCAAATAGTCTAGCATAAACTGCGCTTTAGAAAGTTGGCCTAGAAGGTGCAGAATGATTTTGTTATTGCCATGGATCCCAGATTGAGCGTAAATAATTAAGTAGTATTCGCAACTGTTCGCAGTAAATTAAACACCCCTCGTTAATAATTTGAACTGAAATTAATTACTCTCTGGAGACAATTATCTAGCTAGTATGAATTAATCGTTCCGCTAGTGCGAAAAATCGTCATGAAAATCAACGAATTAACATCAAAACAGACGTGAAGTTATTTTACACTTGAATGTTGATAAATAAATAATGTAAATAATTTAAATAATGTAAATAAATAAATAGATACATACGATGTAGGATACCGTGATTCTATTACAGTAATAGATATTCAGCGATATTCTATAAGGGTGTGGCGCCATCATGTTTTCGAATGTGACGTCCGCATGTTTTATGTATGACGTCATCATTATTGTAGTGTGTCGTCGCAATATCTAGGCGACATCACTATGTTGGGTTGAACTTGAATAGTTTGGTAACTACAGGTTAGATTTCAAAAAAGATCATGTAATGAATTGACATAAGCGGCTGATTCATTCAACCGGAAGTGGGCGCGAGGACTGTCTAGATCTTGATCAACAGACGCTTGAGGGGATCTGGCGCGAATGATCATTCGGATGCCTGGCACGAGAGAGTGAACATCCACGCAGACTAACGCAGGTAGCTGTAGCTATACACTAAGTAGGGATTCCCACGCGAAGGTATTTCCAGTTTTCCAGAGTTCTAGCCATCCGAAGTTGAAGATTTGACTCCATGAAATAGATTTGTTTCGCTTGTATGTTTTGTAATTGTGTTAATGTTGTTTTTTTTGTTTGTTTTTATGTGACTTAATGTCACTGGGGTTTATCGCCATTTTTCAACAATTTTTCAATTATATATAAGGCGACTGGTTCACATAACCAGTTTTCCTGGACTATATACTAACCAGTACTAACTTACCCTTCCACATGGAGCCGGCAACTTCTCCACATATGGAGGAAAATCGACATTTTTGTCGAATTTTCACAGTATGGTATGACCTGCGGCGACCGGGATTCGAACCCGGATCTCCGGGTTACAAGTCCAGCGCACTAACCACTGGACCACAGCCGCGGCCTTAATGTTGTTTGTAGTGATATATCGTGATCATACAACAACATGTAAATAGCGAATTTAAATTAAGAAAATGCATTTCATATAACAGACATTGATAATAATAATAATAATAATTCTATAGTAACCACTAGTTTCTTCACATATTCGTATTTATATTGTTCAATGTTTATATTGATATTATAAATAATGTTTATTTAAATGATACGTTTTTTTCCTATTTCTAGCTATCGTTTAAACAACTTTGATACACAATTACGTCATTGCCATAAAATTAACCTTTTGTAAAATACTAAATCAATTTTTATTTCTAGTTATGCCACAAACTTGAATTGAATTGTTGAATATAGTATAATTACAATACGTTCGTTGACAAACAGAATAATTGACAAGTTAATCTTCACGGTCATATTATTCTGAAGTTGTGAAAATGTACTGTTCGACCATGACGTTTGAATAACATAGAGTAAATAACATGAGTAAATATTCGGCGCGGAACCTGATCATTGGTTCGAGCGTCCGATTTTATGTATTTCTAGCCAAACGGAGTCGAACTACATAGAACACGTACAATGAGTTCTAGTTTTCGAGGTTATTCGAGCTTAAAGAGTTCCAGTCAACGGGAATTCACTGTAACTTGCATTTTATGCCAATTGGGTCAACATTCTGGTAAATAAATGCCTTTCTAACAATACACGAGTATGTTTTTCATTTTAACTAAATTAAACATAAATGCTATATCTTACTAATTCGTTCAATCTCAAATACCTAATACAAGTAATTACAAAAAAACTGAACTAGTAAAGACCGACTTTTACAACGTAAATGACAAGCGACTTCTTCAAAACCAATTTGCAGCAAAGATGAGTTTGAATGCATTCGACTTATGTATCTAGAATTTGTAACGAAACACACATATTTTATTGATCGGGTGATTGGCTCAGAATTTCAACCGCACCAGAAGCGCTTTGTATACAGTTATGATAGAATGGTTGCTTTCTAAAAACGAACAGGATTTACAAATAACGATAATTATTTATGAACTGATCATGAAAGTGTTCATTTAATAAATACAAGCTATAAGCGTCGTGTTTACAAAGCTCATATTTGCGTTGAAAATAGAATAAAATGGAAATTATTTTCATAGCTTTAATGTTGTTATTTCACGGCGATGTCTTTGTAACTAGTAAGTATTGTAAATTTTTTCACTTTGATTTCGTACAATTTTATTTATTTCCACAAATTCGCACTTTCTTGGACTGTAATCTAAATATTAACTGACATTTTTCCCTGCAATACACAGCAAAACTGAGCGTTGAATTTTATATATTTTAGCTATTTTTTAAGCCAATCCTGTGAACAAAGGCCAACTTGGGAAAATAAAAAAAACGAGGCCTTTAATGACTGATGGCCTTTATTCGGAGGTCAGTTTATTCTAGATAAAATGAACTACGTTTTTTTTTTGGAAAAAATGGTCTTAATTCACAGGGTGGCTTTTATTTGGAAGTGGCTGCAAACACAGGTTTGACTGTATTTCGAAAAATAATGATCAAATGTTTGAATGCTGAATCTTTACCTTTCAAAGCAAAAGTCGGTAAAATGGAAACGTTTGCTTCAAACAAAACAAAAACATTCGCGTGCATGTTAATGCGATTCAAACTTTTAGCAGCGGATAGTTAGGCATGTGTTTATTAAAACTTTATATGCTAATTAATGAGGATGAAAATCTGGGGTAAAGAACGTAAAAAGGAATGTTTATCAAAATCCCTGAAAAATAGGGGTCGGTTTTTTGTTAATGAGTCGGTCGCGTAACTTCAAACCAACTATTATTGTTTAAAGATGACCTTACGTTTAAGATATTTTTAAAACACCTAAACATTTCTAAAGTTTCAATTAAACGTTTCAGTTAGTAAACGAACCTTTCGCATCCTTTTAAATACAGTCAAACTCGTACAAAACCCACCATCTGAATGAAGGTCATTATTTGACAAAAACAGCCAGCGCTTATTTAGACCAAACTTACCTCTGAATAAAGGTCATCTGTCAATAAAGACCGCATTTTGTCTTTCCCAAAGGTGGCCTTTGTTCACAGATTTGATTGTGTCGATTTACTTTTTTGTCGAAATTGGGTAAAAAAATGAATAACAGGCTTCCGCTAAATTTCAATACAAGTACACAGTCGGTTGGTCGGGAGATTTTTTTTTCAAATATATTTTCAGTTCAATTTTTTTTTTTTTTTTTCTTGTCGGAAAATGAAAATATCAGTAAAAAAATTGACCTACACAAAATCAATAAGGTCGGTCGAGTTATTGAAAACCAAAGGCTTTTTTACGCCTTAATATCAAAATAAGAGAATTTTTGGATTTCGATAAATCAGGCGTCAACCCTTTACCCATTGTCTTGCAAATGTTTTTTTTGGCAACAAGAATAAACGAAATTGAATTTAATTGTAGTTATTGTTGCTTAATTATTGACTATAAAAAGTTATCTGCTTGGTATTTGAGATTTCTTGAAGGCCTAGTCCATCAAACATATGTTTGTTGGGGTGGGGGTGGGGGAGGGGCACTTAAATTCGTTTTCGTCAGCCTGTTTAGCTAATAACACCACAGTCTTATCCAATATATATACAGTGCAACCTCTCTAAAGCAAGACCCTTTGGGAGACGCAAACTTATGTCGTTGTTGAGAGGTTGCCGCTCTAGAGAGGTTAAATAAATGGACAAAACGTACAGTGGGGAAAATAGCATGCTGTTGTTCAAAGGAGGTCGTCGCTGAAGAGGGGGCCGCTCTGGAGAGGTTGCACTGTACAATATTTTGTTAAAGGAATGTAACCACAGATCGGTCCAAAACCAACAGCCATCTCTTCTGTACTTGTACACACATTCGTAAAAGAAATCAATATGGCAAAGCCTTTAAGCGTATAATTGTACGATTAACAATGACAACTAGATTTATACTAATTGAGACAAGATTACGCGTTTATTTTAAACTTTCTAAGCTCTGATAACGATCGATGTTTAATTATCTAATGGCAAATTGATATTTTCATAAGGATCAAGTGTTTGTCGGACAAACATCGTGTAATGTTGATTATCGTTATGCGCCGGAAACAGCTCAAAGCATAACAATACAGTTTTAGGATTTCTGAGTTTTTTTTGTTGTGGTGTTATGGTGTCTGTATTGTGTTATGGTGGCTGTGTTGTTGCATGGTGTCTGTATTGTGTTATGGTGTCTGTATTGTTTTATGGTGTCTGTATTGTGTTATGGTGTCTGTATTGTGTTATGGTGTCTGTATTGTGTTGTGGTGTCTGTATTGTGTTATGGTGTCTGAATTGCGTTATGGTGGCTGTGTTGTTGCATGGTGTCTGTATTGTGTTATGGTGTCTGTGTGTTTTATGGTGTCTGTATTGTGTTATGGTGTCTGTATTGTTTTATGGTGTCTGTGTGTTTTATGGTGTCTGTATTGTGTTATGGTGTCTGTATTGTGTTATGGTGTCTGTGTTGTTTTATGGTGTCTTTATTGTGTTATGGTGTCTGTATTGTGTTATGGTGTCCGTGTTGTTTTATGGTGTCTGTATTGTGTTATGGTGTCTGTATTGTGTTATGTTATCTGTATTGTGTTATGGTGTCTGTATTGTGTTATGGTGTCTGTATTGTTTTATGGTATCTGTATTGTTTTATGGTGTGTGTATTGTGTTATGGTGTCTGTTTTGTGTTATGGTGTCTGTGTTGTTTAATGGTGTCTGTATTGTGTTATGGTGTCCGTTTTGTTTTATGGTGTCTTCTTTGTTTTATAGTATCTGTATTGTTTTATGGTGTCTGTATTGTTTTATGGTGTCTGTGTTGTTTCCGATAGTTTTGTGTTGTTTTCCGTAATTTTGTGTTGTTTCCTGTAGTTTTGTGTAGTTTCCGGTATTTTGGGTCGTTTCCGGTAGTCCTATGCTGTGTGTTATTTCAGTAATTTTGTTCTTTTTAAATAGAATGTTTTATTGTTGAAGAAATTTCCACAATTTTCGATAGTTCATAGCCCGTTTTACAAAACGTGGCACTTCTATCCAACGTTCGCGTATAACATGCGAACCTGTTTAAGTAATGATATACATTTGTGGTATTTCAAAATCACTCAAACCTGAGAATAAAGACTGCTACAAGAATCTATTCAAATAAAGAGAATGGTAGAGTCGTACATAATGGAATTCTGTTAAATGTTGGATGATTTAATTGTAAACGTCAATTCAGTTGCAGTCACATTATGAATCAATTAATTATTAATGATGAGTTATACTATAGAAACAGCACGAATTGAAAACATTTGTACGGACATATTGTTTGGGTAACCATTGATAGATTACCATTAATTGATTTTATTACTATTGTGGACATATCTATTGTGTTATAATTCATTATTTCGAACCAACTCGTCTCGTAATTTGGTTGTTTAAAAATACAGTCACACGATTCTATAGACCAATTGAGGGGCCTCCCTAATCGAGTAGTTATTGTTTCTGACTAGTAATCTCTAGCCATTCACGGTTGTGAGTTCGAATCCCATCCGGGATAAAATTTGTCCAGCTACCTTGCCGAAGATAGGTGTGTCTGTCCAGGCATTAGGCTAGCCTTCCTCCGTCGTTAAAACTGAAAAAGTCGACAAATGACCTGGACTGTTTGGTGCGACGTTAATCCAAGTGCAAAAAAGAGTGTTCGACCCACCAAATGACATTTGCTTGATTGATACCATTGGACCATCATAATCCGTCCCCTCCTATTACGTCTCCCGAGTGATTCATGTGAAGAAATTATTATTAGACCATTATTTAGAAAGAATAAGGTCAGTACTGGCGCATAATCCTTGAACACTGAGTCTGTTAACTGTCCGCAGTTTAACTGAAATACTACTGAAAACAAATGTAACCCCCCCAAGTATTATCAGTGTTCCACAGTAGGTATTCAGGCCTTGGAATTAAATACAAGTACCTTTAAATATGTTACCAGTTTCACTAATTTTCGTTGGATTTAACTTCGTAGACTTTTTTATTCGGTTTGTTCACAAAACCGGCGAACATAAATGCCGAGATATCAGCAAACCATCCGAAATTTGGTGATATCCGAAATTGTGCAATTTCATGCTATAATTTAATTTCGCTTTACACTATGCAAATATTTCATATGCAAATTAACATTTATGATGAAACCAAACATTCATGCTGATTTCTGTCATTTTTACCATGTTATTTTAAATAAAAATCTACGACTGTTTCTCTCTAAATAATGAGAACAGTTGCATATGACGTCATTTCATTTATGTAGATATCACAGGTGTCGCTGCTGAGTCAGAATATTCAAAATGGCGGAATGATGCCATGTTTAACAATCGAATGACGACTGGTTTTACAATTTCGACCCACGGACCGATGGGGTGTGGCAGGGAGTGTCACAACAACATTACTTGTGTTTCTTTTTTTACCATACCTGGTTTAGAATTAAACTGCTTGCTGCTCGAACGGAAGCTGACGTCACTGCAAGACCTCGTTAATGTGACGTCATCCATGTATTACGTGTTACAATTTGGTAAGTTAAGACATTTTACGTTACTGTTACCAATCAAACACTGACAAATTAGTAACCAATACAAATACAGTGAGAAGAAAAGGTTTGGCCTTGTTGATGACCGTTGATTTTTGTCAAAGTTTTTTGTGTATCCAAATTCTGTTCATTGTTCTCGTATTTTTACATTGAAAAAATAGCATTTTTCCATGGGTTATTTCAACAATCGTACTTAATTTTGTCATTTAATCCTGTCTACTAGTGTTTCATAACACTTTTCTGTTTCTTGATGAACAAATGACTTCAAACGAAACGAAGTAAGAACATAAATTACAGTGCTGTAGACTTTCACTAAGAGACCACTTCAATATAACGACCACCTCATTATTGAAAAAAAAATCGTTTTCAGTATTTCCTCTGTTTTAACTTGATGATAAGTATTAAGATCAATTTGTTTGGTCTCAAAGCTCTTTATATCGAGCTTTTGCTCGTCATGTACTTTATAATCATGATTAAACATGTTTCAATGAACAAAATCGTCTTCCTAGATTCAACTTCTCGAAAGACGACGATACCTACATCATCAATGATAACATCCAGTTCAACAGTTCCAACAGCGGCGTCATCAACAACAATTCCTTTCACGTATTCATCAACTTCTGTAACGACACCTATGGAATCTACGGCGTCTGTAACATCCCCTCCAACAACATCCTCAGCAACATATCCTACAATATCTGCTACAACGTCTCCTAGAACATCGTCAACAACGTCTTCTACGACAACTCCTACATCGCCTTCTACAACGAATTCTACAACATCTTCGACAACACCTCCTACAACGTCTTCTACGACATCTTCGACTACATCTCCTACAACATCTACTACTACATCTCCGACAACGTCTGCTGCAACATCTTCAGCAACATCTTCGTCAACAACTCCTACGTCAATATCTTCTACAACATCCCCTACATCGTCTTCTACAACATCTACTACTACATCTCCGACAACGTCTTCTACAACATTTCCTTCAACGTCTGCTGCAACATATTCAGCAACATCTTCTTCAACTCCTACTACAATATCTTCCACAACACCTCCTACATCGTCTTCTACAATATCTTCGACGTCTCCTACATTACCTTCGACAACACCTCCTACAACGTCTCCTACAACATCTTTGACAACATCTCCTACATCGTCTTCTACAACATCTACCACTACATCTCCGACAACGTCTACTACAACACCTCCTACAACGTCTTCTACAACATCTCCTACATCACCTTCAACGTCTGCTACAACATCTTCAGCAACATCTACGACAACTCCTACTACATATCCTACTTCATCTTCTACCACGTCTTCTACTGCATCTTCATCGACGTCTCCTAAGTCTTCAACGTCCTCTACAACAACTTCTACGACATCTCCAACAACATCCCCTGCAATGTTTTCCGCAGCATCTACTACAACAACCCCAACAACGTCTTCTATATCTTCTACAACAACTCCTGCTACATATCCTTCAACATTTTCTGCAACGTCTTCTACGTCAAGTTCTACTTCATCTCCTACAAGGTTTTCAACAGCATCTACCACAACAACCCCTACAATCCCTTCTACAACATCTTCTACAACAACTCCTACTACATCTCCTAAAACATCTTCAACAACCACTCCTCCAACATCTTCTACAACATCGTCTACATCTTCTACAATACGTTTGACAACGTCTTCTTTGGCGACTCCTACCACATCTCCTACAACATCTTCTACAACATCTTCTTCAACATCTACTACCACAACCCCAACAACCTCTTCTACAACATCTTCAACAGATCCTACTGCATCTCATACAACATCTTCTACAACGTCGTCTACATCTTCTACAACACGTTTAACAACGTCTCCTACGGCAAATCCTACTACATCTCATACAACATCATCAACAACATCTCCTACAACTTCTTCTACATCAACTCCTACAACATCTTCTACAACACGTGTAACAACGTCTTCTACGAATGCTACATCTTCAACAACATCTTCTACAACAAGTCCTACTACATCTTCTACAACACCTTTAACAACGTCTTCCACGGCGACTCATGCTATTTCTTCTACAACATCATCTACAACATCTTCTACAACATCGTCTACGACAACTCCTACTACATCTCCCACAGCATCTTCAACCGCGTCTTCTACAACACCCCTACAACGTCTTCTACAACATCTTCGTCAACTTCAGCTACAACATCTTCAGCAACATCTTCTACGACAACTCCTTCTACATATCCTTCTTCATCTTCTACCACGTCTTCTACTGCATCATTATCGACATCTCCTAAGTCTTCAACGTCTTCTACAACAACTCCTACTACATTTCCTACAACATCTTCTACAACACGTTTAACAACATCTTCTATGGCTACTCCTACTACATCTCCAACAACATCCCCTGCAACGTATTCAGCAACATCTACTTCAACAGCCCCGACAACTGCTTCTACCTCTTCTTCGCCAACTTCTACTACATCTCCTACAACGTTTTCAACAGCATCTATTACAACAACCCCTTCTACAACATCTTCTACAACAACTCCTACAACATCTTCGGCAACATCTTCTACAACATCGTCTACATCTTCTACATCACATTTAACGACGTCTTCTATGGCCACTCCCACTACATCTCCAACAACATCACTTGCAACATCTTCTACAGCATCTACTGCCATAACCCCAACAACCCCTCCTACAATATCTTCAACAACCTCTACTACATCTCCTTCAACATCGTCTACATCTTCTACAACACGTTTAATAACGTCTACGGCGAATCCTACTACATCTCCTACAACATCTTCAACAACATCTTCTACAACGTCTTCTACGACAGCAACTACTACATCTCCAACAACATCTTCTACAACGTCTTCTATAACATCTTCTACAACATTTCCTACTACATCTTCAACAACTCCTTTGACAACATCTTCCACGGTGACTCATGCTACATCTTCTACAACACCTTCAACAAGATCATCTACAACAGCTTCTACAACATCGTCTATGACGACTCCAACTACATCTTCCACGGCATTTTAAACCGCGTCTTTTACAATATATTCAACAACATCTCCAACAATGTCTTCTATCACGTCTTCTACAACACCGTCTACAACGTCTTCTACAACCCCTCCTACAACATCTACAGAATATTCAACCACATCTCCTACAACGTCTTCTAAAACATCTTATATAACACTCCCTGCCACGTCTTCTACGGCGACTTCTACATCTTCAACAACAGCTTCCACATCATCTCTTATTACATTTCCTACAACATCTTCTACAACACCCCAACAACGTCTTCTACGACGACTCCTGCTACTTCTCCTACATAATCTTCTACAACGTCTTGTACGACAACTCTTATTTCATTTCCTACAGCATCTTCAACTGCGTCGTCTACAACATTTTCAACAACATCTACAACGTCTTCTACGACATATTCTACACATCTTCTATAACATCATCAACTTCGTTGTCTACAACATCTCTTACGACTTCTTCTACAACATAACATTTACCATCTCTAACTTCGTCTTCTTCAGTATTTTCTACAATTACTTCTATAAAATTATCAACAATGTCTTCTGCAACAACTCCTACAAACTTAGTCTACAACATCTCTTACATATCAAAAACGTATTCTACAACAACTGATGCACGTATTGCTTTGTAAGTAGTTAGTAGTTCAATGGATTTGAATTTCTGAGAGAAAAAAATACAAACAATTTATGTGGCGGATCGCGGCGTTTTGCTTTCCGTTGAGAATCGACAGCATTAGAAAATTCTTCAGTGCCATGGTACAGAAAAAAATCCACAGCAATGAAGTTTCAGCAAAAGCGATGATATTTCCAAGTTTTTAAGCCATAATATCAGTGCTGTAAAAAGAAATACTTGTTTTATACGTTGTGTTGCGTAAATATTTTCTAAAGGATATGTCAACTTAGTACAGTAGGAAGAATATGATTATTGCGAGCACCCGGTTTATGACGAGTGTTTCGATTGTTCTAGTGACATCTCGAGATGACGAAAAATTATGGTATATGTTTATATGTGTCTACATTAACTGGTGTGTCGGATACATGTTTTTTAAGATTCTACGTGATTACATTCAGAGTCTGAAAAGGTTGGATTGAATAAGTGAAATACGGTACTAAAATTTGATTCGTTGTATTCAATATACAGTCAAACCTGTGTTTGCAGCCACCTTCGAAATGAGACCACCCTGTGAATGAAGGCCATTCTTTGAAAAACCGTCACAGAATATTTAGAACAAACTGACCTCCGAATTAAGACTTCAAGTCAATAAAGGCAACATTTTGTTTTTTCAAGTGTGGCCTTTGTTCACAGATTTGGCTGTATTTTTTATTTTCTAATTTCGCCGATTGAGTAGCATACATAGGTTTAGGAGAATCCTTTATAAGTCTTGTGACACATTACAGTGCAACCTCTCCAGAGCGGCCCTCTTTTGAGCGACAACCTCCCTTCAACAGCAGCATGCTTTTTCCCCACTGTACGATTTGACTATTAATTTAACCTCTCTAGAGCGGCAACCTCTCAACAACGACACAATTTTACGTCTCCAAAGGGATGTTGCTTTGGAGAGGTTGCACTGTAATGTGTTATATATAAGTTTATTGTGTGTTATACCTTTTTCTGCGTTCTTTTTACTGGGATTCCACGTCGCACCAACAACCAGGGTCACTTGGCGACTTTCCGGCTATAACGGTGCATGAAGACCACATACGTACACCAGGGAAGAAAGTCCTGTTTTCCGTAAGCTAACAGGACAGCTTCCAAACATGTGAAATTAGGTCTCGGATGAGATTCGAGCCCGTAGCGGTGAGAGGCTGGTGATTACCAGTCAAAGACAATAACCACTCGACTATTGAGGTCTTCTAGTTTTGTTGCAATTGCGCAAAACTGTGTAGAATTATAATACAAAAACAAGAGAAGTGTGACAGATGAATTCCCAATTGTTATAGCTGTAAGGTACTAGTAATTAAAAACTTGCACTTTATTACCGTAGATGTGATTTTAACTGTGACTGGCTTTTCTGAAATATTTGGCTGTGCCTACTTTAAATTTGGCCAGAATTCCGCTAAGAAACAAAAAAAGGCACATCGAAAACTATTCACCTGTCTAAGTATTCTGAGCCGGATTTTTATGGCAGTTATAAACCGAGGTGATAATGGCCAATCGTTTTATACCCATTTACAACTCTCTTGGTGTTTCCAGTGTGTGTTTTATATGGAATTAGACAGATGGGCTGAGAATTTATCAACCTGGCGGGAAATAGCCTAAATAATACCTGAATTCCGGTAGGGTAAAAAGTGGTATAGAGACCACTTCTGGCAAGGTAAACATTGAAGTAAAGAGTAAATTGTTAATGCTGGTATCAAAATGTGACCACTGGACGTAATATACCTTTTGTCATTATACATGACTGGTTTTAACATCAATATATCAGTTCTAATTTTAAACTCTCATGGTTAGACCAAAAAATTGTGTACAGCGCAACTTCTTCAGAGCAGCCCTCTCTTGAGCAACAACCTCCCTTCAACAACAGCATGCTTTTACCCCACTATACGATTTGACTATTCATTTAACCTCTCTAGAGCGGCAACCTCTCAACAACGGCACAATTTTGTGTCTCCCAACAACATGCTTTTTCCACCGTATGATTTAACTATTAACTTTTACCTCTCTTAACTCTACAAGGACAAAATAGTTCAAGTTGTCTTTGCAGCAAAACATTTTGAAATTTTAGAAAAACATTCAGTAGTTTATAGTGTACATGTACCACACAGTAAATGATTAACTTATAATGACTGTAACTTCAATTAGTTTACATAGTAACATAAGAAAAGCTGTAAACAAGCCTGATTGGTTAAGACCTAGTATAAATTTACCACTAGTTTGTAAATAAGCCCGTATTAATCAATTTAGCATTAACTTGTAAAATGTCACTATATACATATAGTCAATTACAAAACAAACAAGAGAGCCTGTTGTGCTCTTAGGTCAACAAAAACTGTAAACATTGTGAAAAGCAGTAACAATTAATTCAAATTACAGTCAAACCTTCATTTGCGGCCACCTTTGAATAAAGACCAACTTGTGAATAAATCAGAAAAAGGGCCTTAACTATAGATGACGAAATAAATAAAAATATATATTTTATCGTGACGTGTCAAGTTTTATTAAAAATACATCGTGCAGTTTGGAAGATAAAGTACAGATAAGATCATGTCAGCAGGAAGACAGACATTTGGACAATCTGACACTGGGTATACCCCACCTTCAATTCTGCTGTGCTGTGTAAAAAAACAAATGATATGTTTTAAAACATACATGTAATGTTATTGACACATTGGTTTCAATATTCATTTTCCGTAAATAGATATAATTAAGTAGGTCACACTTGTCATCAAGCATCTTTCTTTGAATGAATCACTCTAGACGAAATGCACACATTAAATAACACCGAAGCCGGTGGTAAACTTTTATATCTGTATTTCAAACGCCCGGCGTTTTTCTTTTTGTCAATATGAGTCACAAACTACTTCAAACATTACAAAGTCATAAATATAATTAATACGTTTCAAATTGTTGTCACCCTCAAAGAAATATATCTGTTGAAATTGATTGCATAAACAGTTGATTGCTGTCCCTTGCTGATGTGTGACGTCACTGTGTTGACAGTTTGACTGACTGTCTTGCAAACGCTGTCACCTACAACACTAGCCTGCGTAGTAACTTATGTAAATGAGATTGACACGCTTGAATCACGCTTCTTAGTTTATATTGAATAGCATGAACATATGAATATTCATGAGCCAGAATGTTTTTTTACAATATTGGTAAGAAAAATGATTTGATATGTAAAAGAAATTGTCTTACCACAGTCTATGCCAACATCTTGCGCATGCGTACAATCATGTGACAACCAAGGACTTGATACGCAGAATTGTATGTCTATTTCATCACCGGAACATTGGAGTTCATCTACAGTTATCGTTCCTGCGCCCGGTCCATAATGGGCGTCCTTATAGACTTTTCTGAATAATTATACATAGATAAGAATAAGATTATCAAAAAAAATCACATATAAACATTTTGTTCTTCCCAAAATACTTTTAGGACGTGGCTTGTCTCAGTAGTGAAGTGTAAAGTATAAGTTACTTCAAATCCATAGATTAGGATAAAGTGCAACCTCTCCAAAGCAACACCCTTTGGGCGACACAAAATTATGCCGTTGTTGAGAGGTTGCCGCTCTAGAGAGGTTAAATTAATAGTCAAAACGTACAGCGGGGGGAAAAGCATACTATTTACAGTTGAAGGGAGGTTGTCGCTCAAGAGAGGGCCGCTCTGGAGAGGTTGCACTGTAATTAAATATTTACGGTGATCCGCCGAATCTGTATCCGAGTTGATTACAAACTACGTCAGCATCTTTAGAGTCAAACTGATCCGAGCAGACTGTGCCCCACTTGCCTTCATAGTACACTTCCAGACGACCTTCTGTGGATGAAGATCCGTTCACCAGTCTGAGTGTAGAACCTGACATATATGGATGATTGCATAAAATACAAATGCACTGAGATAGATCAACAGACTATATATATTGTATACATTTTTTCAGCATTTTGAGAATATGACCCGATTTGAAATTTCCTAATTTGAGTTGGGAATTTTCACCTGGCAATCGTTACAAAACATTCTTTTTGACATTAGGAACGCGACCGAATATCGGTCGTCAAACGGCCCCAAAACCTGTTATATCATCAACTTCGGTCGAACGGTATCAGCTTACCAGATTCTTGTTAATTCATGGAATATAGATTAGTCTTGATGACAGTGCACTTTATCGCATCAAAATCGAAAGAACATATTAAGCTGAGTACTATACAAATTCACGTGAACTCAAATCGAGGCTTGTTTCGAAGTGCCCTCCGTCGCCATTAGGTCACGTGTTATGGAGAACGTGAAATCTTTATTAAAGAAATGCATATATCTGAACAATTATACTCAACCGCAATCTAAACCGATGACTTCATTCCGTTTGCAAGTTGATTCTAACCACGGATTTGAAGAACATAAACCGAGATCAGATTCGTTACCATGACAACGGATATTATCTATGACAACTCGGCCTTCTCCACTACCATAGGTGGCGTTATGCTTTATAGGGTCCATCCTGAAAGGTAAGATTGCTATTGTGATCATCATGTGACGTCACGAGGAAAACTTGGTGTATAATGCAATAGTTTGTAAACTTAATTAGCCTTAATTAAAATCAAGGAAATAATTACCAATTCAAACGCTTTCTATATGCCACTGAAAACCTCCTTGTAAAACAATATGAAAACATTAATGTCACTAATATTGTTTCACAGTAAATCATCATGAAAAGATAATGTCACAAACAGTACTCCATAGGAATTATCATGAACATTTCATGTCACAAACCGTACACCATTGTTGGATTTCATGAACATTTCATGTCACAAACCGTACACCATTGTTGGATTTCATGAACATTTCATGTCACAAACCGTACACCATTGTTGGATTTCATGAACATTTCATGTCCCAAGCCGTACACCATAGTTGGATATCATGAACATTTCATGTCACAAACCGTACACCATTGTTGGATTTCATGAACATTTCATGTCCCAAACCGTACACCATAGTTGGATTTCATGAACATTTCATGTCCCAAACCGTACACCATAGTTGGATTTCATGAACATTTCATGTCCCAAACAGTACTCCATAGTAAATTATCATGAATCTTTCATGTCACAAACCGTACACCATTGTTGGATTTCATGAACATTTCATGTCACAAACAGTACTCCATAGTAAATTATCATGAATCTTTCATGTCACAAACCGTACACCATTGATGGATATCATGAACATTTCATGTCACAAACAGTACTCCATAGTAAATTATCATGAATCTTTCATGTCACAAACCGTACACCATTGATGGATATCATGAACATTTCATGTCCCAAACCGTACACCATAGTTGGATATCATGAATATTTCATGTCACAAACCGTACACCATAGTTGGATATCATGAACATTTCATGTCACAAACCTTACACCATAGTTGGATTTCATGAACATTTCATGTCACAAACCGTACACCATAGTTGGATATCACGAACATTTCATGTCACAAACCTTACACCATTGTTGGATATCATGAACATTTCATGTCACAAACCTTACACCATAGTTGGATTTCATGAATATTTCATGTCACAAACCGTACACCATTGTTGGATATTATGTATATTTTATGTCACTTACCCGACACCGTACTTATATCCTAGATGTTTACATGCGACACGGGCGGCTTGGACACCAAAAGAATCATCGCAGACACTTCCCCAATGACCTTTATAAAACACTTCAAGTCGTCCAGAATTACTGTCCGTTCCGTTGGTAAGTCTAGCAGACGTTCCTGCAAAAATATTCATAAAATGATTATCAGTAACAGCATACAAGAATTAAAAAGACACATCGATCGCGACAAGGCAGAAAACATCATTCGAGTAAAAACTCCGCTTATCTTCAATTAACGTTGAAATCAAATCACAATTATTGGATTCAAAAAGAAAACATTTTTACAACACATCGTAAAACTGTAACATATGACTGACATATTCACAATCTTATACAACTGATATTTCAAAAATTAAGACATAGATCGCGGGGCAATAATTGCTTCACTATATCCGAGTCTTTACTACTATCCGAATTCCATATGACCGTGTTCTACTGTACTGTGCTAGTCCATTTGTTCAACTTACAAAGAATTAGGCAATTACATGTATTTTTATGGCAATATAAAATGCTTATTCATGAACTTTATTCAATATAAAATGGTCTTTCAGTACTTTGATTTGTGATTTTATAAAATCAACATACATATATATCATTTTTATCGTATTCAATCTCATTGATGGTGTCCTTTGTGCTCATCCGTATTTTTAGTAAAACAACAAGAACATAGCGTCAATGCAGATTTCAAAATAAAGCCACTATTCGTTAATCAATTGAAGCCACCATTTAAAAAAACATCAACAGACGAAAACCACTTGCAAAAGCAAAATAATAGAAAAATATTCCATAAGATAAAATAATAATTTTTTACCGCATCTCAGTCCTACGTCATGCGCATGCGTACACGTGCCCTGTTTCCAGGGTTTAGACTTGCAATCGGCTATATCCGGTTCATTACCCGTGCAGCTAAGCTCGTCAATTATGACGTCATTAGATCCATGACCGAAATATGCGTTCGTGAAAACCTGAACAGATCTGAAAATAACGTGACGTCACAATTTGTTCACCCGACGCAGCGGAAGCGTTTCTTTTATAATTTTTTATTACGTTCTTGTTTCAAAGGAAAATAGAGACGAAATATAACAATAAAACGTAATATTGATACAAATCGCGAATGCTTGTATTCGGAGTAAAACTATTGGTCTTTACATGCAGGAGGTCTGTATTCACAGGTACACTGTAACATAGGTTTGACTGTATTAATTTTAAAATTGAATACAGTACCACATTCCTTTAGCACTTTAATACCTAAAGCAATGAGAATGGTTGTAAAAAACACTTAACCGGAAGTATTCAAGTCGGTGAACCAGAATATACAAACCGGCGGACCGGAAGCATTCAAGTCGGTGAACCAGAATATACAAACCGGTGAACCGGAAGTATTCAAGTCGGTGAACCAGAACATACAAACCGGTGAATCGGTAAAGCCTATGAACCAGAAATATACAAGGCCAGTAAACTGGAGATGCATAAATTGGTGAACCAGAAATGTAATAGCCGGTGAACCGGAAATACGCGGGTCGATAAAACGAAAATATACTTACGCTCCTTCTCTCCAGTAACCTAACATATCACAGACCACCTTCCCATCGTTCTCGTCAAACATATTGTCACATACCGTATTCCACCGACCTTTAGCATAAACTTCCAGCCTACCTTCTGATGGTGTCCGACCTCCGGCTAGTCGTATCTTAGTCTGCGGATCTGTAAATGATTTTCGTACATTTCAAATCATGATTGCATGCTCTGTCCTCGACATTATTTCGACATTCATAATAATGACCGAATCCCAGAGTGATCCAGTTCAACATGAACGTGCCGAATACATCCTAAAAAGTTTAATCTGGTTCCAGAACGAAGTTCTATGTACGAAATCTAACCAAAAACTGAATATTTAAACTTTCCATCGCATATTTAGAAACCACATTCTATATTGTTCCGCTAGATGCATTATGGGAAATCGATGTGGGGAAAATAACACAGTGTGGGAACATTTCGAGTTCAAAACAATCGATTTTATATTTTGTAGATGGTCTTTTGAATTAGACAGTAGCATGTCACCCTTGATTTCACCATACCATATCACAAATGCTAATCCTGCCGCGGAACTAATTTATGCGTTGCGCACGCACATTCAGCAAGCCGTTGTGAGTCGGAATTGTATTATACCGTTCCAAAGTAGTGACGTCATGATCTATTTATAGAATTAACGGTAACTCACAGCAGGCTATCCAAACATCCTCTGTATGATCACAATCAGTTACTCCCCACGTTTTCACCATACATTGTGCTATGTCTGACTCCTCCCCCGTACAATCGACGTCATCTAACCATTGTATACTTCCCGGAGGACCACCGCCGGTGTAGAAATATCCGCTGATGCGATAGAAATAAGTGATTGTGAGTAACAATACGATTATTATGTGAACATGCCAACAAATAGTTCTCTTGTACTATGATTTTTATCATGAATATCGTATACGTTGATAAATTGTTAAATAATTTCAGCATAAAAATATTATTTTTTTAGGATATTCGCACAACGTGTTCCTGATTTCAAATTCCGGATGCGACACATTTTCGGTTGGAAAAATTGCGTCTTGGCCATACGTCCTCCGTCGCTGATCCGTCATGTGGAGGAGATGGTGGTTGCATGAGGAGAACATGGTAGCAGTGGTACAGAATCCAGGAAATCTGGTTACTTCCGGATGGTATATATGTGAAATACTGCAGAAAACGGGTGTAAACCCTGACCAAATTGTAAATGGTTCTGACAGACTCACGTGTTTTCGAAGCCTAAAGAGGCACAAGCCACTGCAGCCGAATGTCTGTTGAAGCCATCGTCACAGACTGAGCCCCATTTATTGTTATATAATATCTCTAGCCGCCCCTCCCTTGTGTCGTTGGTACCCGTCAATCTTACATGTGAGTCTGTAAATACCGTCCAACATGAATTAAATGATCACCATTGAAATCAAATGAAATCGTTGACTCATAAGATAACTGATAACCGCGACAATAAAAACAAATTCTGTTATCCATGTACACGGTGCTGAGCCAAGCTTGACAAACTTCACAAAGTTTTTATTAATGTCTACTCGGCCTGAGGTTGAAATAACAGATACAGTGGAACACGGTTAAAGTGGACTACTTTAATTACACTAATTACACAATCGCATTCATAAGTCACTGCATCTATGGCAATGACGGTAAGAATAACAGGTTCGGGGAAAATCAATATTTCATTGTATCCGACTTTTCCCTGTATCCGAGTTTATTATAACCGTGTTGTACTGTGCAGGGATGTATATACTCGTATTAGTAGAAAACAAAACCTGAGACATCTTCATGAATTATAAAAATTATAAAAATTAGTTTTTTTAATAGGAATTACGTAATAAATATAAAAAGTAGACATAAAATTGAGTCCAGTCTCTTTATTGATAAAGAGAAACAAAAATCGAAAAGTAACAAAAACAAAAAATTACTTACGGCAATCAACACCCACGTCTCTAGCGTGCGAACACTGGGACCGCTCCCATGGTGGTGTCCCCTTGCACAGATGTAGGTCATCCTCCGTCCCCAAACAATTTAAATTATCGACCATCACAATACCTGACCCTTCACCATAATATCCATTGTCGTGAATCACAGCATTTCTGCAAATATAGAAAACATATGTCACACACTGATTCAATCTTTTCTCATCACGTTCTCCAGAAAATGGGTAATAATGGTACGAACAAACCGAAAGTGACGTAATGAGTTTATATTGTCATTTTATGACAGAAATGTGTCACTACTACAAACACAGAAAACAAATGTGTCACATTTTTGATTCACGCTATTTCATCACGTACTTTAGAAAAAAAGTAATCATGGAAAGAACAAACCGGAAGTGACGTAATTCATATTTCTGTTGCTAGTATTCAATCTACGAGAAATGCGTTGACTACAGTAAAAAAATCGATAATTAAATCACGTTCGAGACAAAAACTCGTCTTTATATTTAGTTGGTATCATTATGAAAGTATTCTATGGACGATACACAGAATTTTTTTTTGAAAATAAGTGGCCTTTTTAATAAAATGGTCTTAATGATGAAGTGGTCACTTAGTGGAGCTGTACTGTATCTCTAGTACACATGTACTCACGAAGCACCGAAATAGTAGCCCAGAATACGACATATTACGCTGGATTCTCGAGCATCGAAACCAAGGTCACAAACCGTTCCCCAGTTCCCTTGGTGAAATACTTCGACACGACCGGAAGTTGGCGTACTTCCGTTTACCAACCGTACCTTGTCATTCTCTGTTGATTAAATGATATATCTCCTTAAACAGACGTAATTGCTTCCTTATCGATTTGTTCAATTCTTTAAAATGTGAAAGAAAAAATCCTTTGAGCATGAACAGTCGGTTGTCAATGACATATAAAGAATATTATTATCATTTCAAAAGAAATATGTACATGGCTCAAGAGTGATTGAGCGAGGTCAAAAATAGTACCTACTTTTGGATATGTACATGTTTTAGAATATAGAAAATATGAGTTCACGTCAAATAATTAGACATTTTAGTGCTAGTCTGTTGGTAATAAAATGCCTTCGGATTTTAGATAAAATGGAATGAAGTGATGACCTTGGATTGAGTTCAAGAGTCACAGAGCGAGGGAAAAAAAATTACCTACCTTTCGACATGTCCATTGAAATTCCCAGCGGAAATGAAAAGGTATTGTAATCATTATACCCATAGAAAATGGCGCCAAAATGGATACCGTTCGTGTGGGAAAAAGTCATCGGCAAATCTTCGACGTCCGAAGGAATATTGACGTCAATGACGGAATACAGGATTTTAGACTTTCCCATCAACACGTCGTATCTTCTTGCAGGTACAACACTTTGGTTGTTCAATCGTATACCGTGTATTTTATTAGCAACCACGATAATTTTCACGAATGAAGCAGTTAAGTTATTTGCTGTGACGAAACTGTACTTATCCGTGAACTGGTCGATAGCCGGAATAACAGTCATTGACGGCCCGCAGTCAGAGGAGTGACCGAATGTTCCGCCACTTCCGGTAAAGTGAGCGATTAAAATAGCTCTGGTTGATTGTATAACTGCCACATGTTCATTTTCACTGGTTACTGAAAAGAATTTGTCAACATAGTCGGTTGAATTCAGACTTATTGTCTCAGTTTTGCCACCATGTTGAATTTTAATCTGTGTACCATCATCACGACCTAAAATTCTTACGACATTTGCGCATGCGCCAACCAGTGGAACTATAAAGTCAGTTTCCCAAGCGTACACAGACGGAAGTTGTTCGACGGCGAAGTCACAGAACGCACTACTTTCAGGAACGCTGATACATTCACTTCCGCTGTATATTGCGACCTTCTCGTCCGCTTTCACAACGGAGCCGGTCAGATCGGAACTACTTTGTATCGACCACGTCTGGTATCTATCCACATCTTCCAAGATCACCTGACCGTCTTTGTAAGTGAGGCCTTTGTGTGTGACATTTCCTTTTGTTCTCAGTTGAATGGAAACTCTGTTTTTATCTGCCATGCTCGTGATTATCAACTCACTATTTGTTTTAGGCGTGTATGACATGACCATGTATTCACGGCCTAACGCTCTGACCGGAAGTGCCGTGTAACCGCCCATGATGGGCGCGGAGTAATCTATCACATTTATTGTGATCGGATCCTCCGACTTCACTTCGATTCCTTTGAATGATATTCCGGGACTAGAAATTCGAAAAACTGGTTCAATTTTTATATCAGTGTAGCCTTTAGTTATGAAAAAAGTCTTCGACAGACGAACGAAGGGCGCCTCGAGGGTCACGTGGGTTTCTACGTCACTGGAAATAAGCAGTGACGTCTGCTGTGGATGTTTCTGCTGCATTAACGCGATGAGAAAGTAGGTCCCAGTATTATCTAAAAGAATCATTGAACTTACAAATTAAAATATGTAATAGAAAGCCATGATTTTAAGTTAAACTTTTTCGAAGAATTTTGAAACACAGAAAGATTGTCTCAATAAATAAAATATGAATTGAGTCTCTCTGAAAATACAGTGCAACCTCTCCAGAGCGGCCCTTTTTTGAACCAAAGCCTCCTACTTCAACAACAGCATGATTTTTCTCCACTGTACGATTTAACTATAAATTTAACCTCTCTGGAGCATCAACCTCTCAACTACAACAATATAAATACAAAAACGGACAATGGGATGTTGAACCCGTAACCTCTAGACCGTCAGATCTTTGTTTACCCGACTTAACTTGGCGGGTAGGCTTTGAAATTCAGCCTAATATGAGTGATATAAAATATTTACTCACAAACTCAGCCTAATACGGTAATACAAAATATTTACTCGCAAATACAGCCTGATATGGTAATACAAAATATTTACTCACAAATTCAACCTGATATGAGTGATATAGGATACTTACTCACAATTTCAGAACTGGCGATGTTTGCTGTCACAAACAGTGTCACAATGGTAAAGACAGACAACGCCTGTTAACGAAATAAACACTGTAATCATAATAGCATTGGAACAATCACTGAATGTACTGTACATGTAAAACTTGTTACAGTGAACTCCATGAGGACTAATTAAACAGTTCACTATATCCAAGTTCACTATAACCGTGTTTTTCTGTACTGTGTCTGTCCATTTATTCATGTCTATCATAGAAAACTTATCACATAGGAATTAGGCTATATCCCTGGTATAAACTGCATATATGTACATTAGTATATGAACAGTGCATTCCACACAAAAAGGCCTTTCTGTACTTTGATTTGTGATTTTACGAAATAATATTTTTATTGTGTACAGCGTTGCCAACAACATAAAAATGACAAACCATTGTTCACAACATAAATTAATGACATACTGTTGCTAACAACATAAAATAATGTCACACCGTTGGTAGTAACCTGAATAATGTCATACCATTGCTAACATGTCATACTGTTGCTAACAACATAAAATAATGTCATACCGTTTGTGGTTACCTAAATAATATCATACCATTGCTAACATGTCATACTGTTGCTAACAACATAAAATAATGTCATAATTTCTTACAACAGCCTCTGGAAATGGACTTCCAGCTGTTCCATTATTACAAATAAGAAATGAACATAAACAAATTATGGCGGTCAACTCTTCTAATAGCTACATTTTGAAACATTGAAGATGAAGTTGATGAAATTGGTGTTTTAATCGAGTTATCTCTGTAGCTAAGTTAAATAAACTTACCATGTTTCGTGAGAGACGAACAAACTATGTGATGTTACAGTAATGTATAGCAAGCTAAATAAACTTACGTTATGTATATGTCCAGTGATGCAAGTATCGCTTATCTGAATATTGTGAATTCAACATTTTACGTCATTACGGCGTTTATGTTTCTTATTTAGATAAGCAGTGGAATTGTCCTGAGTGACCCTTTTTTGTAAAAATGTTGTCCACAAACTACAGACGAATCCACTGTCAAAAAAACGCTATAAGTTCGAGTTTATGTACTTTTACTTTGACAATAAACGGGTAAAATTTGAATTGGACAGTTTGACAATAAACTTGTTTAATTTGAATTGGACAGTTTGACAATAAACTAGTTAAATTTGAATTGGAGGGTTTGACAATAAACTGGTTAAATTTGAATTGGAGGGTTTGACAATAAACTGGTTAAATTTGAATTGGAGGGTTTGACAATAAACTGGTTAAATTTGAATTGGAGGGTTTGACAATAAACTGGATAAATTTGAAATTGAGGGTTTGACAATAAACTGGTTAAATTTGAATTGGACAGTTAGAAAGTTTCCGTCCAAAACATATGCAAAGTAGGGAATCATTTTTTTTTTTTTTTTTTTTTTTTTTGTTAGCGTTTAAAAAGGAACGAAGTTTACGTCAAAGCAAAATAAACAAGAGACATCCGGGACCCTCAAGGACATATTAGAAAAAAATACTTTGCTGTCATTTAGTGAATATGACGTCATTTAAAGTATTCTACAGTCATCCCAAGTTCCATTAGTGCAAACAACCTTGTCACAGATTTCGTAAATAATGTGGACCTCATCTATGTATAAAAATATCAATAGCGTTAGTAATACATCTTGGATTATGTTATAGATGAGTTTGATATTCGCTTAACTCTATTTATAAGATATAAATTGCATGTATTTATAAAATAATAACATATTTGAATGGGATTTTTTTTGTGCAAATTTCCAGTAGCTAGATTTTCCGTTACCAGCCTGCAGTAGAGTTTTATTAATGCTTTTCATCAGCAGTGCATCTGCTTTACTATGTCGTATATAAGGGAAGTAACCGCTACAGGTTAGTCACGCTTCTTTTAGAGTTGCTTCCCTTTAATTACATTAATCGGATATTTTGTGCATATTTAATGCCACGTGTGATAATTAGCGCTACGTCAATAAGACACGTTTAAATTTATTCAATATAACTGGACAAATATGTTGGACCATTGTTTTTCGTTTCGTTTTCATTACATCGCTACTTATATATTAACGGCTGAAATAAATTACAATGAATAGGATAGGCGTTTTCACCGTTGCTTGACGTCACACTAACAGACAGGGCCATATAGCGATTTACCAGCTTTAACAGTAGAGGAAAATCCCGTACTAACACTTGGGTAGAACCATCAACCTTCCGTTAGCTTGCTTGGCAAATTTCTCACTTGCGATTTTTTTCCCGGTAGGGATTCGAATTCAGCAAGTGATTACAAGTCAGGGACCATAACCACTGGACCACAGAGACCCCTATTATATCCCCTAATATATATGTACACATGTAATTATCGTTTTTTATGTTCGACATTGTTCTATTATTTTTCAAATAACTTTATCGTGAGGAATTTGTCCATTATTTGATATACATATAGTGAAAATAATTGCGATTAAAAGGGTAAATATGTAATTATGTAACTAGTCTCGACCGATAACTCTAATGATTTATCACCATTTTGTAATCAGAATTACCTACCTTGTTAGTAGCGTGGTATGTGCTAATTATAAACTGGTTCCCGTTGACTCAGTCTGGCTAAAACTGGTACCCGTTGACTCTGGTGTACAAAGACAACTGGTATTGCCCAAAATTTCCTGGAAGCTGATTGGTCAATTGCGGTCGACATCCGGGCAGAATTCTGCCCGCGGGATCTCGAGAGACTTTTCGCATTCGGAACGCCTCGCATTTTTTCACTGATGCATATTTCAGGCGTAATTTAAAAATAGATAAAAAACATCAGGGTCTCTGCATTATGTTATGCAGAGTCTCCAAATTTAGCATCCACTGTTTTATTTTGAGTAAAATGTGCAATTTGTATCTAAAGTATTCAGGCATCAGTAACATCTCCGTTTATATTTAACAGATATACGAAAATCCCCGATGTTTCACGAATGGGCACCCAATCACATGGCCCAAACGCATTGCCCAATCAGAGCGCCAGATAATTTAGTCCATACCTGTTTCTTTAGTGCACTGCAACATAGAACGGGGACCAGTTTATGCTAATTATCACGTTACCCTGTGTCTCATTGTGGAAATATTTACAATACCTACCGGAATATTAAACTGAAGCAACTCTTCCCCTAACAGATCATTCCAATGTAAGACCACCTCATTATAACGGCCAATTATATTCGGACCGTTTTTCAATATTTCCTTTACCGTAGACAGATGAGCTCCACTTTGTATTTGACAAGTCACGTTCGAAAAGTATTTGACACCCGGTGCAGCAACATATCTAATGTGTCACGTGGCAAGTCTCATATACCCTGCTTTGAATGACGTACAAACTCTTGCGATGGAATTAGACAACACATAAAGTGTGTCAGAATTCCGACCACAACTTTTTACATGACTTTCGTTGCGTACTGGTTGCTTATTTTTGGCACTGATAAAATATTCTAAGACTGAGGAAGCAATTACTTATCGTTTGAAAATGTGTAAACAAAGTGCGCTAATGAAAAAAATATTATAATAAAATATTGTCAAGTTAAAAGAGTTCGTTTGAAATATGATTTCGTAAACTTGTGACACCCCGTTGCGTGGAATGACACAACTTGTTCATAAAACGAAATAATTAAACCAGCTGCGGGTCTCCGGAGAGCTTTTGAGTGATTTTATCGCTTGGATCAGTTTTTATCTGCGTCCGAAGCTGATAGAAGAGATAAAATGATTGGATAGATAAGAAAGATAAGCCGTATAATAAACGACGTGGTTCAACACGCATGCGCGGAGTTAGGTGTGAGTTTCTGCCGTCATGCCCGTTCATGTCCCGGCACGCCGGCTGTATTCTATGCGGTTATGGAATATTAGAAAAACTACCTGACAGCGCATGACTAATATCTAGAGTTACTTTCTTTTAGTCAAGACGACTTGTATTTGTTGATTAATATAAAAGTTCTTTTTTTTTAAAAAAAAAACATATTTGACAAAATCTTGCACCTCATTATCTTGCTAAAGCATATGTGTGAACAAGAATACTGTTTCGTTTATCAATATGATCAAGTAAATAAATTAATATTTGAAAAAAAATCCTTAAATCTAGCATAAGAATATCATTTTTTATTTTGTTTTCTTCGCTTCTTCAATGAAAGACAAAACATTTTATATAAATTTAACATGAACGTTTAATATTTCGTAGTCTTGTTAATAGAGGCTCCACGTGTATATTGCTCTTATACACGATACGCGCCTGTTTTCCAAACAATTTTCAAGTAGCTTGTAGATTCTACTTTGCAAAGATCTGACGATCACGATCAAGCAGAGGAAGGTGCAATAGAGGTCTGTGATACATATCTCATCTGAATATGTTTGAAAAAAAATATAAAATTAATTTAACATATGCAGCGGTTTTCTTGTTGGCCCCTAATCGTAATAGATCTGCGCAGATAATCATCTTAATTTATTCTTATATAGTTAAAGCATGACATTGTTTGGGTTACATGCCGGCTGTTTGTGTATACAACCACTTGTCTTCCTGAAAGTGGTTCTACTTTCCTTTAATCTCTGCGTTCCGTTATTTAGTGCATTCCGTTATTTAGTGCATTCCGTTATTTTGGTGGATTCTGTAAATGCGTGCATTCAGCATATAAGTGACATTCTGAAATCACTTCAATCCATTCAATGGTGCGTTCATGTGTGCATTCCGTAATTAATTCCATTCTGTTCATAAGTACATTATGTCATAAGGTCTATTCCGTTCATAAGTACATTATGTCATTGGATCCATTCCGTTCATAAGTACATTATGTCATTGGATCCATTCCGTTCATAAGTACATTATGTCATAAGGTCCATTCCGTTCATAAGTACATAATGTCATAAGGTCCACTCCGTTCATAAGTACATTATGTCATAAGGTCCATTCCGTTCATAAGTACATTATGTCATAAGGTCCATTCCGTTCATAAGTACATTATGTCATAAGGTACATTCCGTGCATAAGTACTTTATGTCGTAAGGTACATTCCTTTAGGTACATCAGGTTCATTCCGTTTTATATGTGTATTGAATTATTAGGTCAATTCCGTTTAAAGGAGCATTTCGTCAAAAGGTCCATTCCGTTTTTTTTTTGGGGGGGGGTAAAGAAATAGCCCATCCAATCAGAACATTTGTCTGGTAATAGAATTCTTGCGTTTTCATCACACTCCAGTCTCTGAGTCAATTCAACTGGAGATTCTTTCTATTCGTGTCAAAAGTGGTCAATTGTTTGTGGGTGAGATGGCGGCCTGGTTACAGTTTGAAGCTCTAGGTAACCCTGGTTTAGTCAAAGGATAGTGTAATGTGTAAGAGAAACGGTATTGCAAAATACGAAAATAAAATGAATCATGCATAAAATGTTTGTTTGTTCGTTCGTTTGTTTGTTTGTTTGCTTGTTTGTTTAATTGTTTGTTTGTTTCTTGTTTTGTTTTGAGATTTATGCCAGTTTTTAACAAGATTTCAGCTTTATATTCTGTTGAGACCTAGAACCTATGACGTCACAGAGCACATATTCTATGTCATTGGTTCAAACTCACAAATCCGAAGTCCGTAGTTCTAATTCTCTACTTACTGAATTAAGCAAAAATTCACGTATACGCCTTTTAAGACCTAGGGTCTATGACGTCACAGAGAACATATTGAATGTCATTGGTTCGAACTCACGAACTCGAAGTCCATAGTTTGTATATGTATACTCTACTTATTGAATTAAGCAAGGGGTAAATTCACGTGTACGCCTTTTAAAACCTAGAACCAATGACGTCAGAACTTATTTCAGTATGATATTTCTATTCCAGTAAATACAGTTGTGTGAGACCGCAAATTTCACTGTAAGTTTAATTAGATAAAACATTTTATGACCACCATTCAATACATATTTATTACAACATTTTGTCAAAATATTTGTCAAGACTTTTAAGGCTAAAAAATTGAAAATGCAAGGCATTAATGATGAATATTGTATGTAATAAAAATCGGTCCGGAGAAAACCAGACCTGAATTCATTCACCTCATTTTACCGCCAGTGTTATGTCAATAATATATTCGGTGAAAGCATTGAGCAAAACTCAAAATGTTGTCTTTAATACGTTCTACCGTTTAGATTGTTTACTTTTAGCTCGACAACTTGTTTGAAAACGTGGATGATAAAGCGATTTTGTTAAGAGGTGAACGTGTTAAGACAAATGCATTTTCAAGTGACTGATGACATGCGTTTTACATGCAATACTTTGGTGGTCCTTTGTTAGGATGTGTTTCAATACTGACGATAAGTAATGCTGATCGTATGAGTTCGGTATTTTCCGTCAAACTCCGGAGAAACTGATTTGTTACGTAACATGATCGGCTCTTTCCGATGTCTGTTTTTTCGCTTTCTTTAATATTCATCATTATCAGACCCTTGTTTGTTCAAGTCTTCGGGGATGAACAAGATGGCAGATACATTTATGGCAATACACGGTATTTTTTTCAACATCATTTTCTAAACTTAAGGAACTATGGCCATCAAATATTTCTGACGGAATTCTCGCAATGGTAATAAACTTCACAGTGCCATGCCGCTGTTTACATTGAAAATTTGGCTAACAATTAATTTTATTCACGGTTAGTTCGAAGTAATTAGATAGCAGCCATATTGTGACGTAACAGCACGCGCTACGTCATAACAATATGGCGTCGGGGGATAACCAGAGCATCACTGGTAGTTACAATAAAAAACGCATGAAACAAATTTTGGAACACCATGAAGACACATTTAATGGACAAACTGCGAGAGAAGAAATGCATGACTGGAATTCCGATTCTCAGGGGTTCAATTTTAACGTAAAGATTCTTTGGAAGTGATACATAATTAGAACTCCTCGTTTCTGGTAACTCCGTGCAGTAAAATCATGAAAATGAACGGAACAGAATAGAACTGAACTGTTCTCAAAATGGCGCCAAAATTGATTTCTTTTATTGTTTGGCATTGCGATTTCTTTCAACAGAGAATGTGTTAGGAACGTTTGATTAAATACATATCCACACAAATCAGTCCTATACGGGGTTTCCACTAGACCTCAAAAGTTGAGGGTCAAAAATGACCCTTGGCTGATGATAATTTTAAGAGTCAACAAAATTTCCTTCTAATTTTATTGTAAATTTCGCACTTTGGTGCGAATTCTCAAGCGTCAAAAAGCTTTATTTTTACTGATTTCGAGAGTCAAAACGCTGTTTTAAGGGTCAAATAAAAGCCCTGCTATACATAGCTTGTTCTACGACCGTCACAATGTTACTTTACAAAATTGTTGCTTGAAGTTCATGAATAATTCAATACTGATTTTATAAGGTATTTTATTGACAGGAAAACTGAGGGATCCAGCCAGTCTCTGATTTGACACAAAACATCACAATTCGTATCATGACTGTTTATAGTAATCATACATTCATGTCCATTGATGACATTTGTTACACTTTCAATACAGTAAAACCCCACTTAGCGATCACCTCAATATTATGATCATCTTACAACAAAGACCACTTGAGTTCGAATCCTACCAGAGACCAGACAAATTTCATGCATATGGTAGCCGTCCAGATAGCTTACGCCGGGCCGGTGGTTCTACCCAGGTGCTCGCCTGGGGTCAACCCCCGTAGTTAAACCTGGAAAAGTCGCCAAATGACCTGACTGTTAATGCAACATTAAACCCAAACAAAAAAACAACGAAAATACCAGAGACACTCTATTTCGTACGGGTGTCCGGACCAGTTTTCGTACAGGTGTCCGGACCAGTTTTCGTACGGGTGTCCGGACCAGTTTTCAAACAAGTTTTCGTACCAGTTTTTGTACCGGTGTCGGGTTCAGTTTTCGGACCAGTTTTCGTACCAGTTTTTGTACCGGCGTCCAGATCAGTTTTCGGACCGGTTTTTGCACCGATGTCCGGATCAGTTTTCGGAACGGTTTTCTTTATTTCAAATTAATAATCATTCGGAACCATTCAATACAAAGAATTTTCTCTTTGTTTCCAAAGGTAAACTTAATAGCAAGGTTTTTCTGTATAAAGTATAAAATTACAAATGATATTAGTTGCTATTTTATGACGATTGAAAAAGTCGGCAACTGAACAGTGAATAAAGAAGAAACATATATAAAATCATTTAGCAAGGGAACTGACTTCCGGGCCCTGTCTATTATTAGCTAACGACTAAAAATAATGAAATACTAATCTGATAACTAAACATTAGTTTTCTTTCAGCATCTACCCGGCTTCTGGTGTCAAACGTTAATTATTTACTTATTGTTGAATATTCAAATTGTTGTCATAATTCTGTGACTGTAAGTACGTATAAAATATGGTGTATTTTCGATGTCATTTACTTTATTACCAAGAAAAGCCGCAAAAAAACGATGACATTATGAAAACCAGTTGTTATAAGCCCAAAGTATATTTGTTAGATCTTGCCTTTGTCCACATTCTAAACCGTCCCGCCTACCTTGTTATAACAAGCTTCTTTCTAATTATTGCTTTTAAAGATTGTTAGTAAAGAAAGATATTTTATGGTGACCAAAGACTGACCACTTTTCATCAATGTTCACAAACTTCTTGTTTCTATAACTGAGCGAAAAGTTTTTAACGAAAACAATAATTGCATAATTCTATAGTCTAGATGGATGAATGAGTTTAACTCAAATGACTAATTTCTTGTACCGAATATTTTGTCACAAAATGTTACTATCAACTTTGCACTAAGGCAACTTTCGGAATTAAATTGTTTTTGTGGAACCGTTCTCTCAGAATATGAAAGAACCCTGAAATTTCTTTGGATGCCAATTAAATACAGTTTCATTGTTTAATTGCTCATAAAGACCCACAATTGTTTGGCCACACAATTTACATTTCAGATAGATTTTCTTGTATTTATTTACAAAAACATTCCTGAGCCATTTGCTAAATAAACAATGAGCGTCCATGACTTGCCAAGAAATTCTATCTCGAGTGGGCGGAGCTTCGTTTTCCAATCGCGTAAGTCTCACTTTCATTCATAGCAGGCTTTCACCTGTCGCGTGATTGGCTCCTTATGAAAGTAGGCGGGGCTTGTTGGAATTTCCTGAAAACTCTCTTAGTAAAATTGAAATAAGATAAAGACAAGAAAGGTAGTTTGATATCAGTACGATTAGAACTCTCGGGTTGAGTTTGAGAGCCAACTTCATAATCAGTAAATTTTATCAAAAAACGGCACAACTTGTTTTCTGCGAATCGTATAGTTCACTTTTTATCTACGAACATTGAATAGCCGAGATAAACGGATTGAATTCACAGATTTTATAGTAATCAGAAACGTTTAAGTGTGAAAATAAGAGAAGGAAAAGGGACTAACTTTTCTGGTAAGAAAATTTATGTAGAAAATAAATAAATGTTCGCACAAAACGCATGTTTCGTGATTTTTTTGGCGAAAAAAATGTGTAAATTTACTTAAGAATTAGACACATGAAGCATGTTTCTCAATAAGAATGACTTTAGTTCATCTCAAAATTTTAAAATTTCTAATATAATATCATTTTCTGTACTGGATTATTTGTAGTGAATTCCGGCTCTATAACTATTCCCATCATTAATTTACGCAATTTACTAAAATTCACCATTTCTTCCTCTCAAAGATTCAGAAAAAATAGTTGCTTCGCATGCAAGAAATATTTTACCGGAAGAAATACTTTACGTAATACAATTGCATTTAATAAAACAACAATACTTGTATTTTTTTTCACCAGAAAACAAACATAATACTCGCAGAATCTTATGATAATTATTTATTGCATATTGTATATAGAAAATAATTTTACGTGGATTATTGTTATATAAGCTGGTTGCTTTAGTTCACAATCTAGGTTGTTGCTTGCGTTTGTGTAAGTGCTTAACTTTTTCTTGGCGCGTGAATTTAAAAAATAAAGCGCTTGTTGAAGATTTTCAATAAATTAATTAATTAATTTGATATACGAGTGATACAAAAATATAAAACCTAGAATCATTATTGATAATTATTGATCGCATGTGTACGCTCATTTTGTATTAAATAACAACCGCGAAGACTCGTATATATATATATATATATATACATGTATATCTCATATATAACTTTTTCCTTTCATTTTAAGAATTTAAATATTTATTAACAAGTACTTTTAGTGTACAAAAAAAACCCCGTACTTTCACGAGTCCGAAGTGTGGTGCTAAATATTGTCGTTCGTATACTTAGGAGAGAACTGTTCTATCAGATCATGATATTATAACTTGTTAAAATTTGTTATGTTATAATTTAAACATTGATGTCTCGGGTACTGCATCCAACATAATGGACAGATTGGATTTCGCTATACATAAATTCCCGACAGACACAAATTGAAACTACAGTGGAGACATTGTCTGACATATTCTGCCTAAGTGTTCATTAAATGATTATTTTGCCTTTAAACCATTAGTTAATACTAATTTATTTTAGCTCGATTGGATTATATTAATCACGCTCGGGTCCGCTTACTAGACACTACACCAGCACTGCGTCTGAAAATTGGGATTGTGAAGTTCATGAACGAAACCAGTCGAAGCCGAGATTTGAACTCAGGACCATCGGATCAGAGGTCGGGTGCTCTACCTCTAGACCTCTAATGCCTCCTATTACAAGACCTGATACAAAAATCGTAAAATTAAATCGTTCGTATAACATGGATGCCGCTGGCTCGTATAAATAATACTAAAGTGTTGATATCATGATTAATTCTTGTTTAATTTTTATTTAAATTATGATATCAATCATGCAAAATTTACCTACATCCGGTAAAAACTCTTTTTTTAAATTCAATAACATTATATACAGTACATACAGTTTTGTAAATTGGTTTCCACGCAAAAAACTAGGATGTATATTCTACTTTGAAAACTGATATTTTCCTCAACAGTTAATACGGCATAATCATTTATGTTCCAAAGATATTCCGGATGTCAGATTTAATTTTTAAATGCACGTTTTCCACGTGTAAATCGAGCGCGTTTCTTTAAATTCAACTTAACTACGTGCCGGGTGTATTATTAAACATACATGTCGGCTTTTCTCTTTGATCTCGCGTGAATACCACTCACCCCCGGACAATAAATCGCTTATTATCCTATCGCAAGATCTACATACGGGCTATTTAGATCCCTATCTTACCACCTGCAATTCTCGGCAATTCCGAGATTTCGCGATAACTGGGTTGGTAAGTATCGCCTGCGCATCTTCTTGGACGAAGCCAACCACGAAATGTGGCAGTAAAAAAGATGCGAATTCTTCCCCAAAAAAGCGACATCTCAAATTAAATATTTCTTTTCATTTTCTTATGTTGATATCTACGAATATCTTAAATCATAATGTTGTTTTATTTCAAATATGACTAACGCAACATAAACAGCGCCAACAATATTATCATCATCACCATAACCACCATTAACACCAACAGCAGCCGAAACAACAACAGAAACAACAACGTACATCGTAATTTATTAAATAGAATTCATTTAATTGAATGCATTCATGTATTGGAAGGTCAGAACAATAGAATATTCCGTGAAAATGGCTTTCATTGTAGATCTGTTAAAAACGAAGCCATCCGTTAAATCTGAAAATATGTGTATTGTATTTTCTGGCCGAAAAAATGTGGAAATTTTGGAATTAGTAATTTTTCCAAAAATGTCAGATTTGTATTTCTCGTGACACAATATTATGAAGGCAGTGTTGAGATTGCTTAGAAATAAATTTGTACATATATTCTTCTTTCACGGAAAAATGCGAAACGAAACGAAACTGACAGATAATATCATCGCTCTCTCTATGCGGTGCGTAATAAAGACACAGGGGTGAGATTTACTCATAAAAGCTAAAATTACAAGCATTTAAGTAAAGATGATTGAGCTAATTAGACGCCAATTTTCTACCAATTAGGGCATTATGTGTCTATTTGCGTTTCGACATCTTCTCTTGAGTTTCATGGAGATAACGTTACCGGGCTAATTTATGCTTAAAATGTCTCATTCTACTGCATGCACCGCGTCAAACCGTTATTTACATTCTGACGAAATTTAAACTTCTAAATTCGATGTAACTAACTTTTAACTAAGGAATTTATTTGAAGCGATAAATTTGTTTTCATATATGTACGAATAAAAGATTAAAATTCCGCTGAGATGTTAAAACAGTATTGGTGCCATATCGCTCATATGCTTCAAAAAAACCTTGTTTACGCGTTGTAATAAAAAGTGTGTATAAGAATTGAATGACCGTTGTATGTAGTTCCTGCATAAAAAAGACAGACATTTGCTTTTTTATGTTTGTTTTTTTTTAATTGAAACGATTCGTACTAAGACTAAATTTTGCTGTGAACGTGTTTGCAATACATGAACCGCTTCATAAAAAATGAACACTTAATGTTAGAATACTGTGTTGTGAGAACAGAACAGAACAGAATTTATTTAGTTAGTTAGGTATACACAGGGTATCTTGTTACAAACATATGCAAATAACAATGACAAACGCGTGGAAAGAATATTAGATTTGAGGGGAAAGATTTCATTAATGAGAATGAGAAAAAATAGGAACAAAGCTAATCAATCATAGATACTATTTATAACAAAAAAGGTTATTGTGATGGGGGAGTAGGCTTTTAGCTGATAAACCGATGAGATTAATCATGTGGAACGCCCCATGGTTGCTTAGCAAAGGGTCTCAGGTTCGAAATCAGAGCTAGGCGCGCGATTCGCTGCGAACAATAACAGAAAATATTACGCGTCGTATCTTTTGTCGCCATTTTCTGATTCGTTCAATGTACATCATTTATCTATATTTTCGCAAAGAAAATTGGAGGAATGGGTTTGTCCCGGTAAATAATCATGAAGCGCTGATGAGCGAAACGAAGTACAGAAAAAAACATACAAATGGTATTAAAACAATAAAAAAAACCCTCAATGTTAGGTCATTCCAGAATTACGCGAGTTTTTTTCATATAAATAAAAAAAGATTCGCCCAAATGAACGAGACAGACAGTTTAATTTTTTCGGGCGATCTACGAAATCCACTAGACTGCGATTTATGTTTGACACTTTACGCTGTTCATAAACGTCGGAACATTATTCCAACGCAAAATGTCAATCGAGCGCAGCAATTTATGGGCCGCTTAGTTGCTGCTAAATAAATATTTACACAATTCAAGTCGTGGAATTTGGTTGCGCCCTGGCGGTTTCGTTCAGAGGTATTGTTTTCCCCGAAATGTTTGTACACATGACACTGTTACATTTCTTGCTAATGACTCGAAAAGGCTGAGAAAACATGTCTGTTTTTTCTGGGTGTCAAAAGTTAGAAACAAGCGGAAAGTGTGCAATTTGCGCAAAGAATGAATGACGTAACACGACACGAATGGTTAGAAAATTAAGTTTTACAGGTCTTGGCGTGATAATGCAATGCTGAATTAAATTTGAATTGATGTCCAGGGTATATCATTGTATGTTTAAATTGCATTGTAGTGTTCGGCAGACGCATGCATAATTTGGTACCCGTTGACTTTGGTGCACTGCAACATTGAACGGGGACCAGTTTAATGCATGCCTAGTCACAAATAAAAAAAACATACACCTTGTACCATAGAAACATTTATTATTGAATTGTAAGAGACTGTAAAACACACGCAAAAAAACAAGAATAATACAGTAAAACCCTGAAAACCGTACTCTCTGAAAACCTGAATCTCTGAAAATCGGACGATTTTTCAAATCCCATTTTTTTTCTCTTCGATAACCAAAAGTTTTCTGAACTCCGGGATTCTCAAAAAAACGGACTTTTGACCCAATCCGGAAAGTGTCCGGTGTTTAAGGGGTTTTACTGTACCTACATACATGTACTATAATTATGCTAAAAACTGATAAACCCTATCAATAATACAGATTAGTAAATTAAAGAAAAAAAATGTCTACATGTTAAACACAATCGTCTTTGCTAAGTTTTCAGCAGTCTTTAACACATTTATAAGTACATGTATGATCCTCTTCAGAATTTAATTTCCGGCAATTTTGGAAATCTCCGATTAATATGTGAAATGGCGTTCTCTCTTTGATTAAAATTGTCAATTTCGACTCTGAATTATAAGAAATATCAATGGTTTACAGGGATTGCAAAATTAATTTATATTTTCGGCTGTAAAAATACACATTGTTTAAGAATATGTAATAACAAAACAAAAAAGATACAATTTTATTCAGGGAAATTGTGACTCTTTTCATTTTTTTTTGGCTTTTTAAAAACTATTTGTTTTATGAAATTGCTGAAAAAGTTCAGATCAGAATTAATTTTAAAATGCCTACGTAAGCATTAAACAAAACATTTTGCAAAGATTTTAATCAACATTAGCCGAAATGTGTGAAATAAATTTCTCTGCGCAGAAAATGTAATTTATTTTCCAAATTTATCCTAAATGGTGCAGTGTTTGTGGATAAATATGAAAACAATTTTTTGATATTTCGTGCTTTTCTCCGTACCAATCCACTTCAATAAAAGCATGGTGTTGTTAAGATACGGTTTCCCCTAATCACACACTTGCCCTATCGACGCGTTTATTGTGATGTTATCGGCGAACAATCTGGGAAAAAGATTTATGAAAATTCCAGTAAAATTATTTTCGCTTCAGCAAATCGCGGAGTTTCAGCAGCTATGCGTACAGCCGGATGTCGCGTTACCATTGTAGGGCGGTTTTAAATTCGCCCGTATGTCCATGCGTAGATTGTGTTTATGCCGCGGCCGTGGTCCAGTGGATAGTGCGCTGGACTTGTGACCCGGAGATCCGAGTTCGAATCCTGGTTGTGGCAGGTCATACCCTTCTATGAAAATTTCTTTTCTTTACAACATTTTTTTCAGTCAAATATAAGAGGACGTTAAACCCAGCAGAAAAAAAGGTAAAAAGACCAAAATATGTGAGAACAGTAAAATCGCGGTCTTTGTAACGAAATTAATGGTTAAATCATTTACATGTTGAAATATGGAGGAAATATACAAAATACGAAAACTGTAATGAGTGATTTTATGTAAAGTGGCCTTAAAACTGAGATGGTTCTATTTACAAGTTGACGTATGGAAGAAATTAAGAAAAACGGTCCGAAAAAGTCGTTTCAATATTTTAAATTGCTGACACTGATTGGGACATTTCTAAAATGACGATGATTTTGGCAAACCGTGTGTACATGTTATTTTGAAGACAAGCCAACTGTAAGGTTTAAATTAAAATTAAGTTTGTTTGCCCGTCATCGTTTACCGACCGACCGTAAAATGATCCGCCGACTCAAAAAATTGTATTGCCGAAATCTAAAACAAAAATATTATCATAAAATCTAGGATCGGTAAAGGGCAAACAAAGCATTTTTTTAATTTCAGCCTAAACTGTATTTTTTAGCAAATTCGTCAAAACGGTCACTGACACTGACGGCTAAATATGTTCCGTTAGAATATACACGTACATATAAAAGTTATTCTCGGAAAAGTTATGTTCGTGGTTGTGTCATAACGGAACTTTATCCTGTCCATAAATAATGTAACAACAAATTCCCGGTGTGGTCCTCCCCACCTGTCTGTTAGTCTGATCTTTTCTAGACGTCTGCTATGCTTAAAGTACCGTTAAAACAACGGATTAACCTTTCAAGAACTTGACAGCCATCATAGCTAATTCGAACATAAATATTTACTAACATACTACAACGATATTCTTATCAATATACGGAGTTTCTAATCCACGGTAAGCTCACATAAGCTCTAAATAGAATACACTACCGTTACGTGGATTACGTTGGACTGATTTATTTATGTATATATTTACACGACTCGTCTTGTTTTGTTATTGTAAGAATTATCGGACACCGTCGTAAAGAACCGGCATTTCCACGTTTGATTTTGTTGTCTACAAGTTTACACGCGTGTCTAAAACGGTTTTGGCATTTTAGACATGACAGTTAGAGCTAAAACCCAGTGCCAGTCCGGTCACTCTGTCATCCGGTTTTGTAGAAAATAAAAACAATTTTGAGAGCACAATGCAGTCAGACAAAAGACCAAGCTGCTTGTCAAATGAAATATGATGATGTCTGTTAACTAATTACATACTTAATTATTTTCTGTTTTCATAAGATATAAGAATTCGAAAGGAAGTCATTGTTTTAATCACATATAAGTCGTCGTCATGTACGATTTATAAAATGCATTCAACGAAAACTACAGAGATGTTCTAATTTTGTTTGAATCGCGTTGATGAAAGCAATGTCTATCATATTTCGCCCTCTAGGGGCTCATTTTGTATAATTTTTGTCCAAAACAATCCCAAGATTAATATAAACGTTACTGCTCTCGTCCGAAATTAATTACAGTTGCACGCATGCGTGAATGCGTGCGCAGCTCTTCCTGTGGAATTAATTAATAAGTCCTCCTGCGGGATTAATCGCGACTCATGTACATAAATCCTTGAGGTTGCATGGTGGTTTGAAAACCTTATTATACCCAGTTGTCAGAAGGCTAACTGACACTTTTGAGAAAATTCGTGTATTCCACCTGTTCTAGATCGTCCGTTTGTACAAAATATTCGCTCGTTCTCCCTTTGTACGTGAACAATTAAGTGGCGGGCGGTTACGTAAACACACGATTGATCACGAAATCATTTATCTTAAATTATCCGCATTATTCTGCACGTGGTAATTTCTTGTGTGATCGCCGACAAAGAAATATAAATAATGCATACATGAAGCATTTTCTTCACTCAAGGTCTGTGAGTATATGTTCAGATTTTATACCGTATCATAGCTAACCTTGGGTATATTGTTGACTGGTTCGTATGTGTTATTGACTGGTTCGTAAGTTACCCGCATTTGATATTCCACTTCTATATTAAAAATCAAGATATTGAACTGTAATCTATGGTGATAATCATCTAGTCTTTCAAGCGTCTAGCTGATGTTGAATTGATAGCATTAACTATCATTTTACGAGCGTTAAAAAGACATTGAACAGTATACAGGCAAATGGTCTAGTTTTGAAAGAAGTTTCGTGGTTTTAAATGCACATATATGTAGAAAATCATTAATCTAAATTCTTGACCTGATGATGTGGTCTGCATTTTATGCAGGCTAGTAAATAGTGTGCTTTCAACATGGATGAGTTTTTCGCTGAGTTAGACTGTGTATCAGGTGACAATGTCCTTAGTTAATAAGCCAGCGTACACGAACATGGCTATCTGTTTTCATTTTTTGATATAATAGTTAATAAATGTCATAAATATTGCAATTTAACTCTTTTCTTATCTTTCAAATCTAGACATATACAAAAATGTCTGCCAATGGTTTGTAATAAATGCACGCATAGGTCTACAGAGCCGTACTGATCCGTACACGAATCTGACGGATTAATTATGATTTGGTAGAAACAGGTGCTCCCATTACGTCAATCAAAGCTTTAGCATTCGTTCTGTTTGTAGAACAAACAAAACAACAGAAATATGGTCACGTGGTGCTGACTGGATTATATCTGTCATTTCAAGGCTCACGCAATCCCCTAGGGGACAGGCTTGGTCCCAAATTTGCTATTCAAACTTTGATCCACAACTCTGGGATATAACGGTAGGGATGTGGCCTCCTGCACCTAGTTCCAATAATTAAGCCTTCTGTATCTTTAAAACTGGATTCTTGGAAACCAATAAAAAAACAATGATTTCCCAGCTGTGTCTTAAGAATATCTGGCATGTTTAGAAAGTAACATCCATTGCATATCCTTGCACCAAAAAAAGTTGAAAACATACCATGTTTTAATTTTCTATCGATTCCAGAAATATCAATTCTTGAAACGAGCTGTTTACTTTCGTGGGAAAAATCTTCCGAACAAAAAGTGTCCGAAAATATGCGAAGTCCGAATTAGTGTTACTTGTCCGATTTTCACAGACTAGATTTTTCGTTCAGTTTTGCACGGAAACTATTCATTGATGTATTTTTATCACTGTCTGCTGTGAAGATAATAAAAAATGTATGTATAAAGGCTCTGAATTCAGTACGAGATTTTTTTAAACGTTATCTGCAAGAATTTGAAACGAGACGTTACTATCGGTGAGTGTATCTTTCAGGTTGTATGCACGAGGTACAACGTGCACATTGCAAGTTTGCACGCGGTGTGTGCTGTCAAATTTGTAACGTTTTCTTTGTTTATTCTTGAATTCATTAACAGACGACCATACCTGGTTTTTTTTATCTGAAATTGAGACTTTTTTTGTTAAAATAACGGTTTGTGTCTGTTAATAGCGATCTATTTGTGTGAGTTCGTTTGTTTAAAATCAAATTACTGAATACAGTTGTTTTTTTCAATTCATGCCTAATGAAATGTTGATACGTCTTTCCCATCAAATCTGTTGCAGAAAAAAATGAAAATTTTATTGTTCAAAACTGTTTTTTGTCTTTATATTCAGAAAATACTTTGAAAGGAGATAGATTGCGGTAATGCGATTATTTCGCTGAGATACATACAAGGCATGTTATAGATTAAATGTTAGTTATTTTTAAGAAATTATAGTGCGAAATAAAGCAATAATGTTTTAATGAGAATTTCAGTTTCTCAATAAAATTAAGCTATGAAGAGTTGGGTGGTTTTTTTTAAATAAATTTATTATTATTATTATTTATATATTTCACCAAACGTCTCATTGAGTTAACATATTTAAGAATATGATATATATTTAATATATGATTATACGCATGCTTATTTTACTGTTAAATACGCCTTATAAGTTCGCATTTCAGACACGCTTTTTACCCCCCCCCCCCAAAAAAAAACCAATTATTCAAAAACTCATAAAAATTAGAATAAGAATGGCTGTGTTGTTATAAAAGGATCTTTCAGACAATGCAATCCGAGTAAAGCCATTATCACACCTCGGTATTTGATCTTTGATGTTTAAGTTGTTAAGACAATCGGATTTCTAGGGTATCTTAATCCCTGTAATCTTCACGTTTGAACCACCGCGTTTGTTTGCTCTACTCAAGTGACAATGTCTGTTGTTATTGTAAATTAGGTATTTTAACAAATAATGTATCAACTACTTGATGAAATTACGAGAGAGAAATTTGGACCCTTAAACCTGATTTTGGGGTAATGGCTATGCACGACGAATGCTTGAAATATGCATTGTATATTATGTAATTACCATTTACAATAGGCAAATATGCCTTTCAGTACACGTTGTACAAAGCAATACATACATATGCAGTTAGTTATTTAATAATTAATATTAACTTAAGATCAGTATATAATATAACAGGTCTGTTCAGTGTCAAGTACGCAAAAAGACAATAATTAACATTTATTATGTACATGCAAGTGTGAGGAACGGAAACACTAATTAAATTTGCAGTTTTATTCAAAGCACTGTACATTTCTAATTCCGAAAGATTTATGAATGCATTTTCAAATGCGACGTTAGTACAGTTTTAATCATACGATACGTTTTATTTTTGTTCTATTTTAATTACAGCTCGTTTAATCCGCTTGTAAGCGCGTAAATAGCGAAATGAAATCCAGTATTAGGGGTCAACAAACCACATGTTTTAAAGAAATTATTTTAACAGTGGTCCGAATTTATAAAAGTAGGATCGAAAATTGGTTCAACTTTTCTATATATAAAAATATGTGTAACCGCATTGCAACTGGAACAAAATGCAATTTAATGCTGATAGGTAAACCCTAATCTTAATGAGAGTACAAATTATTGGATTATGTTAATTAGCACATACTTTATTATCTACAACAAATGAGAAAGGTTTTACATCGTTCTTATCAACAAATTCATCAGAAATTGCCTCGACTGGTTCAGCGTCACATTCCTCTTGAACTCTGATAGATGCTACATCTTCTTAATCTTTCAGAATCATTTCATCAGCTTTACGATTAATTTTCATAAATAAGTCCACAAAAGTGTTCAGCTTTTTTTTTAAAAAAAAAATCTCCAACAACGAAGAAGTGTCGTTAGATATTGCTTAATGATCAGTCGTAATTTATTCTTTGTTAAGTCAATACATCGTGACAAAATGTTCGCCATTCTATATAGTTGAGATAAGCGTCATAAAGACGAATTGAATCAATCTTTTATTGAAATTCAAAATTTTCTATTTTTATTAGATATATCGAAAACAGGAATTATTTGTGGAAAAATAAACCGTTAATAACTAGCCCAGACGTCATAATTAACAATAGAAAATGTGTGATGAATAAAAAAAATGATTAAAAAAATAGTTTTAATGTTTAAATCTCATTCTGGCCCACAAAATTTATTGTTATGTTTTGACTATCACACAACAAGCCTTCAAGTCACATTCAGTCATTCTGACAAAAAATCATAAAGCCATAATGATGTTGGTGATTTATTTCAAATTGTTCAAATCCTATTCATTGATCATTAGATATTTTAATCCAGTTTTTACTGGAAGAAGACAATAAATATAATTATTCGTGCAGTTGTTGAAGTGGTTCGCCATGAACAGCAAATGTTTTTGTTTATGAAAACACAAATAATGAAGCCATAAAATATGCTTATGGTTATCTAAATCCGTAATAATTGCTAAAGATTTTCTATGGTTATAATCATTGGATATTTCTTGAGCGCTCTTGATAAAGCCATTCACACATTCGTCCGTCGAATCTGATTGGCTGGTAAAACACGTGACCATCATGTGACTGCTGGTAGAAAGGCTGCTTCTCTGTCTGCGTCTATTTGTTTGAAAAATAAAAGGATTTCTTATCATTTCAGATAAAGCGTTTGACTGATAAGGAGTAACGAATTTTGAATCAGACTGTGTTACGAAATTTACATCATTTAGTAAGATCGTTTGTGAACAGAGGATTTGTTGTATGAGACCAGTCTAAAGTGAATATTTCATTAAGGAACATTAGTTAGTAAAAAAAATTCTAGGATACCTGAACCCGACTCTGTGATTATGTTGTATAAAGTACCCGAGCAAGACGAGAACCAGTACTTACAGAAAACGGAACCAGACGACAGTTACGACAAAATCTACACGAAACCGGAACCAGTTCACGATTTAAATTCTGGTTCCCCGACAATGTTCCAAAGTTCTGCACCAGTGATGACATCGTCACCTGCCTCGTCGCCAACTTTCCAAGACTCCCAGACGACTAATAATTTAGGCTACTCCAGCTCAATGTACGTACCGGGGTCAAGGTCAGTGCTTCCATCTATGCAGTATCTTAGCAACAGTAATCAGGCCACGTCAGCCTCGTTTTGGGGTATGCAACCATCGGAACTGGGTTACAGCCACGCTCATAGCTCCGGCAATGTCTCGCCATTATCGAAGCCATTTCCCTTTGACCACTCGCAGAATTCTTCCACGCCGACGACTCGTTCTGAGGGAATGGCGTACTCATCGACTGGGGCCATCGCGCGCCCAAATCCTTACCCTTCCTACATGGGAGCTGATATATCTCCATGGAGTATGGCCATTCAACAAGGGCTACACAGGATAGGGGCTGGTGAGTTTCTGATTTTTTGTGTGGGTAAATTTCATTAATGCTTATCTACCGTGAAAATCAAATATCACGAACAATTTCCATCTGGCTGATTAAAAATGTCTTTTTATTTGCTAATTATGTTGTACTTCTGCAGTAACCAATTGTATAAACATTGGTTAACTTTAACCAAATGGTTAATTTAACCCAAGGTTAAATTTAACCATTTTGGTTTACTAATCATTAAAAAATCATTTAAACATTTAAAAAGGGCTGCCATTTTGGTACTGGTTACCGTTTATGTTAAGATTTAACCAGCATCTTAGACTTGGGTTAGATTTATTTGAGTTTTAACAAAAACAAAATTTGGTTAAGCACAAACAGAATTTTCTACAACAGTTAACCGAACATTTAACCAAAATTTTAACCAAAACTCTAATTTAACCCAGTGGTTAAAGTTAACCAATGTTTATACAATTGGGTGCTGTTGGTTATCAAGAAATGCTTTAACTTGTGTCTTATGCGTGTATTTTCCTTACATATTATATGCAATACAGTAACACCTCGATAATGAAACCACATTGCTATACGAAAAATCGGTCGTAATAAAGAGGTGATCTCATTATCAAGTTGAATTGCAAAGGAGTTATTAAAAACTGGCTCGAAAAATAACTAGTCGTTTTAACAAGATGGTCGTAATATTGAGGTGGTCGCTATGTGAGGTTTAACTGTATTTTTAATCCTGCTTTCATTTTTTTCTCGGTTAATTAAAATTTGCGCGACAAAATCTGCTCTGAAAATGTGTAAACATGTTCTTTTTCATACACAATTTGAATATTTTATGTAAAGTTCTCACTGTAGCGGTAAATTTCAAAACTGAAGGGGTTAGTGCAAGAAGTGTCTATATCCATTTTGACAAAGTAAGAGATTCGTACCTTCTTGCACCTTTAATTTAAACCCTTTAATTTTACGCAAATACATGACAAAACTATATCATAGATTTAATTGCGAATGCTCAGAAACCCGATAAACAATATTTGAAATATTCCAACAAATTTATGAAAATACTAACCACAAAATGATATTTTATTATTTATTGTCAATAATCTTATTTTATTATGTATTGTTTTTATTTTCTGTCTCAGATGGTCAGGAATATTTTGCTGATATTGAAGCCCGGGAGTGTGTGAACTGTGGAGCAATCTCCACTCCACTGTGGAGACGTGACGGTACGGGACACTATCTGTGTAACGCGTGTGGACTGTACCACAAGATGAATGGCGGTTTAAACAGGCCTTTGCTGAAACCCCAGAAAAGATTGGTAAGTCCGGTTTTATCCCGGTTTTGAAAATCGTTTTGTATGTCTGAGCAATTCATAGAAATCATCTTTTCCTCCACTGATTCTTGAATGGTTTGAAATGATAAAAACCTGTAAGGGCTGTAGATGATTCTGATGCTGCTAATGCTAATGTTGACGTTGATGATTTTGAAAATGATAATGAAATTATTACCAAAAGTTTTCTGGGTGAGTTTTTTGATGATTTTTATGAGAATTATGATGTTGATGTGAATGATAGTGATGACGTTGTTGCTCATGTTAACAATTTTGTAATAATGTTGTTTTTGACGACGAAGTTTGATGACGAAAATAATGATATTGCTATTGACGTTCGTGCCGATGATGACGCTAATGATGTTGTTGATGATGTTAATGTAAATAATGATGGTGATTATGATGCTCGTATTAATGTAAGCGGTCTTGATAATTACAATATCGATAATGCTGACAGTGTTTATTATTGTACTGCTGCTTTTGGTGAATATGTAAATGACAAAGCTGACAAAATTGTTGTTGATATGGGTCGTGAAGATGCTGGTGAAAAAGTTGCTGTTGGTTTTAGTGCACCAGATATATTGGTCAGAAAAGTTTTTCAACACGAAGCTTACAATGATTGCGATAAATTAAAAACTTCTTTCTACGTGCGGTTCAGGACTACTTCATAAATTAACAATCGTACGTAAATCTACATGTTACGTGTAATTTCATTTAAGTTCGATACAGTTCACCAACTAAAATGTGTGCAGTTTTGGTTGAAATTAATTGCTTTAGTCCCGGAAAACTTGGCCTATGCTCAATATTCAAATTAGTTGAATTATCATTCATTTTATCTACATCTGATAAATGTATTTCGTCTATGCATTTAGATTCGGATTTAAAAGCAAAATTGAGTAACATATTAGCGAATTTCGTTGTCAATTTGTTTTACTAAATTCAGGAATGTGTGTGTCACTCAAAGTGAATCAGATAAAAAAGAGAAATGTTCTGGAATTCATGAAGTACGAAAAAACTTCGCGTAGTCATCATATTACTACATTTTGACAAATCTTTTTCCGAATTAAAAAAAAATATTCGGATAAAATTGAATATTCCGAATGAAATTGCCTGCATTTAATTTTTAGTAAATGAAAGAATTATTTTTTTGCAAAAAAAAACCGCGCATGAACGGCGCATGCGCTGTTTACACATGAGACTGGGAATTCTATTTTCACGGTGTCTATATTACGATAACTGGTACCTTTCTTGGGTACAAAACAGAACGCATTGCGCGAATCACCAGGGAACCAGTCACCAATATATGCTTGTAGTCAGAGATTTTTTTAAAAATATTTATTTCTATTTTTAGAGTGACGGTGATTATCAGTCGTTTTACCCCACCCACCCGTACATGACAGGCATGGGACCCTGGGTGAACAATGGACAGTTTATAAACAGAGGCAAAGTACGCAATTTTATTATTTCAATAATTTTAGTAAATTAGACCAATTGCATGGTGGGTGGGGTAATTTGTTAATGCTAAATTCAAATCCGACCAAATTGACTGCAAAACATCTTGACATTGAACATTTTTATTTTTATTTAGTGCACTTTAACCTATTTTATTTGTACAATCAAGTTGTATCACATTTAATTTCAATTTTTTTCTACATCCAGAGTGCCTCCAGAAGGGTTGGTCTTGCTTGTGCGAATTGTCACACCACAACAACAACGTTATGGCGTCGTAACAGTGAGGGAGAACCTGTTTGTAACGCTTGTGGGCTTTACTACAAACTTCACGGGGTAAGTAAAAAAAATATCCTCACTTTTCGATGTCAAATCAGTACATGCATATCAAATTTATAAAACTAGGTGTATAACCAGTGTCTATAAGGTGTTAGGCTATCCTTAAAAATTGTTTGTTTGCAGTTATGTGAACGACTCGGTTATAAATCCCCAGACCTTAACTTTCTTGAGATTTTGACAAATATTTTCCTGCCTTATTTCATTTTTTTGGTTTCCAGAACAAACACATAACGTTAACTAAACAATGCATGCTTACGTACCTACCCACTTTTAAATGCTTGGGTCATTTAACAACAAACAAACATTTTTTACGGACGGCCTAATAATTATGTTTTGTTATGCTTAATATGTACATTTTAATGTGATTGACTAATCTATATTGTTATATTAAAGCCAATATAAATAAAGGATACACCGATTAACCGTAAATCGAATGTTTGTCGAACTTTTGTCACGTACATGAATTATAATTGTGGAGCGAATCATTATGCGTGCGAAATGTTTTGGCGCGAATGAAAATACGTCTATTAATCTATCACGTATCTTTGGTTTCCAGGTTAACAGGCCACTAGCTATGAAGAAGGATGGTATTCAGACAAGAAAACGAAAGCCAAAGAATATTAAAACAGCGGGTGGAAATAACTCAGATTCCAGTAATGGAAAGTCAGACACAAATGGTAAAATATATTTATAAGTATACCTTATTTTAAAAGTCATTAGTGCGTCTGTACGCATCAAGAGATTCCTGCTTACTCGCAAATCCCGATTAAATTTGGTAAAATCACTCCCAACATTTCCACACAAATCATTAGCAAATTCAGAGTTAAAATAAAATCATTGGGGATCTTTGTGGCTAAATTTAACTCACAGGCAGGTTAATTGACCAAAAATGCTAAGGGAATTCGTTTTCTGGAAATTGTCACTTTGTGAATGAAAAAAATATTATCAGAATGCATTAACATACTATTGTCAAGTATCTTATAAGTGATTGGTTGCTCATTAAATACACCGTCCACATATTGACCAATGGCAACGCTGTATTCTGAGTTTTTCCCTAACATATATAAAATTGTATTGTTACTGTTCAATGAGATCTAAGAATGTATTTCCAGTATTCATCCTAATTCTCCGAAAAAAATATGTCACTGTGATCATAAAACAAACGAGCCATTGAGGTACGAACCAAAAATTTTACAATTTACTACTGACGAAAAATTCTGAAGTCTTTAGGCCATATCTAGTTGTCATAATATTTTCAATTATTTCATTAGTTTATTTCAGAATTATTTTCAATTAAAACTAGATATGAGTTTTAGAACTATTTTCAATTATTTCATGATTTTATTTCAGAAAAACGTCCAGTCGTGTCACCAAGCAACGAAAACAACGGTCCAAGAGAAAATACTACTGCTGATGACGCTATTTCCGGTCCAGGAAGAATGCATCAAATGACGTCATATCCGGTTGCGGTGAAATCTGACAGAGAGAGTCCAAAAGATAATCACAATGGATATGCTCCTTCGTTTCTTACTCTAACACCGCCAAAAGCAATAGGGGACAGTAGTTTAGAAAAGGAAGGTCACCATTATCAGCATTTGAGTACGCATGCGCAGCAACTTTATGCAACAGGCCAAAATTCAGGACTTAATATGGGAATTGTAGCTACGTAATTGAAATAGCTGTTAGGAATACCCTGTAAGCAGCATTATTGCAATATGTAATATATTCACCGTGCCTTGTTCGTTTATGTTCGTGAATCTCCGTGAATGTTCGTGAATTTCCGTGACGTTCCGGTGAAGGACCGTGACAAAAGTGCCATAGTTTGTAAATTGTGTAGAGTAGATGAACATGTATCTAGTTTTGTAAATATTCTTAACAAAAGAACATAAAAATCGTGTTAATGCTTTGAACTTGATAATTATGACGTCATATAAAGGATTATGACGTCATATAAAGGTATATTTTTTCAGAAATGAAAACCTGGTATATAAATGATATTATGTATGTTGGTCAAGTTTTGATGAAGATTGGTATATAACTGAATGTTTTTACTGGAATAATGAATTCAGCATTTTTGTCTTTAACAAAAGTATCAGACAAGGCTTTTTGTGTATCTTAACTCTTTACGGTAACTCTCTCCTGATTGGAAATTACCATGTTACTATAGCAACACATTTCAACATTTACCAAAACATCTTTAAGTGATAAATAAATGACGAATTTAGAATATGAAGATCATTGTATGTTAATTTCAAATTATGGTGTGTCACACAAGATCGATTTTGAATCTTAAAATGTACAATAGTACAATTTAAACTAAGTGTTCGTGTATTTTTTGTTTAAAAAAACTGATTAAGTAAATTGGTATGGAATAAATTATTATATGAAATACACTTAATGTATATGATTACACGTAAAATTTTGATTGAAACTTTACCAGAAAATCAGTTTTATTGACAAAAAATTCTCTTCGGGACACTTTTGCGTTTTTACGTCGGTTTACTGTATCTGTGACCTTTGATGAAAACTTAGTACGAATGATTTTTTAACGTACAAAGATTTTAACACCTTATTTTGACTGTTGTCACATTTTTGTGTATAATTTATGCTTTTTTTGTACATATATTAAAGGCACTTTTTCACATTTTTTTTTTGTTAAAAACGAACTATAAGTTGTAGTAATAATGTACCTATGTTTTATTTATAATTAGAAAGTTAAATATTACTGTTTAATTCTATTAATACCGCGTGACAATGCGAGATGTCCAATACAAAATTAGTACACAATAACCAGCGTATATCGGAGCCTCTAAAAAACCGGACTTGTCCGAACCTTGAAAAGTCCGGACCGGAACAATTCTGGATTAAAAAGTTTATTCTTTTTTAGACAAAAATATGCAAAGATGTTTTACATATATATTCATATTTATGGAATAAAAAGTGTTAACCGGCAAATTGGGCCGGATATAGCATATATCCGGATTAGAAGGACCCGGAAGTTCCATTGGTTAATTATAAAAGTTGTGCCCGGCCAACAGTCATTTCTCTACTCGATGATTATTTATTGTGCGGGAGATCAATCATTCAATAATACATGTTTAAACAAATCAAGATCTTCACGCAAGATTACAGTAAAACACGGTTATAGTAAACTCTTCACTATCTGAACAAATACTTCAAGTTGTCCGTATTTCACTCTATCCTTTACGTTTAAGTAAAGAAATACTTGATCGTGGATTATGATTACTTCACTATCCGATCTTACACCCTGTCTGAGTGCACTATAACTGTATTTCACTGTACTTATACGTAATAAATAAATAGTAAATGTTCGCATGCTATTAAAAACTTTGGTTTTTTTGCACGCATTTGGCTGTTTGTCTCAAATCCACTGTAGCTGAGTGTTACACTGAAAATATATGAGTAAAAAGAATTGATGTTTGCGAAAATTGTTTGTATATGTTTGTAAAAATCAGTATTGATAATAATTGTTCATTTTGCCTCATTTTTGTGAGACCAAAAGTGTAACAAGATGAATATGTGCTTAAACAAATAAATGTAATTTTTACTTCTATACTGTTGCGTTTTTATCTTCGTCGTAAATTCATTACAGCGGATCGTAAACACTAATCGTAAATATAAATACAGAAGACATGCACTAATATATACAGTATACAGTTAACTTGTATGTACAGGCCGTCTTTGGAACTGTGAAAAAGTGTGGGTTTTTTTCGTCGGAAGCGGTCAATATCCGGTATTTTCTTATCACGTGGTATAGTCACGTGCTTTCTTATGAAAAATGCATTCTCTCAGAGTCACATGTCAACAGTAAAATGACCAACGCATAAGGCGTGGCCACTTACACAAGTCCTAACGTGTCCTATGGCTCAAAGTAACCCGAAAAAAACATGCAAGGGCCAAATAAGCTGGTAGGTGATCGACACTAGATGAAATCTAAACACCGCGGCGAGGATTTTAAGGGGCGGTAACTCTAGTACAATTTCTGACTTTCTGGTCTCCGTTCCGTCTTTTAGTGCATCAAAGTAAACAGGAACCAGTTTAGATTTCTAAGTGCGAAATATGAATATTGGAAATATCACAAATCACACAAAACAACCACAGGGCTATACTGTAAACGAATGCACGATAAAAGGGGCGAGGGCCTGTATACAAAGGTCACTAAAGGGAGATTATAAAGCGGTCTTTATGCACAATTGTCATTGATCCAGAGGTTAATTTGATCTTTCGGGTCAATATACGTGTGTTTAATAGTAACAGTTGGGGATCTTACAAGATGCTGTCAGCTCTATTTTGGCAGTACAGTCAAACCTGTGCTTGCGACCACCTCCGAGTAAGGACCACCCATGTTAATAAAGGTCATTCTTTGAAAAACCGTCACTGATTATTTAGAACAAACTGACCTCCAAATAAAGGCTATCTGTTAATAGAAGCCATATTTTGTCTTTCGCAAGGATGGCCTTTGTGCACAGGTTTGACTGTATTTCGAATTTCACTCAATAATGCAACGTACGGTGCAATGCTAAAAAATGTAACACTAGATTTAATTTTTTCTGTCGTTTGAATTATATCTCCGCATGCTTTACGACTTATGTAATGGAAATTAATGATAAACACAGTGACTCATGTGTGAGCCTAGCTTTTATTTACGAGCGAATGGTGATGATTGCGTTTAGGCGAATTACCCTAATATTCCGCGCCATATTGACTCATAATCTGAACCGGAAGCGGGAATTTAGCCCCAACCGCAAACAAGTCGGATAATCGCCATGAAATTTATATTCATGAGACAAAAATAGCAACTTTTACATAGATTCACATGAATTAACCGCTGACATGCCATACTGGTTTCTATTAAAATGGTGAACGCCCAGCTAGGCGGCACGGCGTTTAGTATTACCATCATGTCAGCGTCAATTAGCCGGAGTCACGTACGGGCTGTTAAAGGATTAATATATAGGTAGACTTTCGAGTCAGGATTTATTACTACAGTGAAATAAATTAAAATGGTTTAATATTTAATGAGCTTTAAAAGTAACATGTGACTTCGATAAAATAATATTCGTTGTATCATGAATTGTTAAAAGGTCGTTATAATATAGAACACATCGTAAGAATTGCTAACTAGTGTTAAAAGTACAGGATTGGTAGATCAGTCACCGGAAGTAACCTCCAGCTGTGAAGTCACGCACTTCTTATATTTCCTGTAAAAATGATACGATAGAAAAATTACAGTAAAGCCTCACCTTAAGGACACCTCGCTATTACGGACACCCCACAATTACGGACACACGACAATTATGGATTCTTTTCACCAGAACCACCGCTATTCGTAATAGAGGATTTTTACTCTACTTCATAATTAGTTAAAAGTCGGACTGGTCAGAACAGAAACTTGGTTGAGATCCGTCTTCAATTTCTAGTTTCGTTCAAGTTTAATTTTATATATAGCTTCGTTCGTTAAACTAAACATCATTGAAATGTAAAACAGCAGGAGTAAATTACAGTCAAACCCGTGTTTGCGGTCACCTCCGAATAAACACCACTCTGTAAATAAAGGCTATTCTTAAAAAAAATCTTAACTGATTATTTAGAACAAACTGATCTCCGAATAAAGGTCATTAGTCAATAAAAGGTTACATTTTGTCTCTCCCAAGAGTGGCCTTTGTTCACAGGTTTAACTGTACTTCAAACTTATATGTTCCTCATCAAATTTGGTACGGATTTTACAGAATTTTCATCAATCAATCTTTCTGACTTCTGTCTAAAGTTTATTACCAACATTCAGCGATAACCTTGACTGGATTCTGGGGTTTAAACCCAATCTAACATTCCATTATGAGTGAACCCGGGCGTTTATATCATTTTTGTATCAGTAAATAGATTGTGTTCAACAAAATGACCCGTGGCCGTGGTCCAGTGGTTAGTGCGCTGGACTTGTAACCAGGAGATCCAGGTTCGAATCCCGGTTGCGGCAGGTCATACTCTTCCATGAAAATTTGACAAATGTCGATTTTCCTCCATAAGTGGAGAAGTTGCCGGCTCCTTGTGGAAGGGTAAGTTAGTACTGGTTAGTATACAGTCCGGGAAAACTGGATAGGTGAACCGGTCGCCGTATATAACTGAAAAATCGTTGAAAAACGGCGTTAAACCCCAGTGACAATAAGTCACATAAAAACAAACATCAACAAAATGCTTAATCTAGAAGGAACTTACAATTATCCCACCGTGTCAAAACGAATGTTGTTCAGTTGTTGACCTTCGTGGTCATAAACTTGCATGTCTAACATTACATGTCATAAACATTTTGCTAATTTTCGTAGAAGATCTTGTGTTACTTCGAAGTGACACTAATACGCTAGATTTATTCCAATAAGTATTTCACGCGCATCAAACACGCGCATAGCCCCGCCCACATCGCCGGGAGAAGCAATTATCCAATTTCTTCATAGCGGGAGAATCAATTATCCAATCAACCTTTTAATTAATGTTCACTTATATTAGTGTAGCCTTTCGCCTTTGTGAGGTTTAGAATTTTGGCATGTAGTAATTAACCAATTTAGTACCGTGATAGGTAAATAAGAGAAAAATTAATGCGAGTTAAGCAATTCGCGTTCCGGCGGACAAGTCTGTGTTATACACCTGAGGGGGGTATTATGCAAACAAATGAAATATCAAAAACTCCATAAAAAGAAATAAATTGAAAACGTAGTTCATCTTCAGTTCTAACATTGGGGTTCGTATGGATCATTTCTTCACCAGCTTTTTGTTTAAAACATCAAAATACTATATTTCCATTTTTTAAAAAAAGTAAAAAAAATCCAAAGAATTACATGCCACATTCAAATCCATGTTTCTAAACAGACAACATAGTCAGAAATGAACCACCACGGCAAACACCATCGTACAACAAAAATATGCACAATTAAGCAGCAAAAATACAAACCAGCCAACATGGCTACCACCCATCTCCGTTAATCTACTTTGATAGATTTGTGTATTAGAAATTTTATAGATACACGTGACGTTACGTGTCACGTTACGTCATAACATAAAATTCGGCCAATTATTATTGCTAATTCATACTTAATTTACTAATAACCGAAAATTATTTACATCCGGTGTACAGAAGTACCAAATTCATCTAGGTCAAAGTCTTCAAATTTAAATTTGAAGCAGTCTGACCTCACAGAAACTGAACTACGAATTGATTTTAAAGATGTTTTTAATGAAAGGAAAACTACATATACAACGCAATACTGATAGATTTTTTTTTCACTCATCAGCGTTTCAATGTTAGAACATGTAGTGTCAGGAATGTCAACAATCCCTTACGTCATTGGTTAATCATGTCACGTGATACGCCTCATTGACAAAATGGCCGACACTGACGTTTGAACGACATTTTCATGAGTTTCAGCAATCTGGTGAATGCAGAATTTACCGAAACACGACTTCCTGATTGACCCTTAGACCATAAATTACGCGAGCAAATATTACGATAATGTTATTTTAACGGTCAGCCCATTAATCTCCCAGAACACACCATACAGGAAGTCAACCGTTGCGCATGTCAATCTGACACGTTTAATTGAATTTATTGGCATTTTTTTATTCGGAGAACTTTCCGTAAAAATAAACCTTAGTTGTTATTTTGACAAACAAGAGAAGTATTTCATAATTTGTACCAAAAAATAATATCACGCGGAGCACTTCTGTGTTTTGTGTTCGTATTTGAGGCTTTGTGTGAAATGATACGATTATTTTAATTGGTTGTACGCGCACACATCTTAAATTTCTTTATACATGTGAAATATTTTGCGCATAAAATATGTTATGTGTGCCTGTAAATATGTCTGGTGTATAGCTGTATTTCCATGTGGCCAAGAATCAATTCACTTTGTTTGTTTGTTTTGTTTTTATGTGACCTTTTGTCACGAGGGTTTAGCACCGTAGTTTCAACAATTTTTCAGTCATAAACGGCGACCGTTTCACCTAACCAGTTTTCCTGTACTGTATACTAACCAGTACTAACTTACCCTTCTACAAGGAGCCGGCAACTTCTCCACGTACGGAGGAAAATCGACATTTTGTCAAATTTTCATAGAAGTGTATAACCTGTCGCGACCGGGATTCGAACCCTGAACTCCAGGTTACAAGTCCAGCGCACTAACCACTGGACCACGGCTGTGGCTATCAATTCACTTTGTAAAGTCTTTTTTTTCAAACCCTAGCAGTAGTTAAAACAATCGACTTCTGTACGAGATTCTACTTCCAACTTCCGGTGGAAAGCTAGGTCATATACATGCTAACGTATTAAACATTATTTATAAATTATTTTAAGCAGAAAAATATCTCAGCTGTCCAGTTTGATGCGAGAACAACTTCATGAAATAAATGACAAAGTTTAGAACACGAAATTGTGGATAATATCTAAATAAGATGCGGGTATATTTACTTAATGTCGACGTTCTTATCTCAGACAAACACATATCCGTACGTATAGGTGTACCAACATCTCCACTTTAATCAAATAACAAAAATGTCATACCGGCCATTTTAAATCTATTTTAGCAGCGAATGTCAAGCCACCCACGCTTGAAGCTTTGATAAATTAATTGGGTCAATGGGAAAACTTGTTGAACGGCGATTTAATGAATTAATTTCTGTCATCCGGAATTAATTACATCCGAAATAACGTAAACTTCTCAACGGAACGATGTATTTTTCATGTCAAAGTCTGTCAAAGATGAATGTGTTTTTTTCTCGATTCATCTTTCAGCAAATGTTATTGAGGTACACGTCTAATATATGTACACTTGTCTAAAAAAATGCAACTTTGGTTATTTTAATGTTTTAGTGCGTAATTGTTGTTTTTCAGAAACAGGGTCAAAACCGGTTTATTTGCATGTTTGCTAGCGTCAGGTTCCATCGTGGACTCTCATGATCATTTTGAGAAAACATGCATCTTATCTCCGCCGAGAAATTTGAAAAAAAACATCAACCCAGTGGTCGCGAAAATTGGTGACAATTCAGTCAATTTTTCAACAGTATGATTATGACAAAGCTTCAATAAATTTTGAGCATGGTGAATATCCGGCGTTATTCTTGAGTACTGTCCCTTCAAAAAAAATGTATTAAAATTCGGTAAATAAGCAATAAATACATGTTTTTACCCAACACTTGTTAAAGTGTAAGACTTTTTTGGCAATGCAATGACCAATCTAAAACTTTCATTCGGTGCGAAATAAGATACCGAACTTTTCATGGTTCGTACAGAAATTTTGAGAATTGAAGAAGATGCAAAAATCCAGGGACCCGGACCTTTAGTGGTCCGGAATATACTAAAACGGTCAATAGTTTTTCACCTTATATAATTGACAGTTCCTAGCCAAACATTCTACACATTATTCGCACGATGTGATCATAAAAAGTTTACATTTTTACATTTTTACATACTACCACACAAAACGTACTTTGTACGCACAGATATACTTTATATATTTTAAATGGTTGAATTCCTGGACTGTTTAGTAAATAAGAATCGCTTCATTGTTACACCAAAATACCCATAACATTAATAGAAGAGAATTTTCAATAACGTGATTTAGTTAAAGGGCACACGACCCCGACATAAATAAGAATTTTATTCCGCGTTTGAATATTATGCCCGCTGTGAGTAAAGTGGCTATTAACTAGAAATGTAGTGATAAGCGTTAGATTACAATCAGGAAGTTATTACGCGAAAGAAAATAAACCCTGCTACACGTGGAGGGCTAGATGGCTTTTTGTTTATGTTGCCGTCTGTAGATCGTATTTATATTTGTTGAAATAACTTACAGTAATACAAAAATATATATGACTAAACTAACTCGGGATGGGTAGTTATTGGCGATCTTTTTTCTCTCTCTCTCATTTTTTAGAACACAGTCAAATCTAGTTTATGTACAAAAGTTGTCTTCCATATCCAACACTTCGGTGATAGAAAGCAACTAAATGTACGAATGCTTTTAAAAGTAAGGTTTATATTTTTACCGGTTTTTAATTCGTTCAAAGTCGTAATCCTGACAACACACAATCACAGACAACAGCCACTTAAAAGTCGTATCTCTAACATGACTTACTGTCACTTCTGTTTTGTCACCAGACGTCTGTTTTAAGACAGCGCCTGCGTCTTTAGCACCTCATTTCCTAAACCGGACCTCTGTTTATATAAACTGGACCTCTGTTTATAAACCGGACCTGTGTTTATGAACCGGACCTCTGTTTATAAATCGGACCTGTGATTTTATACCGGACCTGTGTTTATAAACCGGACCTGCGTTTATATACTGGACCTGTTTTTATAAACCGGACCTATGTCTATAAAGCGGGCTCCTGATAATAAACCGGACCTCTGATCATAATCCAGACCTCTGTTTAGGATACGTACCTCTTTTTATAAACTGGACCTCTGTTTATGAACCGGACCTCTGCTTATAAACTGGACTTGTATTTATAAACCGGGCCTGCGTTTATATACTGGACCTCTGTTTATGAACCGGACTGGAATGCGACTTCTCACCGCGTGCGTGTTAAAACGGGATATAAAATCAAAGAAATTTAATGTAGCACTTGACTGACATCCCACTTATTGATGAAACAACAGTTGAATCCAAAGTCGGTGATTTACATCTCATTCACCAAACACGCAACCTCATATACACTCATGTGTTTGCTGTATTGCTTACGAAATCCTCTTCCGCGAACATTTTCCTGAACGATATACGACACAAAAAATCACCATTTTTTATTACATAACGGACAAGATCGTCTGCTGTACGTTGACAGACATCAGCTGAGGAATCTCTTATATTGTTAATGTCTAGTTTTATACGATAATTAGACTCGAATGATTCGCTTAGAGTAAAAGTTATGTTTCTGCGTCGGCTAAATGACATATCATGCGAGGTAACTCTGTCGGGCAATAAATTAATCACGTGACTAATAAATCAGTCACGTGAAAACAGCTGAATTCAAAATGGCGGCGATTTTTATGCATAGAATTGCAATTAATATGTCAAATTAGAAATTTTATATTTGTATATGATAGAAACTAACAGAGGTCCTTGTATAAATGTCAGAAAGTGTTTGAAAAGCGTTGGTTTAAATTTGCTGTCTGAGTTAGTCTGACATAGAGAGGCAAGAAATATTCAATATTAATAAAACTATATTTTCAAATGACCCTTTTACCAGCAAATCACATACAAGAATAAATTAATTATTGTCCATATCTTATTTTTAAAAGTGGGTATTCTTTCGCCCACCCCCAAAAAAGCGTCTTTTGGGTATCTCAGAGACATAAACTTGCGGTGCGAAAAAACTATTATTTGTCGGCGGCCTTCTTATTTAGAGCTCGATTTGATTTAAGATGTTTTAATAATGGCATTTCTCTTAGGAATATTATTATCATTATTATTAAGTAATGGTAGATTAATCCAATTTTGAACACCGGCCACCTTCAATAAAAGCTTTTCTTCATACGCACTTAAAAAGACATTTTTGACAAAGGTCTAGTAGTTAAAATTTACAAATAAAGGTCTTGCAGTCTTATAATTACATTCAACAACACTGATGGTTTATAAATGCGATAATGTAGAACGCATAAGTTTGAAAAAAACTACTCATATTGACCAAACATCAGTTTCCACGAATCGGGCCGTAGTTTAATCAAAATTCCACAATAATGTTTCACCCCAGGGACACATTATACTATCACAGAACGTTCGTTTTCAAACGGTCGTATATTAAGAATCGTAAAGTAAATCTCACAGGATAAGTCATTTTCTGTGAATCTTATCAGATACACGCACCAGCGATTTCGCAGTTCGCTCGTGCGTTGCACGTGCGTTAAACCGGCGCGCGCAGCATGTGAGAAATACATTCATAGTATTCGCACTATAGGATAAATAACTTTATCAAATCTACCAAGGGAGTGTTTATCGCAAGCTATTTGCAAAATGATAATATCATATTTGTTCTATTTAGAATAACATTAAAAGTCAGCGAGTTTCATCTTGTGTAATAAACCGTGGAACGGTCCTGATAATTTCCTCTTTTTAGAATCATGTCATGTTTTAGAATAAAGTTTTTTGTGGGGTGGTGGGGAAGGGGCAGGGGAGTGGAGTTGGGGATACGAAAAAAAAGATACCCAAATGAATCCGGAGGGAGGAAGTATAGTTTGTATAAGGTCGCGACCGTGGTTCAGTGGTTAATGCGCTGGACTTGTAACCCGGAGATCCGTGTTCAAATTCCGGTCGCGGCAGGTTATACCCTTCTATGAGAATTTGACAAAAATGTCGATTTTCCTCCATATGTGAAGAAGTTGCCAGGAAAACTGGTTAGGTGAACCGGCCGCTGTATATAATTGAAAAATTGTTGAAAAACGGCGTTAAAGCCAGGGACAATTTCACATAAAGAAACAAAAGAATTGTATATTTTTTATGCATCGTAGAGCGGTTACAGAATGTTTCACAATTGCAATTACAATGTTGTTTCTAAACATTAAGCCAAGAACAGACGTTTTGGATCAGTATTGTCTATGCTTTAAAGATACCCACATCAGATTGGCACCAGAAAATGTATTTACCATTTTTAAACAAATTCTGCAATGACATCAAAGACGAGAAGTTTTTAGTGTCTTTCCTGCATTTGCTAAAAGTACTTATAGTAAATATGAAAATAGATTACAGTGAAAACTCGCCTAACGATATCTCCTATATTACGACCATCTGGATAAAACGATCCCTTATTATTGGACCGCCTTACAAGACGTCCTCCATGTTTCAAAACTTGATAATGAGATTAACACTACCGCAGTATTAACACTACCTCAGTATTAACACTACCTCAACATTAACACTACCCCAGTATTAACACTACCTGAATATCAACGCTACCTCAGTATACATACTACTTTAATATTAACGCTTACTTAGCATTAACACTACCCGAGTATTAACACTACTTCAATATTAACACTACCTCAGAATTAACACTACCTCAATATTAACACTACCTCAGTATTAACACTACCTCAATATTAACACTACCTTAGTATTAACACTACTTCAATATTAACACTACCTTAGTATTAACACTACCCGAGTATTAACACTACCTTAGTATTAACACTACCTCAGTATTAACACTACCTCAATATTAACACTACATCAGTATTTATACTACCTCAATATTAACACTTTCTCAGTAAAAACACTACCTCAGTATTAATACCTCAATATTAACACTACCTCAGTATTAACACTACCTTAGTATTAACACTATCTCAGTATTTATACTACCTCAATATAAACACTTTCTCAGTAAAAACATCCGTGTATTAACACTACCTCAGTATTAACACTACCTCAGTATTAACACTATCCGTGTATTAACACTACCTCAGTATTAACACTACCTCAGTATTAACACTACTTTAGTCAATCTTCCGAGGAGGTTCTAATTTCCGGTGTAGTAGTATAAGATGAATTAGGGGCTGCATGCATACAATATTAAATATTGCTCTTCCAACAGGGGAATTAAACCTGTAGGGTACAATAAGGGAGACTTCTCCACCTAGGATCACGTACAAATCATTCTCTATAATACGCATGCGCAAGTTAAGGGACCTGTTCTGCACGTACATTAATTTCCTGCGTCAGAATCGATCCAGATTTTTTTCTGCTGTGTAAAATAAAAGATACGGCCGCCAAAATTATCTGCACAATATTTGTCTTAGAAGGAATATATATATCGTTTATAGTGTTGTAATGTAAGCATGTAACAGGCAATCCAGATATTTGGATTCGCTTCTGTTTCTCATGGACGCTTTGAAATTTCATCCGGACGTCCAAGGGTCACGTGATTTTCAATCATGCGCAAAACTAGGCAAGACTATGTTGGCACATTTTCAGAAAAATAAGCTGAAAATCGGATGAGTTTGAATCAAGAATGCACAGGCAACGTTGAAATTTGAATTTTATCCCAATTTTATTTGATGCAACAAATGAGGCGAGACGCAGACGGCCATGTGCAAGAGCCGATCTGTGTAGCAGAAACGCTTTACAAGTTACACGGTGTCTTGTTTAATAACCTATCCGTGAAATTTACTAAACACCAGGTGATTGAAAATTTAGTGAATTAAAGACGTAATTGGGACAAATAACTACATAATTGCATTTAGTTTAAATAAACCTAAGAGTCAATTTTACTGGTAATGACAAATTAGTGTCAGGGTACCGGTTACTTGCAAAAACCGTTTTATTATATACAGTAAAACCTCACTTAGCGGCAGCCTCAAAATTGTGGCCACTTTATCATAAAGACCAATTCTTCCACTCGAGAATAAGAGCAACAATGACGGTTTTCAAAGAATGACCTTTATTCACAAGATGACCTTTATTCGGAGGAGGCTGCAAGCACAAATTTGACTGTATTTGACATTTATTGGTGTTGAAATGTTGAAATAGTCTGATGAAATTATTAAGGTCTTTGCTTTTGTTTGGACATGGGCACATTATCATTAAAATGTATTTTAGAATTATTTGTTTCAGCCATTAACTGCATATTTACATACATCAAATATTTTGTTGTGACTTTTCGTACAGAAAAATACTATCACGACCAGCAACTCTTCACTTGTTGTGTTTGTTCAGGCTTACATTGTATTCAGTTTTTATAATTATACTGAATAAATATCATAAAGTTAAAAAAGGTGCTCTTTGAATACGTTCTCGATATTTTGGCAATGGATTTTGGATTTTTTTTGTCAAAAGTTTAAAACAAAAACTACTTAACCGACTCCCACCCTGGACGGTGTTCAAATTTTGGCCAGGTGTTTAAGCTGAAACCTAGGATTCCATTCACCAATTCACGAAAAAATTAAACACGGTTGATATAAGAAACCAGCTCCATAGATAATCTTCAATCGTTTTATCATATTTTATCAGATTAGAATTCAACAGCCCTGTTGCATTTCACCATGTTGACTTAAGCGAAAGATTATATAATGAAATTCGTGTGTACAGACAGCATGTTTAAAATAGCAGAGCTGATAAGCCCCCGCTGAACAGATAGATATGTACATGTCTGCAGTGCCATCTATCATTAAATGGGTTACTTCACTCAACACTCATCCCCAACATTGAAATCCAAGTTTTCGATGTTTTTTTGCAAATGTTTTTTTTGTCCAACCCGCTTATAGCTGAAACTAAATGTTTTAAAATTATCCGATATTTTTTACAACAACATAAGAAAATAATAAATATAAAAGATAACGGAATATACCGAAAATATACGATTTTTAACGAAATCTCTCACGATAATTGAATGTGGGTTAAACAGGATCCATGGCGATATCATGGTCCAAGAGTTAGGGGACCCGGATTCCATATTCGTTGGACATGGGTTCGATACCCGTAAATGATGAGATTCCGTCAGAGTTCAAGCCCTCAGTACCGGAAACAAAGAAAAAAAGGGGAATGGTTTTCGGCATATGATCGATATCGGTGTAAAATCCATCATTAATGATAATCGCTTTTTTTAAGAAGCTCTTCAAATCTACTATGTACAGAACATGACACTTTCTCAGAGGAATCCTGATGACTTCCCGTTTAGGCAAAAAAAAATATGTGTTTAGGGGAACCCGACCGTACCTAGCGAACCTCCATCCACCTGACTCAAGACTTTTTTTTAAAAAAAATGTCAACAGTTTGATCGTGGTTAACTGATTCGTGTTCGAAGTCAGTAAAATGATTTCACTAAAAAAGGCTTGATTTTTACCCTACCTAGAGGTTTTCGGACCTTTAAACACACAAGTTTTTTGCCTTATTTCCATGTCCTTTTAATGATTTACCTCCCCTGTCAGCAGGGTGGATAGTTGTGAGTGCATGTAATGAATACTAAATGTGGACTCTACTTAGCTCCTTAGCTCATGTTTTGGACAAGTTTAAAAACAATTCATTGACCGAGAATATAATTTGTCCTCCTTTTCTCAGTTCTACGAGGAAAAAAATGTGCAAAATCAAAATTTTAAGACATAATTTTCACCCAAAAAATCATTAAAAAAAGTTAGCCGTCGTTCATTTGAGACTTCGTATAAATTAGGTTGATGATAAGGTCCGTTCATGTCCGGTCCTGTATAATGCCAAATTAATTTTTAGAGTGACATTTAAAGTTTATTTTCCGGAACGGGCTTATCAGCGATCGACCGTGTGTCGTGTGTTAACAAGGGTTAATTCTAATTAGCGTGTCGTCTGATTGGTCACCAGTGTGTAATTTAATTACTCAAGAAAAATAAAACAAAATAAATGTTTCTAATCTTTTTGTACTAGAATTTATTAGCCAGACTCTGGCCGTGGTAAATGACCTAACCCGTATTTCTGATTTATAATACTAAGTTTAGATGATCGTCTTTGTATGAACTTTTAACAGTTACTGACTAAGTATTTATAAAATTTGGGGATGGAGTAACTTCATTCAACCATGTAGTTTATGTATACATTTTACAGTGATTCGATACCATGTCTTGTACATCGTCAATATCGATACCATGTCTTGTACATCGTCAATATCGATACCATGACTTCTACATCGTCAATATCGATTTTATGGTTTCTACATCGGCAATATTCTAAGACCAAACTATTCTATCAATAATCTGATGGTACAAATCAAGTGTTGAAGGTACGACATGAAGTTCGTAAAAACGTAAGTTTTTAACATAAAAGATTACGGTTATAAATGTCTGTCTAGCGGAACATGGCGTATTTTATAAGCGTCTATTGTTACTGTTAAAGATGCCGCCAACACATTTACTAATCATTAGATAAGTCTATTTATGCCTATTGCCCCGAAAGAGTTACCTCCCATAATAGTTTGGTTTAAACATAAAATTTACATCAACACACTTGTACATTACTTTGGGTCTAACGCCGTTTTTCAACAATTTAGTATGAGTCTAATTTGTACACAAATACAGTAAAACCTCACAAAGCGACCACTTCAATATAAAAGCAATTTCATTATAACGAATTAACGACCACCTATTTTTGGACCACTTTTCAATATTTCTTCAGTGTTTCATTATGGTAAACCTGGATTCTTTATGGCCAAAGATTGTATAAAAAATAATTATGATCTGTCAAAAAATATCGATACATCATGTATTTTTGGTCATACAATCAAACTATTGCTTTCAAATCACCGTCGAAACAAAACATATCCGAATGGATGATTTTTTTGTCACGTGACTCTGAAATGCCAATTGATTGGTTATCAGCTGCAGCTTTTACGGGTTATCAACAACGTCACAGAGGTTATCGAATCTCAATTAACTGCATTGTCAGGTCAATTATGTCTGTTATTTATTGTTTTACTTCAATTAGGAGAAATTTTTCCGCGTTAATGGTGTGTTTGTGGGGGGGGACTTGCATGTAAGCGGTATTTCAAAAAGAAATAACACCGCGAATTAGGGTGACAAAATCATTTTCCGCTAGAGGGCCGAAATCACGAATTTCTACCCTAATAATATTGTTTGGATTTTGCATTGTTTTAGTAGCAAAATGTCCCTGGCTGCGAGTAAAAACAAAGTAGTATACATTCAAACATTACTTTTATTTATAAGTTCGCCAAAGAAAATAAATTCGAGTTGAAACGTGGACTCTTACGAAGTCCCTAATGCGACATCCTATTTATTTTAACAAAAATATTCTTTTTTTTTATTTCGTTTTTACTAAATAATAATCCGTGATTTCTAAATAACAACTCGTACAAACGAAATGGCATTTCGTAAATATGTCACTTTAGGGGCTCCGTAGACCCTTGTGTCTGAAATATGTGTTTCTTTGTTGTTGCGTTTGTTCATGACGTAAATTACCCTTTCACAGGAATTTTAAACGGCTCATGCTTTGACGGGCTCTGTATGCTTACAGCAAACAAATTCATACACAGGAGCATTTTAGACGTAGCTATGAAAGGCAGAGGTAAGTAATTCTTATCTGTAGCTTAAACAACGTTATCACCATGGAACAAAATACGTCAAAGTTACGTTGATTAAATACCCAACTTTTATAATATTGCGTATTTACAGAGTTCGAATCCTGTGTTGGGGTTATCGCTCCTGAAAGTTTATATCAGAAATAGTTTTGATACGAAATCTGTCGAACAAACAGATTAAGATATAAAAGTCTAAACGTTTTTGAACGCTACCTTTTCAACGAGTACATACGGGCATTTTCATAATCTCGCGTTATCTCGGATAATCACTGTTAATCTCGGACGGTCCTAAGTTTGTGATAACTTAGTGGATATTTTGATAAAAGATGTCAAAACGAATCCACTTATGGAAATTGATGACAAAGTAAGCGACTATATTTTGAGGAAGCCGGCCGTTGTCGAAAGAAACAGTACAGACTTGTGTTGAATGCGTTTCGACTGTTTTTATTTCGGACAAAACTTGCTTCCAACATTTTTGGCACCAGACCGCTCCAAAGAAGAATTCAAAATAAAGACAAGAAACATATTCTTAATCCAAGACAATTGAAAAACATGCAGATAAAAGTTGTTCATCATTTTAAAAATAATTTAAACATACACATTGTAGTGACGTACGGACTGTTTTATGTGGTTGGTAATGATGTATAAATTAACTTGTGCATGAAGCTTTGAACTTAATTTTCTTTTTACATTAGCAATGTATTCATATATTGTTAATGAATTGAAAAATGCAGTTTAGGAAATAAAATGATTCCGTATGTATTATAAATTTTGATAAATAAAATTATTATTATTATTATTATTATTACGGATAAAATATGTTGTTTTATTAAAATTATTGTGCAAAAAATAAAAAATAAAAAAGGAAAAATATAGATATATTAATAGACTCACTGACTGCGACAATTCCGGAAGTACTGTATAACTTCGGCAATAAAACCGAAATAGGGACCCCGGCCCGGGGCCGCCCCCCCCAAAAAAAGGTTTGAATATCATAGTGGTCTGATTAACAAGTTGAAATATAAACCACTTCTTTAAAACCGATCCAAAAAAATAATGGTCGTTATAAAAAGGTGTTCAGTATATAGGGGTGATCGCAAAATGAGGTTCTACTGTATACGTGTAGTGTCATTCAACGGATCTTCACCACTGGAGACAAATTTCACTTCAGATTTTTAATAAACAAGAAATATATATATATAACCGTATTCATTATATCCCCGGGCATGAACTATTATTGAATGGTTCTATTTTTTGAAAAAAAGTTGGTGTTTTTTGTACATTTTAGCGATGAAAAGAACCATATTGTTAAAACAGGGTAACAACGGTGGGTAATAAATCTCCCACAATTATTTTGGTGTCAGTAAATCTTCGATAAAACAACATTTTCTGAATCCATGGGACAACAATCTATTCACGTACAGTTTGTCTACATTCTGACTAAGATAAATAAGCGCGGTCCGAAGTTTTTTTCAACCGTCTTTGCACGTTTTTTGTGCACGCGCTCGCCTCGATATTTTCGTTGCTTTTTCACACATAAAAAAATAAATGAAAAAAAATTGCGAGCATAAAAGACGGATGAAAATAATCCATAATTAACATCTGGCAGTATATTCATATTTTAACAAATAAATCTATTGCATGCTACAATTAACCGGACCTCACGATCCCGTGACATCCCGGAACGAGCTGACTGCATTTTAGCAATTATCCTGTAATCCACAATTTTTGTTTTTTTTTATTAATAAAAATTCTGTTCATTTTCTGTTTACACGCCTATTGAAAAATAATCTCCCTTATTACGGAAAATTATCGATAATTCTTGTTGCTATTTCGATAATATTTGATAAAATTGGATAAAACCTGACAAACGAGCTAGATTTATTGGTGTATTACCTATTTCTATTTTGCATCAAAATTAGATGGACAAACGTCTTAATATAAGACTTGTTCATTGAAGTAAAAAAAAACAAGATTTCCGTTGATAATCTTTATTTAATTCTTTAACGATTTTTCTTTCATAACATAAAACCATTGTGACAGAAACCAAATGAGCGACAAACACAATTGTTGATTTTTTTTAAATTATAGTTTTAGATTTTGTTACCGTTATTATTTTTATTATCAAGATCATGATTTTTAATATTATCAATTTATTTATTTATTTATTTATTTATTTATTTATTTATTTATTTATTTATTTATTTATTTATTTATTTATTTATTTATTTATTTATTTATTTATTCCATGATTTTAGAAGTTATGATTTTATAAACGAATTCATCTATGAAGTGACAATTTATAAGTTTGAAAAGGCATTAATGTCATTTTTTTAATAGTATACATTTGTTTATTATATTATACATGATCTAACACATCCCCAATTCTTAGCCACACTTTATAATAAAATCTAATTGAATAAAATGAATGAATGTAGTGTAATTAATAATTAATGAAGCCACCTGTTTGACATCACAGAGAAACGGCCTCATATAAACAAAATGGCCGAACAATTTATCCGTCAAAGACATTACCCAGACTTCGCCCATGAGACTTTACGATGCAACAAATCATACACAACTGTCGCTTTTTAATTTACTAATTATCATTTTATCAATAGAATGGAGCCCTTTGATAATTTTTATCTATTTATTGTATGAAAAGTTAGCCCTAGGTTAAAGTAATGTGAATTTTGTCGATGAAACATTGAAAGTATTTTTCGAGGTCAAAATTCGTTCATGAAATTGTTCCGAAATTATGGAAATTTTGATCGTTTCTGTTAGGGAGTTGGTCTTTAATAATTCAATGCAATAAGGGGCTGTTTACCGAGGTGTTTATTAAAAGGGTCTGATAGATTTCTCAGAATAATATCGATGAATATTTTTTTGTTATTAAACAACAATTACAAACACTTGTAATAAACAAAGTTTATTCCTGAAAAAAAAATCAGTAAAAATATTTCATCATTTTTTTTTCGTTTCTTCTATATTTCGCTAGGCACCAATTTTATGAATTTACGATCAAATCTTACGGAGAAATTGGAGTGAATTGTCAATACGAGTAAATATGATATTTAAACTAAATCTCATCATTCATTTGTGCATATTTTAGAATGAATTATGATAAAAACATTAAAATTCTCGTTCTGTATAATATAAGAAACCTATTGCATATGAAAGTTTTTTTTAAAAATTATGTGTAGTTTTATTTAACCATAAATTTTGAGACTTAAACGTAATCTCAAGCTTATTAACCCGCAGGCCACGATCTCATATAATCTCATCATATAATCTTGACGTTAAAACCCAAGCAAGGAAAACATAATTTTACTAGAAGTTGAATATCATTTCATGTTTTTTTAGATTTTTTTTTCAATCACGAATGTTGAATGAATTTCGCACGAACTCCACGCTCAGCGTTAATTCTGGTTCGGGCAAGTTAATTTCTTCGAGATAAGTCTTATCTGCGCATGTCTGACCCAATCACCCATGATGCAGTGCGCGGCTTTGCCATTCGCGTCAAGAAACGACTTTCTTAACGCCCTAAGTAATATTTATGACGTTTGAGGGGGTTCGTGAAAAATTAGAATAGAATTTATTCATATTTCATGCCGTGTTTTTATCTGAACCATGCAAGCTGTAATTAATTGATGATATATTACCTTGCCATTTGCGGTCCATTAACGCGGATCCCTCAAAATTTCTGTGGTGAGAGCTGAATATTTTCATATCACATTTCATCAATATGATTCTGACGCGGTTTGTCGGAACACGCCCTGAAATCGAGCGTTAAGTTTTTGTATTTCTATTTTTAAAGTTATCTTTTTTATTTTGTTTCACGTGCTTTTGAATAATATTGAAGTGATAATGAACTTATGTTACATGGACACAGCCTGGTGTCTCAAACAGCGATTCTATTACGTGTTGTATGATTTGTTATTTATTTAAACAGTACCATATGCAGCAAAAAAAAGACTGTGATACCGACAGCCTTGCTAACAAACACCATCATGAAAATATTTTAACGCATGCGCATCTGGCCTTCTTCAGAGGAGGCTGTCTCCACAGGCTTCGCTGTACCATTACAATGTTGATTTTCAAGTAGGTTGACTAAAAGAAGAATGTGGAACTGCATCACCAAAATTGAAGAATGGAAAGTTGAAGAATTCAAGATTGAAGAATGTCAAGATTGAAGAATGTCAAAATGAAGAATGTCAAAATGAAGAATGTCAAGATTGAAGAATGTCAAGATGAAGAATGTCAATATGAAGAATGTCAAAATGAAGAATGTCAATATGAAGAATGTCAAAATGAAGAATGAAAATCTGAAGAATGTCAAGATGAAGAATGTCAAGATGAAGAATGTCAATATGAAGAATGTCAATATTGAAGAATGAAAATCTGAAGAATGTCAAAATGAAGAATGTCAATATGAAGAATGTCAAAATGAAGAATGTCAAAATGAAGAATGTCAAAATGAAGAATGTCAAGATGGGAAACGGAAACTTGAAGAATGCAATGTTGAAGAATTGGTCACTGCAGGCACGGTAAAACAAAACCAACCATCCATACAATGTGACAAATCCTGAAAGAACCTCGAAGACCATAAAAGCGACATAACACTACCAAATATAAAAGATATACAGAATAAGGCGACTTAATCTTATCTATCAAGAATAACAGAAAAAGAAACATATGCACTATGCATAAGTTAGATTCTAAAGTTTGAAGATAGAAACATTAACAGGATTTTTTTATAACATTCAACATCACAGTTAAGTTCTAACCAATCAGTTTATTTTTTTAAACATTCTTGTGTTATCATTCTATGTCGAGGTCGATTTTGTCCAGACTAAATTTTCCCACAATCCCTCAGCTCATAAATAACGCTTGTTTTGGGTTCCGGTTTAAAATGAGGAAAGATATAGTCCGGTTGTGCGTATTTTGACATAAATGTGCTATTGTTTATCGTTAAATACGAGACCAGTCTATGTTTTACAACACTGAGGCAATGTGGGATATGTCACTAATTAATGCGCATTCAAAACACTGCAATCAGTTTATAAACAATGTCTTGTATTAAGAGTCGGCTTAATATCTCTGAGTCTTGTGATAACTTCCCTACATCTTTAATGTCCTTATGTAAAATTCTTGTCCCAGTTAGGCAAAAGTAAATAAATACCTGGTTTCCGCCACAATCCCCTAAAATAGGGAGCCCGTAGAGCTCCTTTAATTTTTTAATAGTTCGGAAATATACATATTACTCATACGAAAATGTAAAGAAAAAAAACTAGAGTAAGCAAAAAAAATAGGTCAAGTTAATGGAAAGAAAGGACCTTTTGCGCTTAACCGTTTTTCACGGCCTTGAGTATGCGGCACATATTTTCGGCCTTCGGCTTGTGGTTATAAGTATCCAACTTGAATGTTATTCCACAATTATTTATCAAATATGTTTGTTTAAAGTCTTTTTTTTCAAACCGGAAGTAGCGTTTCAATTTTTAGACATTAAACAGAATGATGGAGATTTTTTAAAATGAATTTCAGTCTAAAATGTGTTTATCCGTAAATATATATACCACATGGACAAATTTTGCAACACAAGAAAGATTTTGTTTGTTCGAATGACTGTAATGAAGAATTACAGAAAATTGTTTTTTTTACTTGGATAGATAATCCGAAAAAAGGGAAAAAAGACTCATCACACATAATAATGTTCGTACAATGGCCACAAAAATTGATTTTAACCAAAATAGTAGATTTACACCGTGAATTCGAAATACTATCTCGTGTATTCTAGAAAACCGTTTTATCCAAAACTGCACAAAAATATCTATTTGCTTGTCATTGTGTTAATACCATATGTTTTCCAGAAATCATGGGCGTGCATTAAATATCAGCAAATGAATTGTTCAAATCAGAAGCGACTTTTGGCTTCATTGTAACATATGTGCGTTGTCAGGGCAACATACAAGTTTGTTCTTTTTTAACCTTTATCTTAAGTGATAAAATTATTATAATGGTTTCATATCGTTTATTCGATCAAGTTTCACATCGCGACAGTAAAACAAATGGCATTGTGTGTTTTTGGATAGCGAAGCGACGTGTGGCATCGTTTATTTCCAAGCGGCGAAAAATGGCGATTTCCAATCGGCAGACATCGGTAAACTCCGTCGTAATTCGGAACTTTACCCGAAGCTTTTTAAAAATATTTTTTATTAATAATCAAATCCAAGTTATTCAGTTTCATCATTAATACTGATTTTTATGATGTGGGTTATTATCATGTATACGGAAATACCCGAAGTCTCCAGAGCCTGTTAGCTGCATAGTTACCGATAAAAAACGGAAACGACCGGAAAAATCCGAAACCATTTTTAATGAAAGACCTAAAATAGAATATGAAGCAACTAATTCCTGGCAAGTTCTCACGCTATCTTAGCATTAATGTTTTGACGAGATATCATGATTAAATGTTATAAATGAAATAATTTAGTAGGTGAAACTTGTTATATAATAAACATGTGGTATACAAGCAACGTATCTGCCAAGATAAAGATCGTATGTTTTCGGGGCCTATTTAAAACCCCGTGGAATTGACACCGAACTATTCTGGTATTTCTCCAGATGTTTCAAGTGACCCTTAAATAAAGGTCTCTACCAGCGCCTCAACCACCTGCCTACCACGACATACCAATCACCAGATGGCTGATAAAACTTTTCTTCTGTCGTTCCGTGCAGTGTTTTCGAAGCATTCCATGTTAAAGCAACACGTTGTATAATCAGAAACAAAGTGGAGAATACCATTATACCAAGACAATAAAGACGTTTTATTATGTAATGCTTGGACTTAAAAAAATCCGACAAAATTTTTGTTTGCTTCATAAAACTGTCAGAAGTTGTCGCGTGGCTGACCGAACATTAGAATGTAATTTTAAAAAATGTAAATCATGCATGGTTTAAAGTTTTCCGGAATTTTCCCGAACCTTCGGGTTTTCCCTGGCCCGGACCCTACTGATTTTTATTGTTTTTGCTACAACGAGGTTTAAACTGGTTCCTGTTGACTCTGGCTGTGACCTTAGTGCACTGCAACATGGAACGGGAACCTGTTTACGAGGTTAAGATTTCCGCTTTTTTAAAATTTCAACTTTCACCCAGGTAAATGCTTTAAAATTGTGATCTTATGAGCCCAAAATAATGTAATCATATTACATGCACACATTGCGAATACAGTCAAGGCGTTAGTATTTCATAGGAGTCAACTGGATCGGTCTAAATGTTGAAGTGGTCATGTGAAAGAAATTGCTCCACATTGATGAGTAAACCCTCGATTTTCTGGCTCCAAGTGGTATTTTTTTGTGGGCATATAAAACATAATTATCACTGAGTAAAGAATAAAGAGAAAATTTTATTCAAACGTCGGCGGTGGACATTTTCATGTGGTTTAGATGGGTTTGTGATAATAACACGACTGATACTGTCACGTTTGTGGTCCTAAAATTAAACTACTCCTTCATTAGTTCTTTGTCTGTTGTGTACAAAGAGAAGAGCCCAGCCTTCTGCTTATCAGTGTACTATACATAGTTACTACTTAAACATGCGTTCCCCAAGAAGACGTCAGACTGCACGAATTTATACATCGAAATCTACAGATACAAACAGATCTGTCACGTGGTAACTTCTGTCACGTAATGTTTCCCGTCACGTGATTGCTTCTGTCACGTGATTGTCCTAGTCTCGTGATGGTTCCAGTCGCGTGGTGTTGACATTCATGTTGTATTTGTTTTGTTTTTTTTTGTTTCTGTGTGAAATTGTCCCTGGGTTTAACGCCATTTTTCAACAATTTTTCAGTTATACACGGCGACTGGTTCACCTAACCAGTTTTCCTGGACTGTACACTAACCAGTGTTAACTTACCCTTCCATAAGGAGCTGACAACTTCTACACATATGGAGGAAAATCGACATCTTTGTCAAATTTACATAGAATAGCATGATCTGCCGCGACCGGGCTTCGAACCTGGATCTCCGGGTTACAAGTCCAGAGCACTAACCACTGGACCACGGCTCATGTTGAATACAAGTACACAAATGCACGTACAACAACGTAAGACAAAAACGTGGATATTTCAAACACAATTTTATTTCGAATATAAATTATAACTTCGTGTTCATTTCACTTTAAGGCATTTCTGTACAGAACAATTATACTATTTTTGTCACAAAATATATACATAAAGACAGTACCAGAAAAATTATCTAGCCAGCACAGTTAGGTGAATATTTAATATAACTTTTACCACATATAATTGTAGTAATAGATATTCATTCATATGCAACTAGTAATTCAATAAGAATTGTTATATTCATCTCATTGTTTGCCTCATTATACTTCCGGTTGAAGGAAGACCTAATTCTATCCGAATATTGCAGTATCCGAAAATAGTGCAAATTATTCGTTGTGCTGAATAATCTCTATTTTAAAGTTAATTTTGCATGCTAAGATAACCGTTTGAAGATTAAACATTATATTTATTAGAAATGTTTAATATACATAGGTTAGAATTAATCGTCACATGTTAAATTTGATTTATTTTTCAACTGATTGTGATTAAAAATGGGTCTTGATTTTCAGTACATAAAATTTGAAATCAAAATTTGATCATTTAAAGAAGCATTTATCACTTACACGTTGAATTAATATATTTATGATATGTTCTAAAGCATGTGTACATTCAATATTTCATCAATAGATTAGATTATCATCATCATCATCAACAACAACAACAATATGAGAAAAAGAACCCAAAGAAAATAAAATTTCAGCAATCATGAAAATATTCACATTTATCATATAATTGTGTCATATACATTGATACATGCCAATATTGGCAAATATGTAAAAAAAATCTAAACGAAGATTTCGCTTTTACAGCTGCAAGTTTTAAGGGCTAAACTCGAAATCTGGTTACCCTTTAATTCTACTGTGTTTATGATAACTCACGTACAACAAAACCTCGATTATGGGACCACCTTCTGGACCCGAAAAATCGGACATGATAATGAAATGGTTTGATTACCAAATTGAATCGTAAGGGAGTTATTGAAAGCCGGTATAAAAATAAGTGGTCGTTATAACAAGTTTGTCGTATTATTGAGTTGGTCGCTGCGTGAGGTCTTACTGTACGTAAAATCAGAGGGGATCAAGGATTTGCATGTTGTATTTATTCTTGGACTGGAGCAAAAATATTTATTGAGTGGAAATTTACTATAAAATGTCTAAAATCAGTTTTGCTGGACGTACAGTTTCATATTTATAAAATTACATCAAACTGAATGTCAATCCGGAGTTCAGCACCTTTAAATTTGATTTGTTATCACTGGTTTAAAAATGATTTCACGAATTGTTTACAAATAAAACACATGATACGGATATAAACAAATGCTTAAAAAAAACACATGAGTGTCATGTGATATACAGTGTCAATTCAAGATGGTGGTTAATAAAATATGATGTTGCATTGTCACGTGACCGGAGCATAAATATGGCTTCAGAAAATGATACTATTAATGGCAATAACTACGTATTTGTTCTAAATGTGACTATATCTACTAAAGTCTACTGTATATATATTGATTGATACAAACGAGCATTTTCTTTATGAGGTATTTTGGTTTGTTTTCATCAAAACTTGGTGATGTTAACGACGTATGTGTGATTACTAACTGCTAAGGTGAAGTATTATACAATGTTTCTAATTTCAGAGTTGCTTGTATAAGAGGAACTTCAATTTATGTAAATATTACCCTAAATTAATTACCTTAATTTTTGGTACGAAATATTTAAGAACGAATATTGAGTACGAAATGATTTGGTACGTTAAAAAAATGAAAAAAGATTAATCAATTGAAGGTGATATATTACGATTTGAAACAGAGAATTGTTTTGAATGGGAATTGACAATAAATTGTCATTTACATAATTTATTTCCAAGGAAACCAATTCTACGTCTCGCAGCTACACTTGTCAATTTCCTACAGAACTCTCAATATTTACAAATTAAAACGAATACTGTTAACAGTTTAACGTAGTGGTTGGTTATAAAAGCTATGAACAGCTCTACCTTCGTCAAACATCTAAGAACAATAAAACACTACTTCAAGGCACGCCATTAGATTTGTACCAATACTCCTATTTCTTTCGAAATGTCACCGACCCCGCAACAAATCAACGACAAAAAAGGAATGATATTTTAAACATAATCACAAATATTCGTCTAAAAATAGCACCGGAGTGTTCATCAATGTCACAGTCAAACATCACATAACCTTGAAAACGTCCAAATCTCGCGTGAAACGAGACTTTACACATTACTTTAAACTTCCATCGTACAAAACTACCGGTCAGTATTTCTCCTCAATAATGACGTCAGTACTTTACTGACGTAACATGAAGCGTCATTCTCCATAACCAATTCGCGTACACTGCTCATAATTCGTTCAGAAGTTCAAAAAAATCGCATTGTGTCACTACTACACCACAAATATTGTGTCAATACCGAAGAAAAAGCCAGGCAATCTTTTTGTTTCGTTGTCCATATTTCTTGATCCGTGGTATTAACTAGCACCAACGCTGACAGTTCCTAGATTTGCGGACGAGTCGTTTGGCGCGAGACCAAGAGCATTAACGCTATGTGAGTAAGCTTGGTCGGTGTCTATACTCGCATGATGTTTCCCTGGCGACGGTTGAGAGCTGTACTGCACATGCGCAGTCAAGTTTTCCGGTGTCTCAACTTTGATGTTGGAATCTTGTCTCTGACCTTGACCCTGTGTGTGGTAAGAACCCATCGGGGCATGTGGCAGCATCAGGCCTGGAACGCCGCCATTGTTCATTGGCGGAAGTGACGTCAGGGTGTACGGACTTGAACTTTGATCGGGGTTATTATTGTTGTTGTTGTTGGTATTGTTGTTGCTTCCAAGACTTGACGGAGATCCGGTGGATTTTATGTCTGTAATTAAAAATAAATATCGGTGAATCAAAATTAGCAACAGTATCGTAAAAATTGTTGACATAAAAATTACAAGTTCTGTTTATAGATATCGCGTGCTTTCAGCTATAGAATATCAAATAAACTCATGTTAAAAGTAGTTTTTTGTGCGTTTTTTTTAATATATTTTCTCACCTTCTGATGATTCCGTTTTCGCAACATTTCCGGAACCGGAAGTATTTGGCGTGCTGGTCCCATTTTTGTTATTTTTGTTATTCATATTTTTTGGTTTCCGCTTCCGGGTTTGTATCCCATCTTTTTTCATGGCCAGAGGGCGATTTACCTAAAATCAAAGGTAAACATGTAAAACCATTTTTCTCGAATAATTATGATGTAATCGGAAATCTTCGGATGCAATCCACTGCATAAAATGTACGGCAATGTCCGACTAATTTCGAATGAAAAATTTAAATATTAGGAATAAGGAAGTCATGAATGTCGCTTCATTATTAATGCATGAAATTTCTATTTGACATTTTTGTGTTTGAAATAAAATCATAATTTTGCTAAAATTGATCTCATTCCCGCAATACATGTACATTTAAAGTTACTCAATAGCGCATGCGCGCATGTGATTTTAATTCTTTAAATTCTCCTCTGTATTGTCAAAATATGTTTTCAAAGTTTTATACCGGAAAAAAATGGCATAAATAAAGTCTGAATTAAATTAAAAAGTAAGTTAAGCTAAGTCTGAATTATTAGATTTTTTTTGTGCAAAATTTGAACTCATAAAACGTTTGCCCTTAATCCTTCATAATCTTTACAACGAAGTCATCAAAGACAGTCATGACAAAATTGATCATACGATAAACTTATTTGTGAAATTTGTTGGTCTGAAGATAATTAATTTAGCTTTCAGATAAAGTGGTTCTGGAGGTTAAGTGCTGCGTCTGGAAAAATGATGTGATGGCTTTGAAATTATAGAAAAAAAAACAAAATACGTAAAAACAGTTTTCTTTCATTTGAAACCGATTTAAGAAACACTAGTGACTACAGAAAAACCTGTGAACAAAGGTCACCATTGGGAAAGACAAAATATGGCCTTTAATGACAGATGGCCATTATTCAGGGGTCAGTTTGTTGAGACACACGTGATCATGTGAGTAAATAATAGTTGAGGGTTTTTTAATGAGTGACCTTTATTCACAGAGTGACCTTTATTCACAGGGTGACCTTTATTCACAGGATGACCTTCATTCACAGGGTGACCTTTATTCACAGGGTGACCTTTATACGGTGGTGGCTATAAACAAAGGTTTGACTGTATTTATCTTTATAAAAAAATTATAAAGAAGAAATGCAAATTTACACGCCGAGAGGAAAAACTGAATTGTTATGTTTTTTAAACATTTTCAACTCACCCCGTGAAGTTTGTAGTAAAGCCCACAAGCGTTGCATACGGGTTCTCCCTCGCTGTTACGACGCCATAACGTTGTTGTTGTGGTGTGACAATTAGCACAAGACAAACCAACTCGTCGGCTAGCGGACTGAAAGAAAAGAAAATAAATTTATTATTATTTTTGTTGTTTTGGTAACACAATCTTCCCCGCCTCAGAAATAAATGCGTCCTTATTTCATGACAATCAACTGAAACTTTCAATGCTAGTGACCAGCGCATAACAATTTTCTAAGCGTGTCCAATACTCCTTAAAAGAAGTATTGTCCTTAATTCCTAATTTTTTTCAGCGTGTCATATTTTTTTGTCCAGTTGGAAATAAATCTGATCCGATAAAAACAATGGCATTTTTTAAATGCTTATTTAAAAGAAAGTACGGACACAAACTTTTTTCACTGGGTTTAACGCCGTTTTTAAACAATTTTACAGTTATATACAGCGCCCGTTTCATTTAAACAGTTTTCCTGGACTGAATACTAACCAGTACTAACTAACCTTTCCACAAGGAGCTGGCAACTTCTGCACTTATGGAAGAAAATCGAGAATTTTGTCAAATTTTCATAGAAGGGTATTACCTGCCGCGACCAGGATTCGAACCTGGATCTACGGGTTACAAGTCCAGAGCACTAACCACTGGACCACGGACGCGGCCTAGTCTTGTGTATATGTATAATGATTGTAACAATTGAGATTTTTTTCAATATCGTAACTTAGGGACTTGAACTCTGCGTCACGCGACAAACAGTAGTTTCTATTGTAACTGATTGTCAACCGCGTGTTTTGATACCCCCAAATAAGAATCAATCGTTTAAGCGCTAAAAATGCATTTCTGAGATTAGAGTTGAGTCTATAAAAATGAATTTCTTTAGTTTCGATGTTTAAATTTTTGTCCCTTTATTGAACTTCCGGTACCTAACTAGCCAATAAACCGGATGTTTTGTTTGTTATCCAAGTTTTTAGTTTGGTCAGATGTCACGCCCTGTTGATTTATCCGTCAAATAGCGGCGTTATCTAGAACATCGAGACGAATTTCGTTCAGCGTATCTGTCAAAAAATACTCAAACATATTGATAACTTCGAGGAACGGAACTTTCAACACTCGAGTTAAAAGCATTTTAACAGCGCCGCCTGGTGTGGAGTCGATATTATGGAACAGTAAAAAACTCTCACCCGTTATCGAGTGGACGATATCGTTGTCGTCATCATTAAAAGACGTACAACGGATAAAAGCGTATTGGTGTAAGCAAGTGAAAGCAAACACGCCAAATGTTTGTAAGCACCTGAAATTCTTTGTTACAGACATAGATTTTAGACTGTGCCATCTGCTATATGACTCTTATTCTAAAATTGTCTGGAAAACAAAAGGATTAACTCAGACACGTGAGTGCCTCCTTATCATACGTTCATGTAGTGAAGACTGCGTTGTGTAAATAGGGACTGGCTCATTTTGTTGTCATGAATTAGTTAGACGTGTCAACAACGAAAATGGCAAATTATGCATCGTCCTTAAATTATCTAAACAATATTAAGTTCAAGTCCGGATGTTTAACTAACAATTCCCTAATTTTTAAGTGGCCACAAGTCCAGCTATTCGTTGCAGATGTTGTTGATAAAGTCATTGTTGTCTCGTTGTTGTTGTTGTTGTATTTGTTGTTGTTGCTTTTATTTGTAGTTGTTGCTTTTATTTGTTGTTGTTGTTTTTATTTGTTGTTGTTGCTTTTATTTGTGGTTGTATTTGTTGTTGTTTCTTTTATTTGTTGTTGTTTTTATTTGTTGTTGTTGTATTTGTTGTTACATTTGTTGTTGTATTTGTTGTTGGTGTTGTTCCGATTCACAAAAAGGGAGAATTGTTTTGCCAGTGAATTAGTCACTGACTGTGATTTGTTTTGTATCAGTCGCATACATATGGTTATACGTATTACTATTTTAAGTTTTAAACTTCTTTTTTATTCATTTTATCTTTCTGCGGCCGGTGCAACAGTAGTATTTCCTCCGGGTAATTTTCCCAATTTCGCAAATAATTTTACGAAAACGCAGACTTAAAAACAACAAACATTAACGCCCGTACGTTGATTGGATCAAAGACAGCGTGTTTGATTGAGATTTATTGGTTTCACTTTCAATATAGGAAGATGTTCTTATCGCTAGTGGCGCCGATTGACGATTTTCTGCTTCTTCGATTAAACCGATAATCGCTTGATCTAAACCGGAAGATGCGCAGTAAAACATTCTATGATTTCGTAACAGATGACAGCATGCTGAGATAGAAATCTAATACATAACATTTTGTGAATGAGATTTGGATTTTTTGAGCGCGTGTTATAAACACGAAGTGTTAATGACTTCAGAACGTAGCTTGAATTTTGAGTCACAAACTTAAAATTAATTTACACGATAAACGATTTTAATGACTGTAAAGTTGGCAGGAAACGTAAATTAGTGAAAACTTGTCTGTACACCAATACACTAAACCCTCATTCAGCGACCATCTCAACATTACGACCATCTAAATTTAAACCATTTTTAAAAATATTCTCTGTATCACAACACGATAATAAGTTGACACCTCAATATTAAAACCGTTTGACCAGTTTTAAAAAATGTGGCTTGAATATCTCGGTTTTAATATATTAGTTACATATTTTTTCGAAAAAAGTTTTTAAAAATCCAAATTAAAAAAAAACATTAAGCCTGTGTTGGGAAGGGGGGGGTAAATATTTGTACAATCGTGGAAGATTTTTATCTTTTCTGATAATGCCTCAAGTTTATGTTTCCAGAACTCCGAAGTTCACTAGCACCATGGTGGGTATTATACTCCATAGTACGTATGTACATCAACACCTCGATATTAGGGCCACTATAGAGAATGAAACATCGACCTTAATTAAAAGATGGCCTCTGTTTCGAGTTTAAACAATATTCTATACATATAAGAAATGTTAAAACCCGTGCGTAGATATATGGTCGTTATAACGAGGTGGTCGTAATATTGAGGTCATTTTTATAACTGGGTCAAACGTGACAGACTTAAACTAAGGGTAATCAAAAGTCTCCGAATACGAGGAGTTACTGTATCAATGAACATCAGGAAGAAAAAATCTGAATCTTGTTTTATATATTAATCATACACTAATCCTGAATAAAATTCAACCGGCTGAAGAAAAAAAATTCGGATGAGTAAATAATTCATTGCTAACGCAAGACATCCTGAGCTTCGGGGCCTTAAAAAAAATTGGAGTCTTGTTTTATATATTAATCGTACACTAATCCTGAATAAAATTCAACCGGCTGAAGAAAAAAAAATTCGGATGAGTAAATAATTCATTGCTAACGCAAGACATCCTGAGCTTCGGGGCCTTAAAAAAAATTGGAGTCTTGTTTTATATATTAATCGTACACTAATCCTGAATAAAATTCAACCGGCTGAAGAAAAAAAATTCGGATGAGTAAATAATTCATTGCTAACGCAAGACATCCTGAGCTTCGGGGCCTTAAAAAAATTGGAGTCTTGTTTTATATATTAATCGTACACTAATCCTGAATAAAATTCAACCGGCTGAAGAAAAAAAATTCGGATGAGTAAATAATTCATTGCTAACGCAAGACATCCTGAGCTTCGGGGCCTTAAAAAAAATTGGAGTCTTGTTTTATATATTAATCATACACTAATCCTGAATAAAATTCAACCGGCTGAAGAAAAAAAAATCGGATGAGTAAATAATTCATTGCTAACACAAGACATCCTGAGCTTCGGGGCCTTAAAAAAAATTGGAGTCTTGTTTTATATATTAATCGTACACTAATCCTGAATAAAATTCAACCGGCTGAAGAAAAAAAATTCGGATGAGTAAATAATTCATTGCTAACACAAGACATCCTGAGCTTCGGGGCCTTAAAAAAAATTGGAGTCTTGTTTATATATTAATCGTACACTAATCCTGAATAAAATTCAACCGGCTGAAGAAAAAAAATTCGGATGAGTAAATAATTCATTGCTAACACAAGACATCCTGAGCTTCGGGGCCTTAAAAAAAATTGGAGTCTTGTTTTATATATTAATCGTACACTAATCCTGAATAAAATTCAACCGGCTGAAGAAAAAAAATTCGAAGAGTAAATAATTCATTGCTAACACAAGACATCCTGAGCTTCGGGGCCTTAAAAACGGCGAGAGACGGCGGTTTAATGAGATAACTTAGGGAACATATTTATATCAGTCACATAGTTAGAAATCAAGATTTTTTGATCTAAGAAATCGAGATAAGCTTACAACAAACTCTTATAAACCCATAATGTTTCAAGCCGATCGGCTTATCAGTTTGTGATAAGCGATGCCAGAGCAGTCCAAAAATAGCATGGCTTCGAAGCCAAATTGGCCAAAACATTAAACGTTGTGAATAAACATTCTTTGTACGCGGAGGCCTGAATTTGAGAATTAATTTACTGAAACTTCGAAGGTTTGATAAGTGTCGATGATTTTTTTTTCAAGAAAATAACGCTTACTTAAACCCACCCTGGGAGGTAGCGGAATGCTCCTGATAACTCATGCTTCCGACAGATCGGCTTATAAGTTTCTAGTTTATTAATTATCCCTAAAATACTGGAAGAATATTAAAAACTTGATTGAGATTTTTGCGCGCACACACATGATCAGGTGAGTAAATTAATACATTTTTACGAAAAAATATAATAAAACTCTGTTAAGTGTGTAACGGGAAAAAATAATTCGGCCGATCCTAATCGATTGGAATAGCTGTACTTATAGTACAGTGCAACCTCTCAACTGGAGAGGTTGCACCGTATGTGCATTTTAAGAGTTAAAAAAATGTCAGGTACAATTCTCGGAAGATCATATCTTTTAGGTGAAACTGATAGACCTGGGATTGCAGTGCTTTGATAAGCCCAGAAAAGCTTTCCAGGCGCTTAGAACAATTTTCTCTGGAATTCACTTATATTGGTTGAAATTAATAATGATTAGTTGATATTTTTTTCAATTTATGGCCCGTGACGCGACTTAAGGCCGACATTAAAATTTTGTTTGCCTCAGTCAACCACGTTCATTCGATACTGGGTGAGAGTGGGGCTTTTTAATTTCTTTTATCGGAGGCAAATATTTTAAAAATCAAATATAGGAACACTACTTATAAAATGACGTTTTCATGCGAAAACAAATAAAATTTTACGGTAAATGAGCGGTTTGTGATGGTTCAATGGCGTCAGTAAACGAACGATATTTTTATTCTGGCCTTAAAAGTCGTTTAATTTCTCTCCTTGACAACATCACAGACTGTGTCTCAATTAACAAGATTTTTGTACAGAACGGATGAAATGATAAAACTGTTGCCATTTTTGCCTTTGAAGAAAATTGATCTGGTTAGCACCTCAATTTGATAGCACTGTACAGTGATATAAATACGAATATATGTATCTGACTTTGCCAGTGTTTTAAATAAATATACAATGAATAAAAAGGCAGTTTTATTGTCGGCAGAAAGCTAAAAACTATCCACTGTTTTTAAAACCACATCTTTTTACTGAATTTTTAAAAAATATCCATGTACATGTACATTAAGAACATTTACGAGTTAACTTTGTTGATGAAATGTTAAGGACACAATATCGATGTTTTCACGCCCCCCCCCCCCGAGAGAAAAAATCTAAATTACTAATGTCTAGTCTCATAATCATATATTTTTGAAACCGGACAACTTTGAAAACGTAGGCGCACGATAGGATTGCACTTAAATATTTTTCTTGAGATGGAATTTGTTACTTGTAATTATCAGTACTGGTGAAAAATAGACAAACAGGATCGAACTGTTTTATGTACGTTTTGGTTCAAAGAAATGTTTGGTCAGAATTTCAGCTAAATCATTTAGTACATTGTCAAGTTATGGTTTTGAAAATGGATCCGGTACGACCGGATACCGTATTTTAAAACAACTACAGTAAACTGTTTTCGCAGTGTTTAACGTCGTTTTTTCAATAATTTTTCAGTTATATTCGGCGACCGGTTCGCCTAACCAGTTTTCCTGGACTGTATACTAACCAGTACTAACTTACTCTTCCGCAAGGAGCCGGCAACTTCTCCACATAATTTATGGATGAAAATCGACATTTTTGTCAAATTTTCATAGAAGGCTATGACCTGCCGCAGCCAGGATTTGAACCCGGATGGCCGGGTTACAAGTCCATAGCACGAACCATTGGACCCTGGTCGAGGCTCCGAAGTAAACTCTAATAAATTCTAATATTTAAAAATTTATACATAACATTTCATAACACAAATAAACCTACTTTAGATCTGGCCCCTGTTATAAACCCTGTGTTCATGTCTCGCCAAGGGTTCAGTGACTGCGCATGCGCATAAGGGTCTGTTTGATAGGGGATCATCTCGCCAAAATCGCCCTATAAACGAGAAAACAAATATTAAAGACAGAGAAGATATTGATAAAAAAATTAGAGACGTAAAAAAAGATTTGTTTACGAAATGAAAATTTCGGAAAATAAAAAAAATCTACTTTTTGACTTTTTTTTCAGTTTTCTCTGATTGAAATGTGAACATTTTAATTTCAGTGAAAAATAAAATTTGAATAATTGTCAAACATAAAGCATTCATTTTAAAAACACTCTCACATTTGTGAATTTACTTGTTATAGATCAATTCCAAACTAATTAGTGAAAATTTACTAAAAGTTGTAATTAGTACTTCAACTGTTGATTTTAATTGCAAAAATATTGTGATTAAAATGTTACAGCGAAAGCAGATTTTAAATGTAAAATGTTTTATTTCAACATCACATTATTAGTACACGTGTACTGAGAGATCGGGCCGACTGTGCAGTGCAAAATACCTTGGGAAGACATGAACACGTGATTAAGGTGGGGATGAGTGTGAACGGTGAGTTTCCGGTGATTTCCGGTAATATACAGAAATTTACGAATACTACTTACCAAGCGTCTGGTGGGTTTGATTAAAGGACGGTTCATGCCGTTCATTTTGTGATACAAGCCACAAGCGTTGCATAGGTAATGTCCGGTTCCGTCCCGTCGCCATAACGGAGTAGAAATGGCACCGCAATTAACACATTCCCGCCCTTCAATGTCGGTAAAATATTCTTGTCCATCTGAAATAATAATACAGGAATAAACTCCTACAATTATCAAAGCAAAAGTTTTATACACCCCCACCCCCTATAAAAACCAAGACATTATTGAATCACGATGTACCATTTGGACCCGAGACCGGAGTTTAACACAATCGGAAAATGTGGTAAAAGACGGTTATTTCCGTAATTCCGGATACACTTTTATGTAAGTTTTATGTAAGTGATGTTGTACAGAAAAAATCTATTCAAAATCAATCAGCATTCGGATAAAAACAATGTTTGCAATGTTGTCTATTTTGAAAAAAAAAATTTTTCTGATTCTTGTCTCACACATCTGTGAAGATATCGGTATTCCTGGCTGTTTTTTTTCTATCATTTTCTGATAAATATTTATACACATATTGTTATTTTATACGTGTCGTTTAATAAAACAATTACTTGTATTAATGCAATTTCGACTTATATAAATATCTTAAATTGATATCGTTAAATTCTAGAGCTCTAACAACGATGTTGATGATAAATGCTCATTTTATTAAATATATTTATTGGCATTTTAGAGAAATGTGGATAAATTTAATGTACCTGAAAAAAGGATTCCGTTTTTTTAGTTATTTAATTGAATTTAACTGAGTTGATTCGCCTGTTACTGAAGCACTTACAGTAATTTTAACGACAGTGTGTTTCTTACGATTCACCGTACCAGATGATCCAGGAACCATTACGCTAGGGGATTTTATTATGATGCAAAATGCATAAAATAGATTTTCAGATATATTTAAGTGTTAAATCTGTAAATTTGATAAAATCAAAACGGAGTGATTTATTCGAATGCACGTTAATGTCGTGCGTCGTAATACATTAACTACCAGCTGGGAGACCAGCGTTAAGGCCGTATTCTTACCCAATTAAGCGGGACCCGAACTGTTAGTTTAATTTAGTATCTTTTCCTCGTACCGTTAGCTTTATCTATCTTAAAACGTATCGTAGAGTGATAAAATAGTTTTACTGATAAGCCATCGATAAGAAATAACGCTGATGATAACGGATTGCGTAAAATTTGGGATAACTTCAATTTACCATTATGCAGACGACGTATAACGGACTTTTTATGATGTCAAAATATTCCAAATTAGATAAGAACTAGGATTTTTTCTGATTGTATAATTTAATGTAAATTTAATATCATTTTTTTCTGTTACTTTGTCTTCTTAAAGGCGATTAAGAAACGCAAACGGCACGCGAATTAAATGGCTAACATTGGTTTTGTTTTTTTTTCTACAAGGTACGAGAGAGCTTAATGTATTTTTTATTAGGAGGTTTCCAAAACTCTCATAGCAATTTTATGACAAGGGTTTGTACCTTTATTCTGGAACTTTTCTCGTGATCATTTAAGCCACGTGCAGAACCTCAATACAAACACCTTCTATCGGAAATATCGGTTTTAATACAGAGGTGGTCGAAATATAGAGGAGCGGGTTGCAGTTATGCGGTCGTTTTTATGAAGTGGTCTTTAAGTTGTCGCTAACTGGTGTTCATAGTACACATATTCAAATCGCAATGGGCGTATAAAACTCTTTTTTCTTAAATATCATAAATTCAACGCAAGATTGTTATTAATCTTCGATGTTGTTCGTATGAAGCGCTAAAATGCTTGACACTACAATATTTTGTGCTAAACGTTTTTACGGATGTCACACAATTTAAGTTTGAAATGTAAGCATGGAATGTACCTGATTTAACGCCCTTTTTTCAACAATTTTTCAGTTATATACGGCGACCGGTTCACCAAACCAGTTTTCCTGGGCTGTATACTAACCAGTACTAACTTACCCTTCTACAAGGAGCCGGCAACTTCTCCAAATATGGAGAAAAGACGTCATTTTGTCAATTTTTCATAGAATGGTATGACCTGCCGCGGCCGGGATTTGAACCAGGATCGCTGGGTTACAAGTCCAAGTTTACTAACCACACGACTACGGTCGCGGTCCAATCTTGGTATACTAAGTTTGTGCGTAATAAAACGTGTTTCCATTAATGTCCACCTAATATATTGGGTAGGTAAGTCAGCAGGATTTTTCTAAAAAAATCTATTTTTGGTGAGTTCGGAGACATAGTTCATATGAAAATGAAAACATCGGTAGAAAATAAATCGGTCACGAAGGGAAAAATCTTGGGTCGGCCGATAAAGTGGTATCGGTAAAGTTAGGGAAAACCAGGAATTTTTCCTTTGAATTCATTAAGCATTAGACAACCCAACAAACCTCTACGCTTTATCACTTGACTTCAAATTCATCCGCAATGATGTAAATATTATTGATACTTAAAACACACCGAACGTTATCTACCGCTAACAAAAATGCCTTTAATTTTACAATTACTCATACTATAAAACGCATCACGTGATCACGTGACTTATTCGTGAGTTCAGATTCCGGTTTAGGTATTTGTAAGGCGAAGAAGATGTAATTTCTGTGAGTCACGACCGATAAATTAATATATGTGCCACTAAAGTACATGTATGTGAGGGATTACGCGTTTATGTACAATATATACCATAAAAATCCGTCATAGAATGCACTATGGAGTTTCAGAAAATTATTTTGAATCCAGATAATATTTTTCGAATCTATTATTTAATATCCTGAAATTATTAATTGCTCCAAACCAACCTATGGAACGTTCATTCTCAAGAACTTTAAATCCAACATAATATTGCGTCCAATGATATTAGCATTGTGCACTTCGACATGATAAAAAACCATATTAACGGAAGATTAAAATATCTGCATTTTTAAACTAATTCCGTACTCATCTGATTTAAAAGTCAATTTTTTAAAAGTCAATTTTTATTTCATGTGTAAACTTCAAATATCGGCTTCGCGCAGTGCAACCTGGTATTAACGACCGCCTGTGTATAAAGAGCATCTATCCCGTGATCAATCTGTGTCGCATATTTTTTAACATCAACCTCTGCATTAAGGCCAACTGTGCTTTAAAACCACAATCCTTCCTTTCATCGCATAGTCTTTATTCACGGGACGGCACGTCATCATTATTAATAAGTGGAGTTACTTTCGGCTGAAGCTGACTATATACATGAACTATACGAATATTTCATCTAAACACCAAAATAAAAAAAACACCGAATCAGGTCCCGTCACATTTCCTACAGGCGATTTTTAATAAAAGGTTACATTGTATTGATCGATTCCGCTCGTAGTGAAATATGTAACAAAGTGCAATGGCGACTGATTTTAAAGATTTCAAACCAATTAAAATTAAACTAGACTGAACATGTCAGATAGAAGTACACCCTGGCTGTTTGTCTTATTTTCCAAACACTTGGCGTAGAATACGTACTTAAAATCTACTCGTAACTTCTTGGTTTTTATCGCATAAACCTCTCAGTATTAACTTGTCGTCACACAAATTATGGAATGCTTTGTAATTGTTAAGGGTCTTATTTGTCTTTTGGGGGCTCTTAGGATAAAAAGGTCAAACCCTTCGACGACGTTTGAACGAATAAAACATGCCTTTAAATTCATTGAAACAAACACACACAAATACTCGTTCAAAGGACATGTTTGGGCTTTTAAAATTCAACGTAATGGGTCAAGTTTTGCTCAACATTTATGCATTAATTTTTCCTCCGATTTACCGAATGTTACCAAAGGCGTAAAAAATTGTTTGTTTCTGGTTACATGCCCATTAAAGATAGAGCAAGCAGGTGAGGATTTTTTCTTTTGGAATTTTTAGTATTCTAATAATGTTGGGATTTTTCACGCGGACACATAAAAAATGAGACAGTAGACGTACCATTCCTCTGTCCTAGAACCTTATATAAAGTAAAGGGTCGTGGGAAAAATTAGGGTCGGTTGTGTAACCAGAAAAAAATTACACCGAGTATACGTCAAGGCTTTTTGAAAAACGGAAAAAATCTGGACTAATCAGAAATGTTTGTATAATTTTTCAAATTCTATCAAAAATATGTTAAACGAAAACCCACATCCTAAAAACTGAAATGAACTCGGTGCATATAACACCGGATATCCTAGATTTCAACCTTTATACATGTACAACAAACACTGTCGTTTGCTAGTTACCCTTAGAGTGATAATGGATTTTTTACCATTGATATTTATTTTAGAATATCTTCCATTGTCAAGATTATTGCTAATATTTTTGTCTTCAGTTTGAAAAATTTAACTCGACGAAAATGTAATCATTTAGTGGTAAACTCAGATGTACTGAAAACATGAAGAAAAATGCAAATCTCGCCACGTTATTAATGAGACATCATTTCACGCCGTGTCTAACTTTTATCCGAATCTGATAATGTCTTAACGTTGTCGTCAATATGTTTATAAGACGGCAACACGTCTAACAAATAGGGAGGGAATTGTTTACAGTGCGGATTAAACACATTTTCTACGTCAAACAAAACGCCGACAGTGGATGTTCGCGGTGTATCTAGACTTAATTCCGAGTAAAAAAAGTCAGGCATGACTTCTATGAAAACCAAACAACCACACATGCGGTGATGGAAAATAGGCTTAATATGGGCATAGAAAAGCAAACAGTTTATTTAAGTTTCCGGAATATACGAAAAATGTATAAATGCTGGATCAAAGTTTAGGAATTAAACAATTCCTCCCTGGTTGTACACGAACATTTCTTACCGGGCCCTGAATTATTTGTATCATAAAAAGCACACGGCGCGACACCGGGTAGAGCTTACCAAGGCCACTGGCGTGGTAGGCCTTTTGGGGGGTCGACATGATTGCCCTATGGTGTTGTTGTAACAATTTTGGTGGGCTATGATATTTTACAACCAACTTGTACAATCGCGAACGAAGACTAAATAAAACAGAATGACTTTACAATACATACACACGCATACGAAAGTTCTTTTTAATTTATAAAGAATCAGTAAGAGATAGTGACTCGATGAAATCTTTATTTTTGTGACTAGCGACAAACGTTCACACATTTCTTTGCAATGAATGAAGTTTCCATACCCAGTCATCTAAAAAGTTACCTTTTTTCGAAACCCGGCCCCTACAAATCTAAACTATGTGTTTGTACCACAATCGGTCATACAAACGAGTCATATTGATATAAATTCAAAATCTATTGTACACTCACTGATAAAAAATACATTATTGTTTTCGAAATGAAAAGTTTAAACTCATGTCGACTTACGGCTTTCATATCAAGGGTACTTTCAAGTCAACGAATTTGGCAAGTTGGCGTGTTTTGCATTGTTTTATAACTAAGCTCTTATTAAAAGGTCAAGACTATATAAATCTTCTAAACCTCTTAAAATTGAATTCTTTATTTGTACATCCAAATCCCGGGCACTCTTATACCCCATCGATAAATTCCAAACATCACCGAATAGCGGCTAAAGTCTCGTGGTATACCGCGAGATTTGCAGAACGCAGGAAATGAAACGGGTGGGGTTTATGTGTATAGCGAAATGGTTTTTCTAAACGATAAATAAACGAAATACCGTAATCGTCAACTGTACACCCTGGTTTTCTGATAACAAGAAGAATTCGGGATTAAACTGGCCAAGGGTTGCGCAAAAAGGTGTAAAAATCAATAGACACGGGAATCTCAATTTCAAATTTACATTAAGTAAAATATTTAATATGTTGTAATATATTTCGAACAAGACTTTTATCAGTGGAAAAGACGAATGGGCAATAAAGAGGATTTTCTTTATCAGAAAACTGGCCCTGAAACAAAATCAGAAGATTGAAGGAATTGTTCTCAGCGTAATAAACTATTTCATAATGCCTTAAACACGCTTTTGAATTACTTTATCGATTTCAAATTAGGAGCTTTGTTTACAAAAACACAAATCGAGTGATGTTTCCGATTAGGAAATCTGAATTTGTAATACATAGATTTCTTACTCGCCATAAAAAACTTATATGTAATCAAACGCTTGACAATATATTGGCAACAGAGTAAACACTGTGTGTTATATGTTACATGATAAAGGATTTGAGTGGGGGCTCGTAATGTTGCGATAGGATAAAGGTACTTAAACAGGGCTCTCTGTGAAAAGATAAAAAAGCCAAAATGGGTAATTGACCGCTCATATAAATAAATAAACATTTCTATAAGTTATCAGTAAAATATATGGCTATGCAAATAAATTTGCTGACAAATATCAAAGTTTTAAAGAGGAAAAATGTTTATGATCAAAAACCATAATTAATGATAGTTTCATTAAATGCCTTGATATGCGAATTTGATAAAGTGCAAAAAATCTGATTTGTAAATACCACGACCAGAAGAACAAGCATAAAGGACTAAAAAAGGTTTGTTTCCTGTTACCCGACCGACCCAATATTTTACCTGCCAACGCGTTTTTACGGCGTCCAAAATCGTAGTGCTACATTATAATTTTCACTACTTATTAATATTACGGCGCACATATTCCCATACAGTGTTGCCGATATGCAAAAAATAAAATAATGACCCATATTTTTGGTGCATGTTACCGGAAACAAATCTTTGTTTTAGGACTGAATGATACATTGAATATGTATCCGTGAGTATACATGTAAAATAACACATATAGAAACCGAATTCACCTTTTTAAATCACTCATTCATTCACAAAAAACCCTGAATTATTTTTGAAAATATGAACAAAATATGAACATAAATATCCGAAAGTTGAATAAAACAAACTACAGTACAACCTCTCCAAAGCACTACCCTTTGGGAGACGCAAAATTAAGTCCTTATTGATAGGTTGCCGCTCTAGAGAGGTTGAAATAATAGTCAAACCGTACAGTGGGGAAAAGCATGCTGTTGTTGAAGGGATGTTGTCGCTCAAGAGAGGGCCACTCTGGAGAGGTTGCACTGTACAATAAATCCGCACATAGCGACCTACTCATTATTACGATCATCCTATTATAACGATCACATATGTTCGGGTCGGCTTTTAGAACTTCCCCTATGATTTTGAACTTGATAATAAGACCATGGCCGATTTTTCGGGTACCTAAGTAAGTCTCATTATCGAGGTTTTACTGTAGATACCAACGTGAGATTAGGATGTCTTAAGTCAAGAAACAAGAGGACGGGAATGTAGGTAAACATGATACAGTCTACTGCAACAGGTTTGTATAAGTGGATACAACACGATGAACAGGAGTAATTTAAAATTGTTGTTGGAACATTCGGATGAGAAGAGAGAAATATGAAAGTAATACAGAAGAGGGGACATACAGTGCAACCTCTCCAGAGCGGCCCTCTCTTGAGCAACAACCTCCCTTCAACAACAGCATGATTTTTCTCCACTGTACTATTTAACTGTTAATTCAACCTCTCTACAACAACTACCTCTCAACAACAGCATAATTTTGTTACTCCCAAAGGGTGTTGCTTTGGAGAGGTTGCACAGTAATTAGAACAAGTTAAAATGACAAATTATTTTACAAATTATCTTAAAAGCGTTAGAAAAAGCGTTAGAAATCTGTCGTTTACTCCTAGACCCCAAAATAACAATAAATGTTTGTATTCTAAGCAAACAAGAAATGGTAAAATCAGAAAAAATGCCTTGTTTCCAGTTATTAAACCAATAAAAAATAAGGTAGGCGTGTTGTAAAAGTTTTCTTTTCTGTATTTCGTACTTTGGAGGCATGATTCGTACCCAAATATTTATGTACTCTGGATTTTGCCGTTGGAGCCCAAAACTAGGGTCAGTCGCGTTAACAGAAACACGGCGATATTTTTATTGGCGTTATACAGGCTTTCTTTCACCCTAGTTGACGATATAAATAATACATTAATTACTCAAACAGCGATATAACAGGATTATCACCTGTTGTTTTGTATTTTCAGACTAAAGCAAGTTTCATTCAAATTTTACACAAATAAATTTTCATGTACACAGACAGAAGTCATTCCGATGTTTTCACTAAACAAGACAGTAATGTTTAGTCGTTCATACAGCTTGCGTTTTGCCATAAACATGAAAAATAGATGGGTTTTTTCAGTGATTTTTTTCCATCATTATACATGTCTGCTTACTAACGACGCATTGTCTCGCTTACAATGAATGGAATATGTGGGTAAAAAACAGCAACACAGCTCACTTGGTATCCTGATAAGTCCCAACAGGCTTTCATTTGATGATATATACAGTGCAGTTCGTGTTTATATGTCGTTGTTCTCGTTCTTAATTAACGATTTATAGCATTACATTTGCTTGCTGTCCATTATCGGCAGCCATTTTGATCATTATCATCCCTCAGACGCTTGATTTATGACGTAAAGGCGCGTGCCACCAAAACTTCCCTAGGCACGTGCGGTAGAAATTAAAACTGATACTAAAAAATGTTACACGCTTTTTTTAATACAGTAAAGCTTTTTTTCAAAATGACGCTTTGATAACATAAAATAATATGAAAAAAAGGTAAAATATGAATTCAAAGGCTATATATTTTGGCGGGTTGTGGGATTCGAATAAACAGAAAAATGTTTTATACAAATAGCCACATTAATGCCGTCTTTTTGAGTGTAGAAAATATTAAGGTAACGTTTTTCAGGAACATTTTGTATTATAACTGATTACAATAAATATGTTTTATGAAGCAATGAATGTGTTTCATGATGCATGGTTTTCATCAACCGCCTGATAACGATCGGATGAAATAAATTATCAAATATTTTACCCAGAATTCACCAAGATGTACTTGTAAAACTGACATTTTTTAAGTAATGTCATCCACGGAATTTTCTGCCATTCTCTGATAAACATTACTGCCATTGTATTGTCGAAGAGTAAAATATTGAACGACCGGAATGTTACGGATCTGACGGCTGTTACACTCTACAAGACGCGCATGAATATTTCACCCAAAAAAATAGGACCTGGTGTCAGATTTGTGCTTTATTTATGTGATTACACACAGATGTGGATACTTTTTAATAAAATGCTTCATAGGTAGAGCCGCAACGACCGCACGCTCGAAATCAAGGCAAATTCCTTGCAGCAACCAATCAAGGTGGTGCGAATAATCGACTAAAGAAACCAAAATGGAGAAAAAAGAACTTACCCGGACCGGTTTGTCTAAGTCCCTGCTGTATGGCCATCTGAAAGTTCCATGATGATATTTCGGGTGTAGCCATATAAGTCCCGTATGGGTTTATTCCACTGGATCGAGCAAGTGGGGCAGCAAAGCTTCCACTGTCAACCCGAGCAGTAGGAGTTGATATGGGTGAACTTGGCGATGGCGCAAAAGGAAATCTTGGGCTTACAGAGGAATGTGGGTTCGTCGTACTATATGTGGCGTCCGAGTTCATTGGGGGCCACATCGCGGAGTTCGGGGTTGACACCCCTTGGGTAGCACCGTTAGTCATATAATGCATAGGCGGCAAAACGGGTCTGGTTGTTGGTACGTAAACTGGGCTTACACCCGAAGGCATTGATGTCAAAGGACCGGTACCAGCCCCAGTGGTGTCGTACGTGGGGGCAGATCCACTCATTTGCATCGTATGTAAACCGTTTTGATACATTGCTTTCGATGAAGTATCCGAACCACTAGTAATATCCGAAGTAGTGTCAGTTTTCACACTTTTTTCCGATTCTGTTGCTTGCTCGTTAACGCGAGTTTTCACGAGTTCTGAGTCAGGACCTTCTAAATTTTTGAAGAAAACTTCAACGTCCTCTCCTTGTAACAATGAGCGATTATCTTGAAATTTTAAACCTGGCTGCATCGCCCGTGTGGGGCCTTTTATTAAATCGTCTTTTTTTGAATCCTGGATTGACGAATAAAATTCCTCTTGCGTGGATGTTCGTGAGTAATTTTTATTTTGCCAGCTAAGGTCAGATAATGCCATTAAGTTCCATGTAGAATATTAGAATTTTTTTCATGTAAGAATAAATGGGAATTCGAATTGAAATATTCGAATTTATGCTGACTTCTTTCAAATGATGATATCTTTAAATTGCTGGGAAATGTTTTATGATTTGAAGAATTGACCGTGTTCTTCAGTCTGAAAATAGCACAAAGAAGAATAAATTAATATTAATTTATACAACTTATAGTTGATTAAAACTCTAAAGAATTTGAAAAAAAATCAGTTTGCGATATATACACATATGTACGACTGTAGCAAACATTTTTGGTTTTGAATTCCAAGATGTAATTAAAACAAATATGAATATTTGTCCTTGAAAAGTGCTATAAATAAAGTGCATATAAATATATCCGAAAATAAATAAATAAAAAAGACAAAAATGATCGAATTTCAACAATTAGAATGTTTTACTAAATTATCAAAATTAATCTCTATCGTGTTACATTTTAACTTGTACTCGAGCTGATAATTACATGGCACACTGTATGATTGATAGAACAACACGTTCATATAGTACAATTATTATCTCGTCCTATCTCGTGATATCTCGTGATATCTCGGATACAAGTAGTGATCCTGTCAAAGTAGGCGGGGCTATATCTGTGACGTCACAAAAGTTCATCTTTGTATTATCGGTGTAACAATAAGTGATAAGCGTCTAAAATAAGTGATATAGTCAACTTCTATTCAATTCTTTTACTTCCTCTTACAGAATATGAGGATTTATCTAATTAGTAACAATCAAAATTAATAGTTAAATTTGCCAAGCGTTTTAAAATAATGCATTGCTTACATTTACTGTAAACAATTAATTAATTAAAATATTTCAACTTCTGTTACAAGCCTTCATAACTCAGTGTCAGCTGGTAAAATCAACCTGAAAAATAATTTTGAATTCATAGAAATTATATATATTCAGTGGTGTACCGTCCGAATTATTTTCTTATCCGATACATGTTCACTTTGAACAGCATTTCCGGTTATTATTCCTCCGATTACTCTTATCAATGTCGAATTTAATCAAACATTTTCTCGTCTATAAGATGCAAATAAAAACAACATTTATGAATGGTTCACATAAATATACAATGTTGACATTTTATTACTGCAAAGTATTCACTGAAATGATTTTTTTGATCGATCTAGAGTCGTCTCCCTTGCGAATTCCTTAGAAATTAATTTCAAATATTTTAGAACAACAGTTTGTTTGGTGTTCTGTGGCGCTCCATTCTGTAGGATAATAATAATTCATATTTTTTTGCATTTAGCTATTTCTTTTAGCATCTAAACTATTTTTGGATTTTATATTACACGTTTTTCATAATGAGAATATTATGTACGGTGTAAAACTAAACAGAGCTTCTAAATGCAGAAGTATTGTGTATCACGTGATCTTGTTCCAACTGAGGGCTATTGTTACATAAACAGAATACTCGTATTTTTGCTTTGTTTATTTGAAGGCCAAAAATTTTATCATATCACGAATATTAAATCTTCAGATCCTATTCCAAGCTGTTCGTAATTCGGGGCACATGCGAATATTCGTGCCATTTTTTTATATTTAAAACACGCATTTTAGCGTCTGAGAATACATCAAAAGAGCTTTAATATGTTTCTGAAACAACTGTTCACGATCCGAATGTTTCAGGTTCAAAATGAAAACAACAAAAATTCGAGACAAGTGAATAAAATGTATTTTTAAATATTTTTAATATATACTGGTCGTCATAAGAAAGTAACCAGTTTGTGATATTGGTATAAAATAGACAAAGCGCAAGTAATCGAGATGAATTTAAGTCTGGAAATAGCTGAAACATTTCATAATATGGTTATACATTACTGACCTTTTTTTTTGCTGTATACCATTAAAATTTCAGGGTCAGTATATAAGGCCAAAATAAAAGATTTTTTATGATGGTTACTTTCTTATGACGGCCAGTATAGAACTTAGTTCTAAATTTGGAATCATTTGAAAACTTTTTCCTATATTTTTTTTTTAATAAAACGATTTACGATTCTTGATTTACGACGGTGATTTACGATGATCTTATATAAGTAATTAAACCTCCATTGGTGGTTTGTATAGAATCATATTAGAGTTGGTATATTTCTACTTTCGATTTCCATGTATATAGCATTGCAACCAATGACAGACTTTTGTCTTTTTTATATACGATTCCATACGATTTCTTTTACATACGATTTATACCAAGCTCTATTCATAATCATCTTTGAACGAAAATTATAGATCTGTTCTGTTCCATTTTTTTTTCGTACATACAAAAAAGTCATAATCTACATTTTTAACCATTTGCAATTTCATAAATATATGTGTATGATTGAATGATATTGATTATAATTGTTCACTAATGATCTGACAATGATATAGATTCTTGCATTGTCTGGTTTGGATATAAGGTCGAAATGATAACAATTTTTATCAAATTGGGTATGCCTACAGTTGACTAATTTGACTCACATATCATTTCATAGCCTTTAATATTCATTTATTCTTAACTAAAGCTAAACTACCATATCTATGTTACATATTATAATATTTCAATTTATTTGTAAAAATAAATTTCCATTTCAGAGCTGGCCTATTAAAGTAATGTTTATTGGGTTATGCTTACGGACAGTTTATCCGGAAAGATGAAAATAACGGACGTTCTTAGTTCCGTACTGGAAGGCAGAAATTGGGCTAATTTTTAATCATATCTTTCAAACATTTTTGCTGGTTTAGCAGGTGAAATTTGTAGAATTATCAAATATTGATGACCTATCGAATTATTTTAATCTATTATACGTAACGGGGCCATTTATTCTTCATGAAACATAGAAATTATTTATACAGCACCTGTGACATTAGTTTAAAATTATCACAAATTGACAGGTGCTTGTCTTAATCACAGAACGCTTGGAAAGCGTCTAAATGAATGACACGCGCCAGGAATCAGAAACTCGTTGAAATGTATTATTGAACTATTAATAGGATCTTTACACTTAAAGTAAAAATTGCTCATGGTAATTTTGAATAAAACTATCATAAACCTATAGCGCATTAATATCATGTAATATATATGTATATACTAGTATATAATTTCAACGAGCCATGAAAATCTACCATCGGCATTATGTGAGAAGTAAAATATATCAAAGTGATGCCTATTAGGGTATTACTGATCGTGTGACACAAAACCCCTTACTAATTCTAACGTAGGTATGCACGATTTCAAGGGATAACAAGGGTCAGTGGCCCTTAATGTACAGATTTTTACTTAATTATGAATTACAACAATAATTATGATCACTAACTTTACAAAAATCTTTACTATACTGAGTATTATCAGAAAATGATAAATGTTATTATGATTAATTTATCAGTTGAATATCTTCTACATATTAATAATGGTGATAATTGTGGTGGATTTTTAATTATTTAAATAATTCAAAGCACGCATGCGCAATGAAATTATAGTATTATCTCTTTGTAACGTGATGTTAATTTTTATAAAAAATATGTATATTGACTTCCTGGGAGTTAATCTGCTAATTGTGATTAGGGATGATTTAGGGGTCAATATTCCGGCGAAACCATCAATAAAGGGATCATTATTCGCAAAAACGAAAGGTATTTAATTCTAGTAAGTAATGACACAATTTTTTACGCAACATGGTGGATACTGGAAAGAAATGTCAGAATTTCATTTTAGAGGAAATGTTTACACAACTAGATCTAATCTGGATTGAGACCCTTACTCAGTCTCCAGACACATTGGCCCTTAATCTGATTGTCCCCTATAAGATATAAAAATAGGCCATAAAGGAAGCCAATATTGTCGGTGTTTTTGATTTCGGGAAATCGCCGTCAGATAAAAGGCATTAACAGAGTTAGGGGGTTTGAGTAACGACCTAATTTTCTGTTGCTATGCAAACAGTTTTAAATAAATTGGGCTAATTAAGCGCTAGGAAAGTTTAATTGTATAAACAACAAATTTCGTCTTAAAGTCAAATCGCCACACGATAGGAAATCTAATTTTTTAAAAAAATGCTAAAATATAGTCTGGTCTCATTAAGACTCTCAAAAATTCTGGGTACAATTCCATTTCATGGTTCGCAATGATAAACTCAAATAGCAATTAGTTTTATTTGACAAAAACCTTTGCCTTTATCTGTGGTACAAGTATCAATCGGCTTTCGTTTACTATATCACGAAATGTATAATAAATCAATGAATTCATTATTTTTGTCGCAAGAACATGACTTTGTTTCATTGATTTACAAATAATTTTTTTCATCCACATCAATATTACTTTCGGACTTCCCGATACCATTTTCATATATGTACTAAAAGTGCCACCATGTTACAATAATTTTCTTTAAACATTTTATAGTATTAACTTTTAAATACCCCAGTTTCTCGTTATGTCAAAATAACATGTAAGACTGGTCTTTTTATTTTAGCTCCAAAATGCGGGTTATTTTCGACAAATTTTGGTAAATTTCGACGCAGATATTAAATTAAAAAGTGAAGATTTAGCACATAGAGTAACCACAATCTTTTATTAAGAATGTATATTTTTATAATCATAACATCTTCAATCAAATCACGGATTTCTGCTGTTTGTTTTAATTTCGGTGTGGAGGAAACCAGAATGTTGCTACAAAATCACGGAATTAATGTAAAATGAAGATTTTTATGAAAATGAAGATTCAGTATTTATCAAAAAACAAATGATCAACCGGAAGTTGTACCAAATCGACCGTGTTTTTGTAATTGTGGTATTACTCATTAGAATGTTGAAAGTAGCGAAATAATTATGCGTCTGAGAATTATGAAAAAAATCTCAAATTTGTTTTTATATTTTAAATTGACTGTTGCAGTGAAGGATAAAACAATTTTATTCATATTTTCGGTATTTAGTAGAGTATGTTAACTGCGAAAGTCTGTTAAATGCCCCGCGTTTTTTTTAAATTACATTTGTATAATAATTTTACATCAAACAGTTCTAATTACTCCGGGACGGTTTACGGAATATACCGGTATTTAGCTTCATCTTTGGAATTGCTAAATGACCATTACAACCGTTCCGTCTTTTTTGTTTACTATGTCATTAAGAGCCTTGGCAATAAATAGTCGTGGAGATATGACTTTATACGTTGTCAAGTAAGCGTTTATTAATATTCGGAAATTTGAATGAAGCTAATGTAAATATTTGGATCATAAAAGTTTCATCTGACATCGTAGATTTATATAAATGTCAAACTTCGAGGGACATGCGTTTATTACTTGTACTGTCTTTGTTTATTCCGCGACTATGAGTGACCCTAATCGAGTAAAATTCATAATCCGTAATTATACGACGCCGAAATACGACCGATTATAAATAAGATCGGTTGTAATTCCAAAGATATTTTTGTGTGTTTCAAATAATGCTTTAAAACTACGCGCAAAAAATGAATATCAATTTTGTCTAAAAACCTTATTGAAAATGTTTTAATATGAATTATTTGACTGTAAAAATGATGTAAAAATATATGTAAAAATGACTGTAACCTTGTAAAAAAACAAGAGCATGAATGTTCATGACTCAGAGAAAGATTAAACGTACACCTTTCTTAGCCGGGTCTGTTTTAAGGCTTAATTTATCACGCGATCTTACGGGCATTTTTTCATCAATTTAAATTCATTTTTTATTCTAAAACGTGTAATTTCTATTACAGTACAATCTCTCCTGAGCGGCCCTCTCTTGAGCAACAACCTCCCTTCAACAACAGCACAATGTTTTCCCACTGTACGTTTAACTATTAATTCAACCTCTCTAGAACAAAAACCTCTCAACAATAACATAATTTTGCTTCTCCCAAAGGGTGTTGCTTTGAACAGGTTGTACTGTATACGTTAACACTGGTCTTCATGTGTTCAAGGTGTCGTCATATTTACGTACGATTCTAACTCGTAAAATTATCAAATTTAAATAAAAAATAGGAACTTTAGTTAACAAATCGAGACGAAATTTTCCTCAAGAATTCAAACTATTTGCTAACTTTAGAATCAGACATACAATGGTCGACTAAAGCGCTGTGAAATAAATTACCTGATATGAAGCAATTCTTAACAATCGTCTTGCAATCTTAGTGCAAGTGAGTATAGAACTGAACTGAACGAAGTTAGTGACAATAAATTACCATAAAATGAGGCTTTGTTAAACATTTTTCAAATATTCTAGCATCTTGCACAACCGAGTTATTATAGAATAGAATTAAACTAGGTATTTGTTTAAGCGATGAAATATACATCGAAAAAAAATATTTGTATTATATTAAACACAGCATGCCATCAAAAAGAAGCGTACGCAACTCCAGTTTTTGTTTATCTATAAAATAATTACAATCATCGCCAAGTTCTTATATATGTCACTGATGACCGTTGGTCACAAAACATCTTTGAACATTCCGCCATACCATTGTAAGACGTATTAAAAACAATACAGCCGGACTGACCGCCGTCATGACACCCGTCATTTACCTAATTATTGAAATATATTCCCAGATTATGGTTTTGTTCTAATTTATCCATATTCCATTTTTTACGAATGTTTGTTCCCTGTGAACTTTAAATCCCAAATCTCTAGCGTTAATGAAGTCGCGGCACTTGTATTTAGTATAATCTATGCTGTGAATGGAGTGATTATCTTCAATATCGCGAAATATCATTACATATCAACTCGTATCACAAGATTTTCGCTTCTCGTATCATAAAACAGGATTCAATGTGATAAGAATTTGATAAAAACAGAACCAACAAAATGATGCTGATGAATTAAAATTCAACAATTAGGATGAGAAGACAGAAAAGATCCGCAAGTTGATATAAGAACGTACCTTCAGGTCCGGTCTGAGGCTGGTCGTTAGTCGCTTCTTTGACTAAATTACAAAAACAAACGTTATCAAATTGTTGCTGTATGGGTCACTTGAAACACTAAAAATGCTGATATTCCGTCGTTGTTACTATCGTATCAACGTTTTAACTTGTATCACAGATAATCAAAGTCTATGTTTACCTGTACCCGCCATTATCCATGACGTCATAAAAATGGGCGGAGTTATGTTTAGAAGGAAAAATAATAAATTACTGTCAAGATAACAACATTTTTGGGCTTACAATGCCAGGTAAAACGTATCAGAACTTAGATTTCACGTCAAAATGGAATGAAACTTGATTCTGTGTCAGTCGAGAACTTAATTTTCTGGGCGAAAGTAATAGCAGAAGATTTATGCGCGTTTCTCGTGAACCGTATTTTGATCACGTGGGGTTGTCTATCAACGGTAATCAAACAATTATAGTACGTCCCTTGAAACTGCCCACTTACAGATAAGGGGACTGTGATTTACTTCATATGTTTGACAGAACAACAAACTATCGTCTGATTTGGGTATTTTAGCGTCACTGCGGGCTAAGAAGACGCGGGTCCCGTTTTTTTTACGATTTCTTTCGCGTTTCCATTTTACACGTACTCAGTAGACATCCGTATTCCCTACTTAACCTACGCCTTCATTCACTGCCTTCTGTATTTTGTTCATTGTGAATCTTAAATGTTTACATATGTATTCAAATAGCTAATATTTTATTTGAATAAAATCAGTTGTTGGATAAAAAAGTTAAATGTCTTCATTTACCAAAATAAAATACACATACGCTCATTGTATGGAATTATTACCAATATTCAACGAAGCGGTATTAATACTACATGTATATCAGTAATGATGTTTCGAAATGTCTCTTCATTTTGTATGAGAAGATGGAAACTTGCCTATTCCACGTTAGGGACGAAATATTGACTTTCATCCTTAGAATAATGGATGTTACACTAGTAAAATACTGAAAATCATAAGTATCCACTTACCTAGTTTACTTTCTGTTTTCTTTAACATAAATGCAAAAAATATACACAAAATTACAGCCTTGAAATTTAGAATTGCTAGTCGCTTTTTTCTGACCATTTCTTGAAATACTTTCAGGTAAAAATGATTTTCTGTAATTCTCTAAAGAAACTAGTCTTATCAACGGAACTGTTTTCAATTGTTAAAATATTTCATGTATTATAAGATATACCCATCCCTAGTTAAATGATTCTTCGAATATTTTCGACCTTCCAATCCAGCTTCTAACACCAGAATTGTTTCTTTCGGCTAAAGAACATAATTACATATACAGTGCAACCGCTCCTGAGCGACCCTCTCTTAAGCGACAACCTCCCTTCAACAACAGCATGCTTTTTCCCCACTGTACAATTTGACTATTAATTTAACCTCTCTAGAGCGGCATCTTCTCAACAACAACATAATTGTGCGCCTCCCAAGGGGTGTTGCTTTGGAGAGGTTGCACTGTATATACATATATAAGCTATTCATGTCACTTTGTATAATGAAATACATTGGGTTGATTTTGTATTACGGTAAAGCAACCATCAAAGTATTTTAAAAAAAAAATCTGACTCATTAAGATTTAATCAAATGAACAAAACACCAGTAATGTACAATAATGTTATACATGTACATAGTGAATATATGATTTAAGCATTTACAACCATATTTTGAATGAATTATTATCAAAAATAACCCCCAGTCTATAAAATCATGTGCTAGTATACAAGTAATTTTTGTTACGGTAAGATCTGTGGTCGATATGTTGTTGTTGTTGTCGTTGTTGCTTCTATTATTGCAGTTGTTGATTTTGCTTCTAATGTTTTTGTTACTGTTGTTGATTCTGCTTCAGTTGTTTTTGTTACTGTTGTTGATTTTGCTTCAGTTGTTTTTGTTACTGTTGTTGATTTTGCTTCTGTTGTTTTTGTTACTGTTGTTGATTTTGCTTCAGTTGTTTTTGTTACTGTTGTTGATTTTGCTTCAGTTGTTTTTGTTACTGTTGTTGATTTTGCTTCTGTTGTTTTTGTTACTGTTGTTGATTCTGCTTCAGTTGTTTTTGTTACTGTTGTTGATTCTGCTTCAGTTGTTTTTGTTACTGTTGTTGATACTGCTTCAGTTGTTTTTGTTACTGTTGTTGATTTTGCTTCAGTTGTTTTTGTTACTGTTGTTGATTTTGCTTCAGTTGTTTTTGTTACTGTTGTTGATTTTGCTTCTGTTGTTTTTGTTACTGTTGTTGATTCTGTTGTTGTTGTTATTTATCGTTGTTGCCGTTGTTATTGTTGCTGCTGCTCATTTATGTTGCATATATCAAGCATGTGGTCAGTATAATCATTCAGAATTCATACATTATGGTGATTATCTTATTATCAAACAAAATGAAGTGTTTGTTTCATACGGACGTTGGTATATTAATTCCTCTATAGACAAAAATGGTTTCAGATGGTGACGAACGAAAAAAAAGTAACGATATCACGATACTTTATTAAGCGATTCATTTAGGGACACTTAAAAATTCGAAACAGAAACTGCGTTTTCGATTAGGGAGTTATAAAAAGCCCGTTTATCAGTTAGTATTGTTTGTTCAGACTATCTGTCATAACCAGCTTGAAACTTTGATCTGGATACAATGATAACGAACAAGATAGCACGAAGATAATTACTGATAATTGGTACAGATTTAGGGAACAGTTCGAAAACACAAATAACCCCGGTGACATCATGAATCAGTAGTTTTGCTCATATGAAGATTTTTCTCCTGTATTCAAAAAACAGTCAAACCTGTAAACAAAGGCCACCCGTAGGAAAGACAAAATATGGTATTTTTTGACAAGTAGCCTTTATACGGAGGTCAGTGTTCTAAATAATCAGTGAAGGTTTTTTTCAGCTAATGGTCTTTATTGACAGGGTGATATTTATTCTGAGGTGGCTTCAAACACAGGGGTGACTGTACTTGAATATAACTTCTTCAGTCTAATAAAACTTATTTGCTGTGTTTCTGCATTTTTTTTTCGCTGTAGTTTAACGTTGCAACAACAGCTAGAGTCCAACCGTGGAGGAAGAACCACCGACCTTCCGTAAGCTAGCTGGACAGCCTCCCCAATCGTGAAATCTTGTCCCGGTGGGATTTGAACCCACAGCGTAGAGGGGCTAGTGATTGCAAGTCAGAGACCAGAACCACTTGGGCACGGAGGCCCATATATTTTACAGCAAAAATTGCGTGTTTTCGGATGAATATCATTAAACTGATGCGAGAACGGATGGACCCACATGTTTGTACTAATAATTTATAGATATTTAAACAACATAACGTTTTATCTCTCCGTCTGATTTTGGCTTCATCATAATGCTTTACTACACAAAATGAATTTCATTTCTTAAGATAAGACCCGGGATATACGCTTTAGGAATGTGGCGTTTTGATTTCTAGGCACCGAATAAAATCATAAAATTCTTCTAAAAATTTTCCGAGGTCAGATCTGGAAAGTGCTGGTAGGTAACCCATGAGCATTGGTTAGTACTGGTGCGTGATTCCTACACGAGCACACAATCTTTTTAAAAAGGACTAATTTAAATTGAAAATATCCTTATTTTATGTGGGTTGTTAAAAGCTGGGCATATTCTATACTACACTGAGGTTTTCCCAAGACGGACGCCAAGGTGACAGTTTATGTACATATGAACATTGCTTTACAAATATTTAAGACACTTTTCTTCCAATACTTATTAAAAAGTGGACTGTAAAATGATCACTTTTGTTGAATCTATGACAATTTAACCCATTAATAAATTATATGTACCTAAGTAGATATGTTTGCATACCTGACATTTTCATTGCCAGCGCTGGTCGAGAGAAAAGGTTTAGCGACCACTTACCACTTTTATGGTCAGTTTTATGGATGACCCCGTACATCTATTAAATGTATTCTGATTGAAACAAATAAACGATAATGATCTATGCGTTCTCAGGCTTTTGTCATGTCCCCTGGATAAATAAGGACACGTACCGTATTGAATACCGCTCTGGACGGATTTTTTCCGTGACGTTTGGAACGACCACACGGGTTTTACTCTTTTTATGACAATTCTATTTTTGTATACATATATTTTACGCTGGATTGACGTTTAAAATTCAGAATTTAATTGATTTAGCGCATAATTTCAAACATACATTTTTTCAAGCAACAAAATCAACAATATCTTGATTTGTGCATTATGAGTCCTCTAAAACAATTTTATATAAAAATGGCTGAAATGTTGGAGCGTTTTTTTTTTGGACGATACAAATTGTTTTACGTATTCATTTTCTACGCCGCTGTGGCACCACTGTACTTTTTTTGTAACAATTGTCCATTTTACGATTGCATTTAGCTATTACAACACTGTACATGACTGTAATGGTCAGTCACTTTGCTTTTTGGGCGTCGGGACCTTTCGCATGGTGTAAATCCCCTAGCGACCGTCTTGTGGACTGGTACAGGGGTGCCACCAGCCAATAAATCATTCCATCATCGGAAAAAATAGTCCTTCGTGCTATTTGGGGGTCAATTCAATTGAAACTTAAACAATGCTTGGAGAGCCAACTCCGATAACAGTGTTGGTTTACCGCAAATAAAATCTATTGTCAAAATTTAGTCAACGCCATGTTTTTGGAAAGGTATACGAGTAAGCAAACAAAGTCGCGTTTATAATATGGAACCTAGATGTTCTCAATTTTCGAATTGTATAGTTTGACTTCAAATTGTATAGACCTATTTATCAAAATCCAGTCAACAGCTTTAGTGCTCAATAGAAGGTTGGTATCCATGAACGAACGAGGTATTTGTTGCCAAGTTCTTGTCGTTGGTACAAAAGCAATAGAGGAACCGCATTTCAGTTTTTGTGTGGCTTAAATTAGTTGTAAATTATCGTTTAATAGTTCCTGAGTATTCACGAAGTTTTGGGATAGTGTAAGTATAATTCTCCATTCAACAGAAAATTTGTATAGAAGTGACAGTAGAAACATGTTTAAAGGCTTTTAAATACTCGTGTGCACAGAAGATCTCATTCAAAAAGGGTTATCTGTGTTATAAAACTAAGCCCGGATATAAGCCTAGTCGCACAGCATTATACGGGTACATTGGGTGTAAGCCCGCGAGTTTTTATGTATGGAGCCCCATTCTTGCGTTTCAGGATGTTGCAGTATGCTCCAAGGCCATATTTACGCCAACAAGAACACCAATCATATTGATCAGGAAATAAGAGTTCATTTTTGTTGAAGATGTTTATAAATTATTATGGTTTGTAAACAAAACTAAAAAAAACTGACCGGAAGCAAAAGAAAGCGTTTGAATGATCAAGATGTTTTGTTTCCGGTTTAATTGGCGGCATGTTTCCTTGGTGAATATAAGAGACGGATGTTCACATCTAAATACTAATGAGATCGCAAACAGTTTTGGCAGCTTCACAATTCAAGTACTTTGCAAACCAAATTTCAAAACATTTACGTTTTAGTTTCCAAGGTTACAGAGTAAGCTGTCAGTGTTCGCTTTTCACCTTTTCCATAAATAACAGTATAAATCAAGAACTGTCGCATTTCTCGAAAGCGATTGTCCGTGCAGGATCAAAATTCTTGATAAACGCTTGACATTACATGTTCCAAGCGTCTGCGTGATCGGCAAGATGTCTCTTTTTATCAAGAGTCTGTCAAAATGATCAGGTTTCAAGATGGCGGTAAACATGAATTTGGCTTCGAAATAATTTCATGTGACAGACAAGAAGGAAAATGTTCTATCTTATCTAGTTCTGACTAGGTTTATCTTAGAATACTGATGTCTTTGTTAATTGGCGTGAATGTATGGCCAACTGTAATAAAACTATTTGGGATGATATGACACAATGACCAGTTGTTGATAGACCACTGGGCATATCGACGCATCATTGTACCACAATAAGGCGAAAGATATTCTTTTTAGCAAATATCTATCGTGTTACCTTGAAAATGAAGCGAATTGGGCAGAAATCATCCAATCACTGTTCTTGTGTCACGACAGTTTCTCTTTGGTGGAAAAAAACATGGGAAAAATACAATCAAACGCGCGTTCTGTTGTCAGTACATCTCACAAAGACTAAGAATTGTTTTTTCGAAGTTTCAACATTATAAATATGTATCTTGATGAGGTCTTAGAGCAAAAAGATGAATACATATACATATTTCCAAGTTCCCAAACCGGGGTTTAACGCCGTTTTTTTCAAACATTTTTCAGCTAAATACGGCGGTCGGTTCACCAAACCGCCAAAAATGTTGATGAGTCAGCAGAATTTTTTTTTCAAATATATTTTGTATGTTCGGAGATATGGAACTTGTTTGTTTGTTTTTATGTGACTTGTTGTTACTGGTGTTTAACGCAGTTTTTCAATAATTTTTCAATTATATACATCGGTCGGTTCACCTTACCAGTTTTCCTGGACAGTATACTAACCAGTACTAACTTACCCTTCTACAAGGAGCGGGCAACTTCTCCACATATGGAGGAAGATCGACATTTTTGTCAAATTTTTATAGAAGGGTACGGCCTGCCGCGACCGGGATTCGAACCCGGATCTTTGTTTATTTTGTAGCCTTGAACATTATACAGAATATATACAGATATGTATTTAGTTTATCCGAATATATATACACTTTTCAGAAAATCCTGCAGCGATTAATTACAAATATTTTGTATATCTCTGAAGCCTAAATTTAAAAAGAGGACGATTGGATTCATATTACAAAATATAGTGTCGATATAATTTACAAAAGTCACATACTTTTTATTTGAACAAAAATCTGAATTTTAAGGGACGAAATGTACATACAGTATAACCCCACCTCAGCATTATTATCACTTAATTTCAGACGAGCTTTCAATAACTCCCCTATACAATTTTAAATCAACTTGATAATGAGACCAACTCATTAATACGACCGATTTTTCGGATCCTGAAGGTATTAATGATTTGATCTTTTTATCAAGTTGAAATAAAAATGTATAGGGGGGTATTGAAAGCTGATCTGGAATTAATTAATCCGTATTAACAATGTGCTTGTAATATTGAGCTGGTCGCTATTTGAGGTTTTACAGTAAAATCATGTCGACAAATTTCCACAGATCTCCATTCAAACATGGTAGGGAGTTGAATTCACGTATCATGCAAATTTATTTATCACCAAAATGCATCAGACAAAATATTAATTTTAAAAAGTGTATAGTATATCAAATATCGCATTTTTTGCGTATCGCGGTTTTTTTTTGTTTTTTTGTTTTTTTTTGTTATTTATGAATTTATACATTTAAATGTTTCTAAAATTTAGTTGAAATCAATTATTAGTAGTTAATAATACTCCGGTTTTGAAAGATATTTTGTAAACATTTTTAAACAACTGAACAGATCTACTGACATTTAAAAATATTTATCTCATTCATTATTATTATCACAACCATCACCATCATCATCATCATCATCATCATCATCACAACCATCATCATCATCATCATCATCATCGTGATCATCATCAATATTATCATCATCGTTCTGTATTTTGTCTACATTAAATTACACAATTATTTCGATATTTTATAACTAAAAATTTTCACTAAAACGCACAATTTTCGAATTTCAAGAAAAAAGAACAGAAACATTGAAAACAAACAATTCTTCAACATTTTATTTTTACGCTTAAATTTTGTCCGAACAAAAGTTTAATTTCCACAATACGCAAGATGCATCCGAACCAGTACAAATATATTTATACGATCTTAAAAATCCAGCTTTTTGTGCAGAAAAAAATGCACCATTGAAAAAGCAACATTTAATGTACTATACAAGTAACGCATACAGCCAATTTTATTTAAAAAGGCTTCTAAAAGCAATATTTACTTCATGTAACCAATAAAAACACACAAAGAAACTATCCAGAGAGAATTTTTTTCTGAAAATTTACAAACGTTCCTACGTGTATTTATTCTATGCCGCGAGTGTATGTACAACTTTACCTTGTGTTTATATACATATTTCGTATATAGTTGCTTGTTATGCTGATAAATTTGTCTGAAATTATCAATCATTATCGGAATATAATCCAGAATTATCCGAAATCTCGCCGGATTATCAAAGAAAATGATATACACCATTATATCAACAAACGATACGATTAAAAACGGGCTTAGACCAAATGATGAAAACTTGATGAAATATCGACATTATCAAACTACACACATTTTTCTGTCACAAATTCACTTTCTTTTGGACATATTTTCACTTTATTTGAAATAATTGCCGTTCTGGAAACATAAAAAATAACCCTAAAAGTCACCGAACATAAAACACAAAACCTCGATATTTGGACCATCTTTTGGAAAAAAAATGTCTAGATATCAAAGTGGTCTGAAAATAAAGTTTTTTGCACGTTTGGTTGTACATTAGAAAATGAATAAAATATGTATTTTTTCCAGCTGATTTTTTTTAACTTCTCAATTTTCCCTTTTTTTGACAATCTAAGCATCTCTACCAATGTTTTCTTTTTCGCTATTGTCGCTGTTGATACGGTGCTGTTTCATATAACTTGCATTTATACTGTAGGCAAGAAGCTCATATGACCTTAATATGCCGAATAAAAAAAGTTGTTGTTGTACTTGTTGTTATTGTTGTTGCTGTATTTGTTGTTGCTCCTGATGCTGTTGGTGCTGCTGTTGTTGTTGTTGTCAATTCAATTTGTTGTTTCAATTTCAAAATGCGCTGATGTAAGTTTTTTTTAATTGTATTCGTAACCACACAAATGTGACCATGGTATACGTTTTATACGGTCATTTCCGTAAAACGATAACATTAGAACCACCTTCTGGCCAAAATAAAAAAAATCTAAATATTGAGGGTGTCTAGTTATCCAGTGGAAATATAAAAGTGAAAATTGAAAATTAGTCGGAAAAAAAAGTTGATGATTATTAGTTAAATCTAGAGTAGGACTGATTTGAACTATATTTTTTGAAATTCTAAATACTGATAGAAAATATTCATTCAACAGAAATTGCTTTCATTATAGTTCAACTTTCCCATACTTACATTTATAAATGTTACCCTTAAAATGGGAGGTTCCGGCGTTCATGAAACAAAAAATATTGTAATTAAGACAGAACGAATTTGGTAAACTAAAAAACATAGAATTATCATGAATTGAGTTTTATTTACACATTGTGTATAATATTAAATGACAAAAAAGTCAGGCTTCGTGTGTAGAAGTCTCGATTTTCCGATTTTTTGTGACTCTTGAAGAACCGGATGTAAAAGAATCTGAGCGCGTTAATTTTCTGCCTTAATTCTGTACCAGGACTTGACTTCTCCGCGAAATCTAAAATGTGTCGTCTTAGCGACACGTGCAAGACTGCCAAATTAAGATTAATTCTATCAGAATTTTATCAACCACTATCAGTTCATTACATAAGTCCTAAGAGAAGTATTTGCTTCTAAAGTTTGACATATTTCTATATAAACAAGTCCGGTGTAAGAAGTTACAAACGCCGACAACGGGTTGGGACTAAATCCCGTAACATACGGACAACAGACGGACTACCGCGATACCCGGTTGCTATGCTCAGTGAAAGATTAGAAGCGTTCTTATGTAATTTTCCTAATATGGGAATTAGGTCTATTACATGATCACGGTAATATGATGTAACATTTAATTCGCTTTTCAATAAATATTGCGACTAAACCATAGAAGGAAAATGCCGGATAATTTTATCCACGAAAATAATTACTTCTATCACCAATCCCCGTGTTTGTTCAGAATTAAAAGACTCAACTTATTCGCTTGAGCTTTCTATGCATCTTATTACGTCCTATGGAGAACCATCAATAACGGTTTAACATAAATATCTTTTTATTTCAAAATTAAACTATTCAGAGTCATAAAGAAATTCATCGAATCCTTGTAAATTTGACTTATAAACCTTTAAATAGGGCATCATATATTTGATTTTCTTCTTTCTTATGAACGGTATCTGTGCAATCATTTATTTTGTAAATTTGAACTTCAAAAACAGAAGTATTTTAGAGATACTATGCATTAATTTCTTTCCACAGATTCAGATGAATGAATTAAAATAATTAATTGATCAATTATACATTTGCAGTCATTATCCAGAGATCTCGTTCTTTAGACCATTCTGGGTTTTTTTTATTATTATTTTATTATTTATTTATTTATTTATTATTTTATTTTTTATTATTTTTTATCTTTTTTTTATTTTTTTTTATTATTTTTTATTATTTTTTTGTTAAGCGTCAACCACATTTTGCGAAACTTAGCTACCTATTCAAAAGAACACAAACTCATTTTGCCAAAAAAAACCCATTCTTCTTGACTTTAACAGAACATCATATTAAACATATTTAAAAAAAACAGTCAACTGACTGGTTTAAACTCAGAACATAGAAATCTAACGCTTCTGGTTCTGATTTTGCGAGTCACTGTATCCTACACTAGATTTCTAAACAATAATTTAAGAAATAAAAAATATCACAATTTTAAAAAAAGTCTACTTAAAACATGATTTGCAAACTACAATCATTAATCTTGGAAGTTGTAGAATCCAGTCAAGAAACCGTGAACTTGAATAAAATGGGTTTTTTGGCTGACGTGAACGCTTAGCAATACTATAATAAAACAGAATGACCTTATCATTAACTTCACATCTCTGTCGACGACCTGGCTTTTACAAGATTCTTGTAAAAGAAGCTCAAGACTTTTTAAAAGCCAAACAATTTTAATCTTTCATACAACACATTGGAGACAAAAATGTCATAATTTACGAGAAAATCACTGAAAATGTTTAATTAATCAAACCTACTATTTCTTGATGGGAAGTGTTTGTTTATATTCGGTAATTAAGTTAAAAGCAACACACAGAAGTTGAACGTAATCGTGAAAAATTATGACAAGAAATACAGTGCAACCTCTCCAGAGCGGCCCTCTTTTGAGCAACAACATCCCTTCAACAACAGCATAATATTTTCCTAATGTACGTCTTAACTATTAATTTAACCTCTCTAGAGCAACAACCTCTCAACAATAACATAATTTTGCCTCTTCCGATAGGGTGTTGCTTTGGAGAGGTTGCACTGTACTTACTAAGAGAAGAACAAAAGCATACATTTGTATCAGGTGGAAACTTAAGGAGACTGGGTCACATGTTTTAGAACTATTTTTCAGACGTTGACAGAGATGTACGTGGACGAGAACTTTGTAGGAATTGATAGGAACCCAAGGAACCTGTCGGCGTTTGTTTAAGGATTTTTTCTCTAGGATTTAACGTCGTACCAATGACCAGGGTCATCTGGGGAGAGCATCCGTAAGCTAGCTGGGCAGCTTTCACGCGTGATATTGGTCCCGTGTGGGACTCCAGGGGCTGGTGATTTGAGGAGCTTCACCTACTCCAGTTATAGGCAAAAATCAAAATAAAGAAGTTCTAAGAGGAGGTATTTTTTGTATAGCAGTGCTACACGAATTGTTAAGCTGATCAACTTGGTCCCCACAAAATTCAAAACTGGAAGTAACAATCAGTAATGTTTTTCGGTTGGGGGCGTGAAATATACCAAATATTCATTTGCGTGAAGAAAATTGATAAAAACGGTGATTTAATCAAATTGCCAGATTCAAAATTCAAATCTGTAATTATGACTAAAATGACAATTCCGGTATCCATTTACCACCCACAGTTTCTCACGGTAAATATTCGCTCGCCATTTAATACTTAACAACCAAAAATTATCGTTGCTATAAATTGTAATAAGTTTTGATAACAGTGACAATTTTTATTATTTGAACAGTGTGAGGAATCCCTGTAGTCATGCCATCCTCCAAGTTCTAGTATTTAATACTTTTGACGCCAGCTCGCGAAAAGGGGTGACAAGAGGACTACGATTCGTCCCTGGTACAATTCGCCCTTATCTATTTAAGAGCCCTTTCGTAATCTATCGCCAGATAAGCATTAAGTATTTCTCTCAGATTTTCAACCTTTGCTCTTCTTCTTGGCTATTATTAATCTCATATTGCGTCGAGTGGTTTATGTTCAACAGGCAAGTATGTGATTAAAGCGGCGTTTTTTGATAAATTTTGATTGTTTTGTTCGCATTGAATTGTACTTAATGTCTCTTAAAGATTACGTAAAACACATTCTTATCTGTGAGTTATGAAGTGATGTATCAATTACAAAAATAATATTTCATACTCATGTAATATTTCATTTCTTGTATTTTCACAGTACGTACTAGCATATTCAGAAAGGGTATTTTGTAATACATTTCCGAGTTCTGACTTCTTTCCTAGAAAATTCAAAGAACAAGTGATTAAAAATTCAGCCTAAATTAAACCAGGATAAGACGAATACATTTAAACCAGTAAATATTGTTATTTGATGTTGTGTGTTTTAACACACTAGGAAGAGCTTTTAACACATGATCTAAAATCAAGCCAAAAAAATGATAAGTATTTCTTTGGTTCGTATCAGACTCACCAAAATGATGCTAATGATTGCATTGATAAAATATAGAGAGATTATTTTCTGTCATTTAATGACTAAAATGTTAAGCATTGCTGAGATGCCTTTAAACCTTTTTTTCTTGTTTCGAGTACAAAACAATTGGACGACGTTTGAATGGTGCTTTTTTAAAATATCGACATTTCAACAATTAGCTGAAACAACGAAGTGCTTATCAACCGCGGTGATGTAGCGCCAAGCTGGTATAGGTAAAACTATTAAAATGAATTTTATCATTTACCACTAGGGAAGAGAAACACGGGGCGGAGTTCTTGATTGCTTAAAAACAGTTTTTTTCTAGATAACAGGGGCGACAACTGATGATAGCGTAATGATTCAACGGCGATAACTCTGATAAAAACCCAAAGATGCACAAAAAACGGAAAGTATTCTATGAAAGAATTAACTGATATACTAATGCCATCGCTGTTTGTAATGTCATTAAAACTCATTGAATGCACTTGTATGGAACTCGCGTTAACTATTCGCTTTCTGCTTTACCCGACGGGTGTGAAAATATCGAAGTAATTTCTATATGATATTGGCTTAATGGTGAAATATGCATTTGATGTAATTGAAAAAAAAATGCGCATTGTAAATATAAAAAGACTGTTGAGAAAATAATGATATGCGTTTTGTCTAGATAAGATAAGGAAAATTCCGAATAAGACGGGATGAAACAGATACGATTTCTTACGGTGCGCTTGTGGGGCCATCTAGCTATTTTTACAAATCGCGATACTTGAATGAAGAAACACGCTACTACGATTAAGAACAGCTAAGGTAAGATTATGAAATGTGTCTCGACGATAGACCTTTTACAGTTGACATTTTACGACCGTACCACAATCACAGCTCAAAATTTACCGAGACACTGAGAAATTCGCGGAATTTAACACTCACGGAAAATGGGGACTCTGAACGGAACGGTGATTATCGTGGTAGTTGCAATTACAGTGATGGTAATGATAATGATGCCGATGATGATGATGATAATAATGGTGATCATTGCGATGATGATGACGATGATGAAGAAGATAATGATGGGGAGGAGGATGACGATGATGATGATGATCAGGAGGAGGAGGATGACGATGATGAAGATGATGATGAGGAGGAGGACGACGATAATGATGATGATCAGGAGGAGGAGGATGACGATGATGAAGATGATGATAATGATGAGGAGGATGACGATAATGAAGATGATGAGGAGGAGGATGACGATGATGATATTGATGATGCTGATGGTTATGGTGATGATTACGAGGGGGAGGAGATGACGATAATGGTGATCATTGCCATGATGATGACAATAATGAAGATGATGATGATGATGCTGATGATGATGATAATTTTGAGGTGGTTCTACTTCCATTACTTATCATTATTAATGTTGGTGCTATTATTTTCACCTCAGTTCTAATTATGCAATGTTAACGAATTGAAATATTTTCCAGCATTAATGAATATGATACAAGAACATTCTGTCTGTATCCAGAATTTACTCAAGTTCCATTAAATTATGCCGCTTATCTGAGCAATCGTTCTTCCTCCAGATAAAATATGGTTCATTTCTGTTTATCAATAAAAAAAATTGACAAGACATACTCACGGTGCACGTCATTTTTATTTGACAGCTATTTTTAATCAGACGACATCTTTTTGAATAATGATCTCGTTAGTTCTCGATTTTCGCGAGAATTGTTCACGCTCCATCCACGATCAACCAATCAATCAGCGGCATGCCATAACACGACAGGTGCGCGTTTTCTTTCTGCTGCTAACTATGTCATTACTAGCAAATAGGACTGTTCGGACCTCCTTCTGAGATTTGATGAAGAGTTTGGGTATTAACCTTACATCAAAGGCGAAATAAAATTTGTTGCAGTAGAAATTAATAGTAATTGTCCTACGTGACAGCTAGACGTTGTATTTTATCTGTAACCAACTATCAATAGTTTCTGGGTCACTGATTCTAAGAGCTGCGTATTTTTTTCGATTCAAAATGCCAAGAAATTTTTCGTATCTTGATTTAACAGAATTCTAAATGAACAATGTCTGTTTCTTATTACATTCTAACCTGTGTATGCGACCAACTCCGAATAAAGGCCACCCTGTGAATAAAGACCATTTTTTGAAAGTCTATCATTGATTATTCGGAACAAACTGACCTCCGAATAATGACCACATGTCAATACAGGCCACATTTAGTCTCTCCCAAGGGCGGCCTTTGCTCATAGGATTGACCGCGTATTTAAAATGTAATCTATGTTCTTATCACAGTGTACAAGTCAATAACTTATTTTTCACGGGTCATGCAGTATTCAATTCGTTAAAAAAACATCCAGTACAAGTAACATGCTTTGAAAAATATTACAAACTGCATTCTTGTTTTTCTTTCACATTTATTTATATACATATGTACACGAAGACTAGAAAAGATTTTTTTTAATATTCAAAACGTTAAATTACAGTACATGTATTGCCAATACACATGTACACTGTATAATTTTAATTATTTCAAGTCCGGGTCGCAGCAAGTCATATTTTTCTATGAAAATTTAACAAAAATGTCGATTTTCTTTGATATGTAGAAAAACTGCCGGCTCCTTGCGAAAGGGTAAGTTCGTACTGGTTAATATTCAGTCCAGGAAAACTATTTAGGTAAACCGACCGCTGTACGTATCTGAAAAATTATTGAAAAACGGAATTAAAATCAGCGAAATTATAATGGACAGGAATGAACCCATGACTAGCTTTTAGAAGCGAATTGGTTCGTATCCTTGTCCAACTCGAAGATGATGGCCCCTAAAATCGCATAAATAACCCCACTGTTACGGCTCATTTCAGAGTCGGCTTTCAAAGAACTCTAAATGTTTGTGTGTGAGTGATTTGGTCTGCTGAATGAATGCGTGCGCCATGAAAAATAATCCCCCACTGGAATTCGGAGAACTTAAAATTTGGACGTTTATCATTTTTGATAAGCAAAATATATGAACAGTTAAGTTTTATAGGAGATATTTGATACAAGATCAGAGCTCTTAATTCTAAACTCATGAAAGATACTATCTTTTAACAGATTTTAATCTCGATAATATATGTATCAACTTGTAACGCTACATCAAAAGTTTTATTAAAAAAAACTTTCTTAGATTTTTTTTCAAAACTAAACAAACTTTTATTCTGTACGCAAAGTCAGTTTAAAATGCAATTTTAATTTCCTTCTTTCGGATGACTTCGTTTTTTATGGTAGAGCATGCTGACATATCGTTTATACAATTTGCAAATATATTTTTGCGTGTGTGTTTGTGCAAAAAAAGGTTTACACTACTAAAACTGTGCAATGTTTGGGAGTTTGTGCGCACAGTTGGTTGCACACAACTAAAAGTAGACTCTAGAACCAATCAGGGCCCTCGGTAGTTCATTCGGATAAGTAAACTGACCTACTGAGACGGTGGTCCAAGTATCAAATGCCGCCACTTGGTCCGAAAAGCGTATGGGTTCGATTCACGAATAAACCGGGATTTCCATACGATAATCTTAGTCCAGCTTTTGCGCGATTAAATTAATTTTCAAAAAATAAATAAATAACTCACGGATACTTGTTCTTTTTCTGTCAATTAGACAGAAATGTTTAAATTTGTTTTACATAAAATACGAGAAAAAAAGAAAACTTCTCATCAGTTTTTTTATATATTTTTACAACAATTTGCTGCCCAATGTCTTTCACAACAGTTTGTATGTTTAGCAAACTTTAAGCGTCTGTATATTACAGTAGACACGAGAATACATTTCGCCGCTGACGAAGACAAAGGATCGCTTTAGTTTTACACGTATTTCAGCCATTTTCTAGACAAACATTTGTTCAAACATGCTTTTAAAACGATTTAAGAACCAGGGTTAAAGTAACATTAAGGGGATCGAAACCTTCCTGTTATTACAGACGCCGTATCAATCATAAAAATTGTCACTAACGCAAACACACTGTCCATGATAAGCATTTGCACGTGCAATTACCAGGGTCTGGTTACACAAACGTATATCCACTATTTTAGGAAAAAGATTATTAATTAAACACGAAAGAAATTAGTTAATGTTAGTTTTTCAATATTATCTAGAACTGATTGCGTGTACATTTGTCAAGAAAAAGTCGTGTGGGTCGGGTCGCGTAGCTGTGCAGTACAAAGCAGTGCCGGGCCCGCGGGGTCGGGCCGGACCGTGCCATATTATAAACGACCGATTACTTTCGGACCAGTTTTAATATTTCGTCGATATTTTCACCTTGATAAACGGACCAGCTCAATATTCAGAACATACAAAACAGGCGAGGTTTGATAGTGACAGTGTACAAAGTTTTGGACATCTGTCGGCAGAGAATCCTATAAACAAATGTATATTACGATTATCTAAGACCATCCTTTGCTATAGACAGCCCAGGCGTTGAAGCTAATCTCAAAACAAGCGTGCCATAGGCTTTTTATCTGACAATGTTGTCAAAAGACGACAGATATTCATGATATTAACCATTATACACTGACTAATATTTATCCCCGCTGATGATAATTTTGATTAATTATCACAAGAAAACTTAGCAGTAACTCTTTACTAGGGAAATTAAATATCATCACCTAAGTATTATTTAATGATAAAATGATTGACATTTAATGCGTTAGTAAATATTGTTCAAGTGAAATTATCAACCATTTGCTAAAATTGACACATCTTTACTTAAGATAAAACACAATAAAATGTCCGTTGAAGTCTACTTCTGAGTAAGCGAATTATTTCGAAGTGTCCATCTCCGAAACTCCTTTCGGTTTGTACCTGGTACGGGTTTTAACCCCGCTCATCAACAACAAAAATGGCTGACCACAAACCAATGACACTCAGTCGTTTGATAATCATGAGCTTAAAATTATTTATTGTTCTGCATTTTTCAGTCTATGTATTGTTGTTACGATAAAATGGGGGAAATACCTATCCTTAGTTCAAACAAATAAATACGCGTCCAAATTTTGAATTCAATTACAACTGGTCGGCTTATTTCTACAGCCCCGTAACTCAATTTTTGGCAATATTGAGATTTTGGTATCATTTTTTTCGTCTCGATGAGCTCTTTACAATGATCATACTTACCTGCTTGTAGATCTATCCTAAATAGCGTTAATCCCAAATTCCACATTCCCGTAACTCGCTTAAAAGTATTACAGTTCAAAACTTCAAATGCGATTTTCTCAAAACGTGGAAAATGAAATACAGATTTGTAGAAATAACACGACGAATTTTCTCCATTATATATGAATAGGTCAAAAACGTTGCATCTGAAGCTAAAATCAAGACTGCTAGAAAAGTTGAATAATTAACAATCTACATAGCTTACATTTATATAATTCTCTGGATAAAAAATTTACATTATGGAACTAATTACAGCAAAGATTAATGATACTGAACATATACCCCGTTCAGATTTAACTTATTCGGCAAACCTCGACAGACTACGTCCAATCTCGGCTGTACCTGGTAAGTCGACACTGGAAGCATTTGGAATTTCCTGGATGTAAAACTGACAAATATGGCGGCCTTCATGAAAGAAACCCCTGTCCAGTTTCTTTTTATGTACTAACTGCTGTTTGATGGATACTGCATATAATGGGGTACATATATATATACTGCAGAAAGCAAAAACTTGCTCTGCTTGAAAGAGAAATTCTACAATGAAAATGCCAGACAGACTTTGACGGACGCCATCTAAGGTATTTATTTGTTTAGAGGCGTCATTTTTCTTAGCAGTAAATCGACAACCGCATCACAAATGTAAGGCGTAGGAGAATATCAAGCTACCAAGTACATCCGAGTTTAAAGGCCGCGACCGTGGTCCAATGGTTGGTGCGCTGGACTTGTAACTTGGTGATCTGGGTTCAAATCCCGGTCGCAGCAGGTGATACCCTTCTATACAAATTTTACAAAAAATTGTCTGTTTTCCTCCAGATGTGGAGAAGTTGCCGGCTTTTTGTGGAAGAGTACGTTAGTACTGGTTAGTATACAGTTCAGGAAATCTGGTCAGGTGAACCAGTCGCCGTATATAACTGAAAAATTGAAAAACATGGACAAATATGGTGGAGTAGATTTGCACAAAATGTTCATTTTAATAGCCTGCCAGCCTTACACACTAAAATAAATTGTGAAGCCAGTGACAAATGTATATACTTATAACTTATGTAGATTAAATACTGCCATATGTAACCCAATTTAACACGATTTAGAAATTAACCAACACAAAGTAGATACAGTCAAACCTGTGAACTAAGGCCATCCATGGGAAAGACAAAATGTGACCTTTATTTACAAGTGGCCTTTATTCGGATGTCAAGTTTGTTCTAAATACTAGTAATCAGTGACAGTGTTTCAAAGAATGGCTTTCATTCACAGTGTGGTCTTTATTCGGAGGTGGCCGCAAACACAGGTTTCAGTGTAATATATATAGTTAAAATCACGAATTTTATACCATGTCGGGGCGTACCGTGAAATCATGTCAAAGATCACATTCTTCACGAATTAGGCATCATACTGATATTATCAGAATCAAGAAAAACTTGTTAAGGTCAATTTTATCAGCTAGTGTCATCTAGAAATTTGTCAATTTTCTGATATGAACTATCCCTTAAGACCCAGTAAGCCTGTAATTTTTGTAGGATGATACCCCGGTGACTTTAAGATAAATTGAAACATACAACCCGTTTCAAAAATCGGAGATAAGTCAAGCTTGAAACGTTCAATTGATAAAAGTGTATAATCAACGCCTATTTTTTAAACATTTTATGTACACTTTTTCCTTATTGCAAAAGAACATGGTTGTGGCGAAGTTCATAGGATCCGAATAATTATGTCACATTATCCATATTTCTAGGTAAAGGATGGCTTGGTTGGGGAATAATAATTACCCCCCCCCCTTTATCTGATATTTCACTATACCCGAATTCATTATAACCGAACTTTACTGCACTTCACCTTATCCGATATTTCACTATATCCGAGTTCATTACCACCGCGTTTAACTTAACACGAAATTCATGATTTTAACGCACCAAAACATTTTTGTAACACGTCAGAAAGACCTCTTTTCTTCACAATTTCATGGAAAGAAAACACGAAAACTCCTCAAAGAATGTCAACTGTCTGTTCAATGCCAAAAAAAGATCTCAACCAACCAAATAGCTTTTTTGAGCAATGGCGGAAGTTTGCGGCCATAATGAGGCCACCAACGAAATAGGTAAAACAGATTTTTAAAAAAAATGTTCACTTATTTCAAAGGACTGAGGATAGGGTTAAAGGTTATAAAATATATTATACAGACTCTAATTTCAACTTAATAATGAGGCCGCCTCCATATTTAAACGGCGTTTTTCGGGCCCCTAAAGTGGTCTAAATATCAAAGTTCCATTAAATTTGTATTATATTTAAATCACAGCTCGCCTAACCAGCAGTCATGGGTTACGTACATGTTCTAAATCCGTTTCCCTCATACGCAAGAGAAACATGTATATTGCGTTCATCTAATGCATTTTTTTCATTTCTAAAAAAACGTTGATAAAAATTGTGTGTAGGCTACAGCTATGATATCTATACTGTATGTAGTTAAACCAACTACAAATATGAATAATTACAGTCACGGTATAGCAATAGCCATAGTTTCCGGAAATTGCCGGAATTTCCCGAAGATTGACGACATTTCACCAGGTAAATCATTGGAACGGGTTGTAACTCAACGATAATATCTTCTGTTCCTCACTTGAATAAAGTTGGACTCTTGACATTGCTCGAGTTAAAATTCCACCGTATCCTTGATTACAGGGCTTGTGTTTGAAATCTTCAACAATATATTTATATCAGAATTGCGGATTTAGTAAACAATAATATGAATCAATTATAACAGGGAACGGATGACATATAGCTTTAGAATTTATGACTCTCTATTTATTGACATATTTTACAAAAACTTTAAACACAATAATCAAATTACGGGCTATATACCGAAATCCCCATTTTCTCAAATTTACCATATTGCGTTGTTTATTTCCGCACCAAACATCGGATTTCATCGGATTTCATGGCTAAGTCCAATAGAAAAAGAAAAACAACACGCATTCAGCATAACACGAAAGATGTGTCAAAATATTGTTTAAGTGTTGTTGTTTTTTTTAGGTTCAAATACGGAAAAAATGTTTTTAATTATACAATATCGTTCAATGTATTCTGCGGCCGCTGTTGTTGTTGTTGTTGTTATCCCTGTACCTACCGTCTACTGTTGTTATATGTGCATCTATTGTAGTAATTGTCCGTGAATCTACTGTTGCTGTTCTTGTACATGCATCGACTGTTGTTGTTGTTGTACCTGAATCTACTGTTGTTGTTGTTGTTGTTGTTGTACATGCATCGACTGTTGTTGTTGTTGTACCTGAATCTACTGTTGTTGTTGTTGTTGTTGTTTTACCTGAATCTACTGTTGTTGTTGTTGTACCTGAATCTACTGTTGTTGTTGTTGTACCTGAATCTACTGTTGTTGTTGTTTTACCTGAATCTACTGTTGTTGTTGTTGTTTTACCTGAATCTACTGTTGTTGTTGTTTTACCTGAATCTACTGTTGTTGTTGTTGTTTTACCTGAATCTACTGTTGTTGTTGTTGTTTTACCTGAATCTACTGTTGTTGTTGTTGTTTTACCTGAATCTACTGTTGTTGTTGTTGTTTTACCTGAATCTACTGTTGTTGTTGTTGTTGTTGTACCTGAATCTACTGTTGTTGTTGTTGTTTTACCTGAATCTACTGTTGTTGTTGTTGTTGTACCTGAATCTACTGTTGTTGTTGTTGCTGTTGTTGTTGTACCTGAATCTACTGTTAATGTTGTTGTACGTGCATCTACTGTTGTTTTTGTCCCTGCATTTACGGTTGTTGTTGCTGCAGTTTCCCGGATGATCGGCGGAATCCATGGAGATACGGTTGATAGCATTGTTTTTTGTGCTTTGATTAAGTAATCAATATAATAAAAATTTGATATTAGGGCAACTTTTTGTCAGTCGTAACATTGAGGTGGTCTTATTATCCAGAAAATATATTGATATATATCTCAATGTTGAAGTTGTCCCTAAGGTAAGTTTTACCCTATTTTTTTTCATCGTGACTCAAGACAAAAAAGCAGGAAGTGCAATATAATAGCGTAGAGTACATCAATAATTTTCCCACCTTTGTGTTGTCTGTCAAAAATAACCGCGTTCATTCTGATGGACACAGAGCGTTGCCCAGCTCTGTAAAAAGGACACCGCTGACCGTTCCCGTTCCGTTGCTAGGATACTGATTTCGTATTTCAGAATTTTTGTACCAAATATCATAGCCAGTTGTACTTACGACGGAAGTAGTTATTTATCATTAATCTACTCACAGAAAATCGAGTAACTACTTTCCGTTTCGCGGCTTTTTCAGTGTAAAGGGATTGGTAATATTTTTATTTTCAATCTAAATGAAAACTTAAAGTTGAAGAGTACGTGGTTAAACTTGTTCTAAACCAAGATTTGACTCCAAAATTTCAATAAGGCCTATTGTATTTTAGGATGGACCGTTAATTTCAGACTTGATGCAACGGCATACCCCAGCCGACTATGTCTTTATGGAATCGGCCGGAGTGTTCCGAATGAGACCTAATGGTTTAATAAAATTTACATAATGTAGTTATCTAAGACTTCTAAGACTGGTTGGTAGATATAAGTCAGATCTTCAGATCCAGGCGGTACACAATTATTGCCATTATTGCTCAACTAACTTCAACGACGTCATACACAGTCAAACCTCGATACTCGATATAAATACATTTTATTTTTTATCTTAAAGGCGGTCTTTCAATCCAGATTTTTATCAATATTATGCATATACGAAATGTATATATACATCGATTGTATCAATACTTGTTTTCAATAATTTGCAGTTTGCCAGTCAAAGGGAAGTAACTGTAACACAAGAACTATTTGAAACAATTCTCATTACAGTTTACCCCTCTTGAAATCCGTAGTGAAAACTCTAACTACTTAAACGAGTTTGACAGTCGAAGGGAAGTCACTCAACCAACTTTGTTGCATACTGTGACAAAATTACCTCCCTTTAAAAATATCTCTCAATTTATTTATTAAGTTGTATGATGATATTTTAGGCCTTCTGGTTCCTCGTTGCTTCGAATTAACGTACAAAAATATTAAACGATTCGAAGCGTGAAATGAGTATTATTTTATCTTAAATTTGGAAATGAGAAAATGTTCACAACAAACAAAGATCCACAAACACACTTGAGTCATTGATTTCTAGGTAACCGTTTTAATGATTCTGTGGGATGATAAATTACACGAATACATGGCAACAGAATCCAAATTTGTTGTTTATTTTGATATTATTATCGTTTTGATGAAACAAACATATACGATCAGTAATTAAAAGTAGAAATAGGCGTAAAAACATGTTTGTTGCTGGTTACCCAACCTTCCTTAATTTCTCCCAGCAACCCAAGACTTTTTTATCAGGCCCTAAGAACGGTACAACCACTGCCTCACTTATTTACCTTTCGGCGTAAAAAATAATTTAAACAATGTCTTTCAAAAATAATAATAAAAAATGAAAAACCCCTACCTACGTACCTACCTTATGAGCATGTAACCAGAAACAAACAATTGTTTACTACTTATGGTGAATCAAGGTCAAGGACACTAAAAGGATGAGTTCTTTGTAGCCACTGAACAATGGTTCAATAAAAAGTCTGCCCCACATTATAACTACAATATGAATCATTGCAAAAAAGCAAACTAAAATAGAAGAAACAAGCAACTGATGAAAACTCGAAACGAATAAGTGGAATGACGTGCATGTACAGTGCAACCTCTCCAGAGCGGGCCTCTTTTGTGCAACAACCACTCTTCAACAACAGCATGATTTCCCCACTGTAGGGTTTAACTATTAATTTAACCTCTCTAGAGCAAAAACCTCTCAACAACAGCACAATTTTGCGTCTTCCAAAGGGTGTCGTTTCGGAGAGGTCGCACTGTGTATATTAACACAACGATGTGTTTAGTTTCATCGTCAACGTATTTGAACATCATTTTTGCCAAACAGTTTTATTAGACAAATACAATTTAAATTGATATACTAGACAATAAATATTCTGCTGATTCAAGGTCTTCAAATCGAGCTACTTAAGAAATTTATATACTACGAAGGTCCGCTCAGGACATAGACTAGTAATCGAAAGTCCGTGGCTTAACTTTGAATTCACAATAGGAAACTATTCTTTCGAATTTCATTAACTTTCAATAACAATTTTTAAAACAAGGTCTAGATCTACAAGTTTTATTCAAAAGAACACTCGCAACCAATCTGTAACGTTGGAGCAACGAAGGCAACGTTGTTTAAAAAAATCATGAATGCAATAAAAATAATGAGGTAAAACGTGACGGAAGTCCGACCTTTGTTGACGTATAAGGCCTAATATAGATAATGTCAACGTCAGGGTGATTTCAGTCCGGCCCTCCCGCATGAAATACCGTTTCTCCGCTACCCTCAATCATGTCACTATTATAGGATGACGTAGTCATGACGTCATATTTACGATTTTCTTCCTCATTGTTTTTATTATTAGACCAAAAGTTTTCATATGAAACACTTGACCCATCATTGGTATCATTTTTAGCGTTACATTCGCTTTCCGGTTTACATTTAGGCCCACAAAAATTTCCTCTGACGTCACAGCAGCGACACAATGCGTCATGAATATAGCAAACAAAAGACGCGTACGTACAGCAGCCCAGGTAGTTGCCACAGCAACCCCAATCGGAACCCTTCAGATTCCATCCTTGAGAATTTGTACAATTTTCATCTTCATTCGTTTCCCTCACCTTTTCGCTGGAGTCACGTAATATATTGTGGCCACTTTTCATGGAACTTGTAGAATGCACCTTGTCAACGGGTAAAGTTGATGGCGTGACGTCATCTGTTTGGTTGTCTTGACGGGTTATGACGTCAGTAGATGAAATTGTCGATACTGGATTGTCGTTAACCTCTGTAAAAATCAAAGGGAAGTGTCAATGGTTTCTGAGGTGTATCTTAAGGGAATTGGGTCCGAGAACATGAAACTAGAAAAAGTCCCATCTCAACTTAGTGTTTTCAATACGCTACTGTTAGTTTCATTATAATAATATCATATTACTTTCCAAACAGAATTCTGTACATATTTGTTACAAATTGTACACTGCAACCTCTTCAAAGCAACACCATTTGGGAGAAGCAAAATTTTGTTGTTGTTGAGAGGTTGTTGCTCAAGAAAGCTTAAATTAATAGTTAAATCGTACAATGGGAAAAATCATGCTGGTGTTGAAGGGAAGTTTTTTATCGAGAGAGGGGCGCCCTGGGGAGGATGCACTGTATTGATAAAAATATATACTTATACATGTTACAAACCACAATTTAGTAGAGAACGAAGAGATTTAGCTCCGAGACCATGAGAACAATTTCTATTAACACCTAATACAATAAGACCTCGATAATGAGGCCACCTTCGGGACCCCGAAATTAGGTCACATTATCAAGTTGAATTATAGGCAAGCAATAGGAAACCGATTTGAAAATAAGCAATCGTTATATATGTGGTCGTGATGTTAAGGTGGTCGCTATTTGAGGTTTTATCGTATATAATTTTAATCTTTTTTTTCAATATAGTAAATCGTAAAGCGGCCAATCAAATGACTGTATTTGATTCAAACCATGAGGAACCAATCAAATCACTTTACTTCAGAAACCGGAAATGAGATCACGTGCATCTGATAATCAGTATTTGACAAATGGAGGAATTAAAATTTGAATAGATTTAAAAGTATAAAATCCTTTCTTACCTTCAGAATCTGAAAATAGGAATGTTAAAATGGACAAAACGACAATAACTCGTTGTCTTGACCACGTGAAGCTCCGCATTGATGCCTACAATTAAAATTTAAAACTTTTCTGTTATGAATAAAATCACATCATTTTAAAAAAAGAAAACCAAGAAAAAAAACATTACGTTCGTCTGCTCATGAACCGACCAAGTAATTGCATTTCTTATACAGCCACTACATTGTATTCGCTGTTTTTTGTCGTTGTTGTTTTTTTTGGTGAATGACGAATCTTCGAATAATTTTCAGGAAAAAGAAAAAATCCACAATATTTGCTCACCGTCGGTAATCCGTCAAATAAATCCAAAAGAATGAAAACGAACCGCAGACATTTTAATCAACTGTTTGCGTTTTTTTTTCTTGTCTTAAAATTGGTGGAATATCACGAAAATCCCCACCGAGCGACAAAAGAGGCTTCGTCAAATTCCGGTAAATCTCGTTGGACGAATTAGGATGCTTCGTTAAGACTGAGCGGAACTCACCGACATGAATTACGTAATATTTACTACTATTATTCAAATTGGACGTGCATTTTTACATGGCGAGTGTTTTGGATTAAATTTAACCCAGATTTTAATGAAAATTACGAATTTAACCTATTTCCAGACGCATGGATCAGTAGCATCTTCACTTAGTGTATGTTTATGTGAAACTCGCGTGTTATTCAACAGACTAGTCTAAATTTTAGTTCATTGTCGGTTCGGAGAAGGGGCGTTTCAAAAGTATTTGAGATGTTTGCATGTGTTGCACTATGCTTTAGAGTGTTTGTAATAAGTAACCCTCAAATCATTCTTCTTCTTGGTTAATCTTTTATACAATTTACACGTGTTGAATATACCAATACATGTAGCATTGAACTTATTCAGTGTGTTGTTACTTTGTTCCTATTTCACTTAAATTCCGTAAAACGCAGCTAAACCTGTAAGCAGAGACCAGTACAGAGAGAGAAGAAATGCGGACGTTATGCGCAGTTGACCGTTTTTCAGGGGTTTACTTGACCTTTTAAATCCAAAGATGTTTGTACAGAGTGGCTGTTGTTGATATAGGGAGATTTATTTATCAGTGGCCAATCATTCAGCTCTAAATTCGTGTAGAAAACAAACAATTTAATTATTCACAAGAATGTATGAAAACAGGAAAGTCTGGCTGCAGATATATTTTGTACTATAACCCCATAAAATAGCATTTTTGTCCCCCTCAACACAGAACAACAGGACTGAACACACAATTAGATTTTGAAAGTGTTGAACATTAATTACATTATTAGGTGTTTGAATTCATGTCACATCACAAGAAACTGGAACCTAAATTACTCAGTCAGATAATTGATAATTAATGTTGATAATTGTTAATTAATGTTGATAATTCATTATCAAAATTGATAATTAATGTTGATAACTGTTAATTAATGCTGATAATTGATTATCAAAATTGATAATTGATGTTGATAATTGATAACTAATGTTGATAATTGATAAAATCCCAAGTTGTACATGTATTTACAACAATAATAAAAACAAACACGAAGTAACTCGTAGGATTTTGTTTTATTCATAAACGTGGATTTTGTTGACAATTTATGAACATGAAAATATAGTGTTGTTAGTCTTAACCTTAATTATATCATATACCGTAAAATTCCTATTAAAAGCCCCTCCCCTAATAATGCCCCCCCCCTCAATTATTTTTGAAGAAAATCTACTTACCAAGTCAAAAAACACAAGAGTAATTAAGAGTAATTAAGAGTAAACAAAATTACTGATGCGATAAACTTTAAACACTTACATGAATAAGCTTGTGTATGCCATTTATTGATGATTTAACCCTTAATAAAAACTGCATAGCTCAATTTTAACCATTAGCTGATCTATAATTTATGTTACGACCCTGGGAGCGTTAAATAGGAATTTCACGGTATTTCTACTACATGATGCATGGTATAGATTTTTTTCTTAAAATCTAAAGACAAGGCCAACATTAAACATTTGTTGGTTTGCAGTACATGACTGACTCATTCAAAATTCTTTGATTAAAAAAGTTACATAGATACTGACATTTTTTCTTTTCCATTCTATACTCCAGCATATAAAAAAATAAAAAATGACAACCAAACTATGTACCAGTCCACTGTTAATAGTTTTGGGTCACATAACTGCAAACCAACATTTTTTTAAGATGGCCTTATTCTAAGTTTAATAATCAACAAACATTTAAGTCTATGACACACATTAATTTTCTGTTTCATCAAAATCACTCCAAAATGAAAGAAATTTTCGAGGTACTGAAAAGGTAAACTTTCAACCTGGAGTCTAGTTGATTTTAAAGAGACGGGCGTTTTTTCAACTTGCTTTTAGAAAAAATCTACTTAAAAGAAAATGTGTCTCCATGGTATGATTTTAGCAAATAAAACAGAAAAAGCAAAATATGCAACAAAAAAAAACAGACACAAAAACATATAAAATACAGCCGGGAACAAAATAAAATTTAAACAAATACAAAAAATATTTAATTAATTTTTCTTTTACAATAAAATACCTCAAACATTTTTGCTTTCACATTCATGGTATCAGTACAAAAAAGTTAACAAAATCTAGAATATTATGCCAGGACGGTTTTTTAAAAAAAAAACAAGTGGATGGATGGAGTATTCTGCTGAACTCGAAAAATTGAGTGTTCACTCAAATATTCCACATAACCCTTTCATTGTTGGGTGACTGGAGTTCACTTCCTACACACAAAGTGAAATCTCAAACTACAATTCAAAATCTTGGTTGAAAATATACTTTGTTCACCAGTATGCCGTATTTTAAAATATGAACAGCAGTGTTTAGCTTTTCTCTAACACCACACCAATGAAAAAATGTACAGTAATTCTGAACATCTTTAAATCAAATAATTTATTTATATATTAAAGAGATTTTTTTCGATTATGGCACACATAGTCAATGATTTTAACAATTAACATTATTATGCATGTACATAATGGTAGTTACACCCTTGCTTTGAAGGTCGGATTCATCCCCTAACATTTTCATACTTTGAATTACACGGTTAGAAATTTCAGGGTCGGTACCACAAAACCGGGTCAGCTGAGTAACCGTAAACATGATTATTTTTTTCTGGCCTAATGAGAGAACAGTCTCAAGTTTTATAATTTCAAACCCGAAACACGGACGTTTAAACTCCAGCACCCAACTGTATAAACTTTGGTTAAATTTAACCACTGGGTTAAATTTAAGGTTAGGTTAAAATGTTAACCAAAAGTTAAAAAGATACAAGATGTCTGCCCTTGTTGTACCAAACGCTGGACAACCTGAACAATTTAGACCAGTAAAAAGACAAACTGAGGATCTTGACGACTTCTTACCAATATTAGATTCTTGGGTTAAATCTAACCATAAATAATTCCTGGTAAAATTTAATCAAACTGTTACACAATTTCTTTACCAAACTTTAACCCAAAATTTAACTTTACCTAAAATTTAACCCAGTGGTTAGAATTAATCAATGTTTATACAATTGGGAGCTTTCCTAAAGCTAAAGCAACAACATTCCATCTTTACTGATTTCATGTCAAAACACCTGGTCATGGATCGTTAAGGCTTTAAAATATTTTATTTTAGGTCATACTACACAGTTTAAAAAAATCTGATCAACTGAATTTTCAGAAACTAGATCGGTAAAGAGTTTATAAAAATGACACAAAAAGTGATTATGTTTGTGTACAAATGTAAAACTTATGTACAGTATAAAATGATGAATATAGTAAAAATCTGTTTATAAAACAGCACAATAGTAGTACCACATACTCCCTAATAAACAAACCCAGAGAAATAACTTTCTGTAGTATTTTTTTCAATTTGTCATCATTTAATTGTTCAAATAATTTTCGTATGCTTGTGGATTTGAATTGAAGGATATAAAACATATATTGGTGATTCATGACTTTCTGTGTTTTTCTGTGTTTTTGTCCTAAAAACTGGCGGAACATTGACTAGGAGTGTGGTATTAACTAGAGAGGGGCATTAATTAGGGGAGGGGCATTAATTATTAGAGGGGGCATAAATGTAGGTGGGGAATTAATTAATTAAGAGAGGCATACAAATGGGGGTGGGGAATAATAAGGGGAGGGGCATAAATGTGATGGGACATTAATTAGGGGAGGAGCATTAAATAAGGATCAGTTTAATCAGGGAATATTTCATAATTATGCATTAACTTTTCCTGCACATATTTAATAAACTGCTTAAACAGAAAGTGTCCTCACAAGCCGCGTCAGAATATAATTAGGCCTGTTCTCCACATACTGGTAATCTGTACAGGAATTGTCAGACTTTTTCACACGAATCAGTTATAATATTTTCCATGAATTGCAGAATGTTTGTCAGTCCTTCATACATCAATTTGATCATACAAATTGTTACTCGTCCAATTTAGTCTTTCACCTATAGTAACGCTCTGCTCGGTAAGTTCTAAGTTCATGAGCACGCCGTGCAGTGCTTCTTTCACCACCCTTTCGTATTTTCATCCAATACACAGTATAGCACATGGCTGATAACACTGCCATAATTCCACCGATCGTGGCTAGATAGAATGACCATGAAAGCTTCCTGAGATTTGGATGTTTAAGCCATGAACGATCTGTGTCTGCATGAGTCCCGAAGTAAATCAGGCCAACAGCTAATAGTATAACTGAAAAAAAATCTTACCGAATTAAACACTGTCCACAATGGTCTGAGATTAGAATTTTTGTTCATTTTGGTGTAACTCAAAGATGAAGACCAGTCTAGAATCGCAAGCTTTTGATTGGTTGTTCTCAAAGCACAGTCTAAAATCAACCAATGGTGAAGCTGCATTCTTAGACTGGTTTATCATCATGACAGAAATAGAATGAGTAGCTTGATTAATTAAATAAAGAAAAGTCATCTAAATTAGAATAAAAAATGAAACATTGAAAATAACCAAATAACAGCAATATGTCCCACTAACAATTATCATATCAAGGAAAAATTAAAATGTAATGACACTATCACAGTAATCTTAACATGACAACATTTTTTGTTTATTTTAATTTTGCCCTTGTTTATTTTGATAAGGATCATATCGAGCAAGATAGGTGAACAATGATACACATCTCTGAAAGAATCAAACATCAATGACTGTTTGATTGTATTGCAGACATGAGGCAAAAAAACCACCTGGTTTCCACTAATCCAGGCTTCCCAAAAGTTGTTGGACTGTCAGGCATGTCAGGCAAATTTCGAGTATATCCAATAATTTTAAGGCAAATACTAAACCAGATGTCCGGCACGATTTATCCTTATTTATAATATTTGGTCAGACAGAAATTCTATCTTTTCCTGACCAAATATCAGACAGTATTCCAACAGTTTCCAGAAGCCTGCTAACCCTACCCTATTTTTTTCTGCTGACACTAGACATTTTTCAGTCTCGGCTAATTTTTTCTTGCCAATATTTTTACTTTCATATGAACTTTATCTCCTAATTTAGGAAAAATATACATTGTATTAAAATGAATTTCCACTAACCAACCTACCTACCCCGGATTTTTCAATCCAACCCATAGAAGGGTTCTCCGCCCCCCTGTAAAAATTTTCTGTTCACTGCAGATTTTAATGTTATTCAAAAATTGTAATACACATGAATAAACAGAGAAGACTATACTACCTAAGCACCAACATGAACATTAAAGGAACTATCTACATAGAATGTCAGTTTACTGCTAAGAAGAATGTCAGACTTTTTCAACTCCATGACCTTTTGACCCAAGCTTGTTACTGCATTCACATTAAGACCATGTTTGTTCTACCATCATGAAACATTTTTCATGAAAATTTATTGACAAATTATGAGCCTCAAAAGAATGGATGCCGCGGTTTGAAAATTTAGGAGTTGGAAACTGTGGTAACCATCAATTCTGCAGTAATAAGGGTGTACTTACATATAAGATAGTTGGACAAGCATACAAACAGCGCTGAATATTTCTGTCCTTTTGAGGGCAAGCATTTGAGCAGCATGAGCACGCCAAACAAAACGCAGCATAACGACAAGATCATGGATACAGTCATCATCGCTTGTGTCGTAGCGAACCAGCCTGAAGATGTATGAACAAACTAGAGCTCCACAGAGCAGCGCCAACACTCGTCTATTTTACATCATTCTATTTATTAAGCAATTTCGAAATTTTCTTAAGTTCTAAGTGAAAAAGGGGCATAACTCCAAAAATATAGTTTTCAGAATAATTCCCCTTGTCTTCTAACTGTGCCTTATCATGATTATCCAGTATCCAAGTGTCATGTTGATATCTTTAAAAGTGTTCGAGTAATGGGCTACATTGCCCGCGACAGCGGTCCAGTGGTTAGTGTGCTGGATTTGTAACCCGGTGACCCAGGTTCAAATCCTGTTTATGGCAGATCATACCCTTCTACGAAAAATTGACAAAAATATCAATTTTCCTCCATACGTAGAGAAGTTGCCAGCTCCTAGTGGAAGGGTAAGTTAATACTGGTTAAGTATACAGTCCAGGAAAACTGGTTAGGTGAACCGGCTGCCATGCATATAATGACCTGGACTGGACTCTCATTTGACACTCAAGATGGCATTTTTACTCCTGAAATCAGCAAAATAAAGCTACTGATTCTTGAGAATTAGTACCTCAACGTCGAATTTACAATAACATTAGTGGGAAATTTTGTAGAGACTTCAAATTATTATCAGCCACTGGGTAATTTTTGACCCTCAACATTTGACATCTAGTGAGCACCCTGCTGGGTGTAAATGAATGTCAAACCAATAAGTCAATATAATGACGTGACAAATCAATTCACCAGTCAGAGGCGTCTGGCCCCTAAAAAAGGAGTTCTTTATTAATCAGAATGGTAAATCCTCTGTCCAATAAGTCCAACCTTGATCTTAAGACCACCTCTGGGACCAAATAAAAATGGTCTTTATATAAAGGTGGTCTCATTATCAATTACCAAATAGAGAAAATTTAGAAAAACAGTCCAAATTATGCATGTAAAGACTATTGGGAATGTTAAGAAAAAATATGCCATCAAACCCTTTTTTTGGCCTAATCTCAGAATTTGGATTTAAAATCAAAATATTTTGATGCATAAAGGGATTTTCAAATAATATCATAGGGAGCTGACGCTTTGAGAGGATGGTGTGTAATGATGTGCTTGCCCCTATGAGTTATACCTGCATACATGTACATTCATACCCCCTCTGACTCACAATGTGGAGTTTTACACGAGTTAACTCCCTTGTATAAATGTGCATTTTTGAAAATGAATTATTTACCTTTGACCAGGTATTTCCTGATAGCATCGTATTCCCTGGAAAACAGCCACCAGCAGCCATTGTACGTTCTGCCAAAACTGTCTCTTATGTCTGAATAGCCATTAAAACAAATTTCCCATAAACCGAGTTTCTCCAACTGAGTTTGAACGATAGCAGCACGGTTTTCCGGTTCGATCCAATTCGGGGTCGAAAATGCCAGGACAATCAAAAGGCAAGAAAAAATACAGATGATGAATCCTAATATCGACCAAAGAGTATCGCCCATAATTAAAGCTCTGCTGACGAAATTATCATCCGAGTTTAAGCATTTCTTCAGTTAAAATTACCTGTCAAATGCTTATTAAGGACTAGTCTATTATTTCACCTGAGGGGGTGACTTTGTGAATATAACGACACATTCGTGAAAATGTACGGACCTCGTGGAGAATTTGAAATATTGGTGGTTATACAAACAATCCTTTTAAGTGATTCATTTAAGTGATTTTCATCCGTTCATTTGAATGTTTTAAAGTAATGATCATACACAGCTATCAACTTTTCAGACGAATCAATGAACGGGATATTACGGCTTCAATTGGAATTTAATACCTGTTCAAAATTTCATTCCTCAATCTAAATGGATTCGTCTGCATTGTTGACAATTTCGATCGACTTCGGATAATATCCCTAACAAGACCTGTCACAGTCCAAGATATTGTCGCGCATTTACCTCTGATGACCTAATTACAGGTGTGACGACATTTTTCAAACATGGAGAAGGGAACTTTTGCTATGTTTTGTTTGTGTTTCGCCATCTTTACGATGGTGATCGCATTTGCTAGTCCATATTGGGTTGAAAGTTTCGCTAAAGCTGATAACAAATTTGTGAAACTTGGCCTTTGGGAATTTTGTTTCAATGATTACACATTCTACAAAGATTATAACGGGAAGCGATATCTCGGATGTTGGTATATATTTTCAGACGAAGCCAGACCACTATGGGAGTGGTTGTCACCACGTAAGTATTTTGAAAACCTTTATTTTGCCATTTTGGGGGGTTTGCTTAACAAACATACGAGTAAGGTAGATACAGGAACAGAGGTACAGGTACTGTTCATTTTGGCATTGTGTGCTGACGGTATACCGGAAATGACTAACTTTTACAGCGTTGCCGTTTAGTGAGCGATTCTGTTTTCTTTGCCGTGTTTGTAAGATGCGAAATCGATAAAGGACGGAACATCGAAACTTGACAATATTTTAATGATCCACCGAGATCACGATAATGAACATACTTTGAGTTTAGTCTGAATGAGGTTGTCTCCCTTCCACCAATTTTGATTACACCCCCCCCCCCTACTCAACAGAATTGCAAGGGCCAAGGGATGTATTGGTTTCAGGTTGTCTGTCTGTCCGTCCATCTGTAGACACAATCTTGTGTGCGCTCCTCTTCTGGAACACCTTGTTGGATTTTTATAAACTTTACCAACACATTAGGCATTAAGTCTTCTTGTGCCTATTGTAAACAAATTTTATTCAGATTTTTCACGGATTTATGCCCCTTTTTCATATGTCTGTAGACAAAATCTTGTGTACACTTCTCCTAAAAGGCTTGTCGGATTTTTTTTAACTTTATCAATATATTAGGCATTAAGTCTCCTTGCACATATTGTAAAAAAGTTATTTGAATCTATTTTCATGGAGTCATGCCCCTTTTTCTTGTGTTTGCCTCTTCTCCTAAATGGCTTGTTCTAAGTTATTAAGCTCTAAGCTCTAAAGAAATGGCTCTGTGGGGAGTATTTTATCACCTTCAATGATAGTTCTAGTTAGTCCTAATTACGAGTATCATCTGTCTGGACTGTAGAAATGTTTTCATGTAGCCAATAAGCTACTAAAAGTAGAAGGGGATCTGGAGGTTCATTGCAGTATTGTGTTCGTTGTTTTGGAAAAAGTAGCCGGTGAGAATGCTTCACTTCCTTTGTGCCCTCATGACAAAATGAGGAAATGTCCAATAGCCAGTTGATTTTTTCAGCTTCTGGTTCATTTCTACACCCTAGATCATCATTTTAAATTCAACTTAACTGATATTTTATCATTGCAGCATGGTTTATTGCATGTCAAGTAATGGTTAGTGTCTCCTTGCTGTTCCAAGTCGTCATCTGTATCATAGCAACATTAGCTTATTGGCGATGTTTACCGAGTTACCTGAAGGAAGTAATCTATTTAGCAGCCGCTGGTGTTTGCATGTTATGTGGTTAGTATATTTATAACATTCCCAAGCACTATCATAATTAAGCTTAGTACACTTGAACCATTTTTTTTAAATAAAAAAACCTAACTTGCTATTAATGTTTTAGTAATCTTGCAAGTTGAATCCTGTGCAACCACATATCTATCAAACTATGACTCCATATACTTCTGAAACAAGTTAATCAAGGGCTCTGATGTGTTAATCTTCTGATTCATTAATCAGGAGTTCTGATTCATTAATCAGGTGTTCTGAGTTCTGATTTATTAATCAGGTGTTCTGGTGTTAATCAGGAACTCTGATTTATTAATTAGGTGTTCTTGTGTTGATCGAGAGCTCTGATTCATTAATCAGGTGTTCTGGTGTTAATCAGACGTTCTAACATGTTAATCAGGTGTTCTGGTTTGAATCAGGTGCTCTAATGAGTTACTCGAGAGCTCTGATGAATTAATGAGGAGCTTTGATTTGCTCAACTGACCAAATATTTTACTCATGAATTGAAAAACTTCTGATAATGAGCATATAAAATTCTACACAAGATAAGATTTTTTTACATTTCTTATTTTATTCTTATTTATTAAACTTTCAGTAATACTGATATTGATTACGCTAATCCTGTTCGGAGTGCGGAAGGAAGACAGAGGTTGGATGCCGCGACCTGATCAGAATTATCTCTCTTGGTCTTATGGTTTGTGCTGTATCTCTGGGTGGTCTTGTCTCTTTGGGGCTGCTCTGTTTGTAAGAGCTGCCAGAAGTGACATCGTTAAAGATTACTGATGGGAGACATGATGACAGGCGGAGATAGTGCATTGAATGAAGACAATATGAGTTACTTGTTAGAAATTACCTGCAATTGAAAAACACACAAACTTTTTATTTCACAAATCACATTGTACCATTTGAGTTTAGACTTTATTCAGAAGATATAATCAATGAAAGCGTTTGGTTTGACTTTTTTATCTGACAATATTGGTACACACTGTTTTCTTTAAAGTTTGGAATTTTTTAATGGTGATTTATTTCAGGGACTATACTAGTAAATCTGACGAGTTGTTAAATTAATCACTTCTATTTAGTCAAATTCGTGAGAAAAAAGTCATTCTCGCGCACGTCGAGTTTTCATTTATGTACTATTCATCATATATGTGTAAATATCAATAAATGTATATAGATTTTTTATATTATGTAAAAAGTGTACAAAATAAATGAGGCTATGACCAGAAAGAGGTCATGTTTCCCAGTAACATGACCAACCCTATTTTTAGGGGTCAACCCTGAAGTTTTTAACAGCAAAATACAAAAATATGTTTGGGGATGAATCATATCTCCAAAGTACAAAAGACTGTTTAAAGAGAATAAGCAAAAAGTTTTGACCAACGTACCCTATTTGCATTGGAAGGCATCGTGGTCTAAAGGTACCTCTGATACGAAGGTCCTTAGTTCGAATCTCAGCTTCGACACGTTTCGTTCATGAACTTCACAATTCCATTTTTCAGATGTTATACTGGTGCATTGTCCAGGAAGAGAACTCGAGTGAGATCAATATAAACAAAATTGCTGGATTTATTAGAGAGCTAAAATAAATTAGTATAAACATATTTACATTGGTCAAGTTACTGCACTGAAACGCGACTATTTTTCTGCAGTCTAATTTTGCTTTTAAAGCACTTCATCTGTTAATGGCATGTTAGCATTTTTTAAGTCACACAGTTGTAATTGATTGATCAGTCACTTTTTATACATTGCTCGTTTTACTAAGAAAGTGGATAAACACTCTTTGAACTATCAGAAATGCTTAATTTGATATTTTTACATTTGTATACATCTTTTATATCATTTTATCTTTTTTTTATTATATAGTCAGTAAGCAATAACATTTTCTGATAAATGAAATTCAGCAATATATACGTTCTTAATGCATTTTATGTCATTCATGTGAATTTGTGGCCACCAGCGAATAAATCTCACATTTTGAACAGGAGTCAGCAATTTCGCATGTATATGTCTATATAATAAATTGAATACACATTTGAAATATATGCGAGAGCCATATTATAATTATACCGGTAAAATTGTTACTTATGTATGATAGTTTATAACACATCACCCTGGTAAATATATACTTATAGTTAGAAGCAACAAACTTTTTCATAAAACAAGAATAGTGTTTTTTTTTAATGCAACAATTGGTTGCCTTGTCTATGACCTCCAAGTTCAGAATACTTACCATTATAATAAAAAGATAGGACTGATAGTCAACCATTATCTAAGTTTTTGACTTATATGAGAGTGTAAAAATCTGCCATAACTGATGATCTAAAAAATACTAGTTTTATGCAAAATAACTTCAAAATGCAAACTTCTTACTGTCTGTTGTGCAAAATAAAAACATTTGGGTGACATCTTTTTCAACATTTACTATTTCATAGTACATATACATATATATATATATTGGTTAAACAGATAACATTGTACATAGCATATTACTTTACATGTACATCATCAAAGTAATTTTGTAATAAATAACTCTTTTCTAAATAAAACTGCTCAAATCTTAATGTTGTATTTTTCTGTTGACATCAAATTTTAACACCCATATTTCAGTACAAAAACACTTCATTCAAAAAAGCCACAAAACTACTTTTTTTCAATGCGGCAACACCATAGCCCATAGCCACACTTAATCCACCTTTTATATAGAAGAAAACATTGTACAGTCAATGCTAATTCTGCTGAAATTTTAACTGAAATATCACATGATCCAAGCAACTTTGGTGAAGCCTGACAGCATTTTGTACACTATAAAAGTGACAATCATGGTACACCGGGATTTTACAAATCCAAATTTCTGTAATCCAAAACGTCTCAAATCCAGGCAATAGCAGTCATCTATGTATTTCTACATAAGTACACACAGCATAACCCTTGAAAACTGGACCCCTTCCAGACTTCTGAGAATTCCAGTTTTCTGAAAATTCCAGTTTTCTGAGAAATAATGCTTATAGAAAAGAAAAATGTAGGACCTGAAAAATCATCTGATTTTCAAAGAATACCGGTTTTCAGGGAATCTGGTTTTCAGAGAATACCGGTTTTCAGGAAATCTGGTTTTCAGGGAATCCGGTTTTCAGAGAAATCTGGTTTTCAGGGAATCCGGTTTTCAGGAAATCTGGTTTTCAGGGAATCTGGTTTTCAGAGAATACCAGTTTTCAGAGAAATCTGGTTTTCAGGGAATCCGGTTTTCAGAGAATACCGGTTTTCAGGGAATCTGGTTTTCAGGGAATCTGGTTTTCAGGGGTAATACTGTGCATTGTTAAAACTGTGAGCTGATTGCCTGCCATAATGCAGAAATCTTCCCATATCCAAACAAATTATTTTGTCCTGACATGATATGATTAGAATGATTTCACTGAGTTTGTGTCTTAATAGTTCATGTCGATTGAATTGAAGTCAAATCACATTGCCCTGCTTCGACAGTGTAACAACGTAATGCTTTAACTCAATTCAGGTGACTGTCCTCAGATGAATGATCCGGACTTGGTCTGACTACAAATGTAATGCAGATTGTACATGAAGTTGAAACAAACTTGTCAAACCTGTGATTGTGGCCACCTCCAAATAAAGGCCACCTTGTGAATAAAGGCCGTTCGATAAAAAACACATTGATTATTTAGAAAAAATTGACCACTGATACGGGACACATTTCATTTTTCCCGTGGGAGGCCTTTGTTTATAAGTTTCACTGTAGTTTTTAATATGAACACATTCAATTTTTCCAGTCTGCTCAATTCTGACACAAGAAATAATATCACAAAATTAAAACAGGATCTCGCCACGTCTCTACATAAACACCTTAAACAAAAACACATCAGTTTGATTGACCTAATTCTTTCGCTTTTAAAGTGGCAGCCTCTACAGCATCAATCAGAGAGGCACGGAAACCACCACGTTCAAGTTTATGCATAGCTGCAATCGTTGTTCCACCTGGGGAACACACTTCATCTTTCAGTTGCCCTGGATGCTTACCAGATTCTAACACCATTTTTGCAGCACCCTATAAAAAAAGAAGAAACCAATTTTTTTCACTGGGTTTAATGCCATTTTTCAACAATTTTTCAGTCATATACTGCAACCAGTTCACCAAACGAGTTTTCTCGGATAGTATACTAAGCAGTACTGACCTACCCTTCTACAAGAAGCCAGAAATTTTTCCAAATATGAAGGAAAATTGTGATTTTTTGTCAAATTTTCACAGAGGGGTACGACCTGCCCCAACTGGGATTTGAACCTGGATCACCAGGTTACAAGTCCAGAGCACTAGCCACTGAATCTTGGTTGCGGCTCCAAATGTAAGTCAAAATGCAACTTTAAATAAAAGAAGGTACCTTTGCTCCAGCCAGATTTCACAAATACACCAAACTCAGAATTGACGGTATCCAGCCTCGGTCATGGCTTTCCTCCTGAAATGCGCACGATTTTTGGGAACCTCGCTGTTAAACTTGGCACACTACAGCAAGAGTGAGGTTCCCGAATAGAGCACACATTTCAGAAGGAATGCCGGGACCAGGCTGGATACCGTCACTTCTGTCAATTGAAAATTTAGTGGGTGACTTACCTTCACGTTTTTCTGTATGCACAGAAGCAATATGAAAATTTTTAGTTCAATAGATTTGTGTTGTTCGATTTTTTTTTCAGGTTAAGAAATAAAGTCTCCACAGGTATAAAAAGTCTCAGAAACGGAGTGCCTATGGGTTTAATGCCGTCTTCAACAATTTTTCAGTTATATACGGTGTCAGGTTCACCTAACCGGTTTTCCTGGAATGTATACTAACCTGTATTAACTTAACCTTCCACAAGGAACTTGCAACTTCTCCACATGTGGAAAATCAATATTTTTGTCAAATTTTCATAGAAAGGTATGACCTGCTCCTGCCAGGATTTGAACCCGGATCACTGGGTCACAAGTCCAGTGCACTAATCATAGGACCACAGTCGTGGCCCTCCCTTATTTAGCAAAGGGACATCCACGCATTTAGCTCATAGACATTATGGATCAAAATATTTACCAATAGTGTTTGTGCAGCTAATTTAATCGCAAGATCCCGAGGTAGACCCATTTTGACCCCTCCATCAGACAATGCTTCTATCGCAGTAAATGCCTGCAAAAAAAATAAATAGAAAAACATGCAGTAACATTTTTTTATAGGGGTTGAATGTCGCACCAACAGCCAGGGGCATTTGGTGACTGCCAGTTTTAACAGTGGAGGAAGACCCCCGACGTACACCTTGGTAGAACCAACAACTTCCTATAAGCTAGTTGGACAGCTTCAACACAAGTGAAATTTTGTCTTGGATGAGATTTGAACTCAGCTGCGAGAGGCTAGTGGTTACTAGTCAGAGACAAAAAAACACTCAACCAAGGAGGCCCCCAGAAGATTAATCCAACGTTTGGACTTAATCCCTAACAATGTGAGAAAAAACAACAGTTATACAATAATAAATCAGAATGAACAACACTATTTAAATTTGACTCACATAAGCTGGACCGCTTCCACTTAAACCCGTTACAGCGTCCAGCAACTTTTCGGACCCTGGTTCTGCAATGCCAATACATCGCAACAATTCCGTAACCAATTCTGTATCAGTGTCGTCTACTGCTTGACCAGGGGCTAGTACAGACGCTGCTGCTTGTACAAGGGCTGGGGTATTCGGCATTACACGTATGACTTTGGTCCCATCAGGTAGGTGCTGAAATACAATATAATACAATACAGTGCAAACTCTTAAAAGCAACACCCTTTGGGAGATGCAAAATTATGCTGTTGTTGAGAGTTTGCCACTCTAGAGAGGTTAGATAAATTGTCAAAACGTACAGTGGAGGAAAAGCATGCCGTTGTTGAAGGGAGGTTGTCACTTAAGAGAGGGCTGCTCTGGAGAGGTTGCACTGCAATTACAGTGTAATATATATTAAATCATTAGTTTGGTGATTCATAGGCCTTTATGAAGTAAAAACTTGGCATCTTTCCAAACCCCTAAAAATGATCTTATGTCTATACAGGAAGTAATGATAATAAATAATGTGTACAAGGCCTTATTTTTCGTTTTACGGACCCAAATTTCTTCTTCCTCTTCGCTCTCAATGAATTACCCCAATGAATGAGAATGGGGTCGTTTAAATAACGGTGCCCATGTGGCTTTAACATCAAGAAATAAGTAAGTATTGAACTCGAAATTTTATTATTCATATTTTCTGACCCCAAAAATAAATCTGTTTTGAAATTTTATTTTTGTTTTCTTTCCCCCTCCTATGACCATGTCGTATCCTGGCAGTTCATTAAACCAAGAATAAAAATAAAAGGCCTAATGAGTTGGTCTTAAGAATGAGGTGGTTGCCAATGCAAAACACATGTTTGTGTGTTCAGGGGAACCTGGCCCTTCCTACCCTTTCTAACTCCCTCCCCCGACCCTAGACTTTTTTCACATTTACTCAAATGTTTGGTTGTTGCTAACTAATGACTGATCAAAGTCAGTTGTATGATTTTTTTAATTAAAAAAACAATTTACAAGAGAACAAAAGAATGCCTAACCTACTAAGCTAATATCTGACCATTGCACTATACTGACATTTTTTGGCTAAGTGAGGTTTAACTGCACTTAATTTTAAATGGACAAAATATGTCTAAGTCCCACATATATGTATGTTTAGTCCCTGTCACCCACTTCAAACTTTCTCTACAAAAAAAAATGTTTACATTGTTCAGTGTTACTAAGTATTAAACACAAAAATACCTGTTGTTTTTTTGTTGATGCCGACAAAGTGCAACACATTTTTTGAGTCCAATTCAATGGCTGAAATATGGGAGCCCCTAACAGTACAGGTATATAATCTACTTATGATGTTTAACCCAGAAAAAAAAATTTTTTTTTTGAGTCCAATTCAATGGCTGAAATATGGAAGCCCCTAAAAGTACAGGTATATAATCTACTTAAGATGTTTATCCCAGAAAAAAAAATTTAATCACCTTTTCTATGGATGCTATGGGTATTCCGGCAGCTATAGAAACAACTAATTTCTCCTTGGATACCGTTTTGGACACCTCTTGTAATACTGGACTAACGATGTTGGGTTTTACTGCTAAAACAACCATATCACTCTTCTGTACTACCTCCTTGTTCGACTGGGTAACATTCACGCCAAGATCCTGTAAAATAAACAAATTTTAAGTACAAGTAATAGTTACCTCCCTTATATATACACTATTATATATCCTGTACAATAAACAAGATATAAGCACAACTTATAGTTACCTCCCTTATATATACACTATTATATATCCTGTACAATAAACAAATTATAAGTACAAGTAATAGTTACCTCCCTTATATATACACTATTATATATCCTGTACGATAAATAGAGGATCTTGAATGAGTGCTCATTCCTTACCATTTTTATTAAACGAGTTGACTAAATAATATGACACGAGACTCTGCCGAGTGTCATATGGTTTTTGTCAACGAGTTTAATAAAAACGGTAAAGGATGAGCACGAGTGTAAGATTCTATTTATCACATAACCATAAAAACGACCACAGAAAATGAAACAGACTGCAGGATGACGTCAGAACATGACGTCTAAGTGTAAACTGTTCACTACAGTGCGCAAAAAAGTAATGCATGTTTCTATTAATCGTTTGGCGATAAAATGCAAGATAAAAGACATAAATCTTTATTCTATTTACACAAACATCATTTTATTCATTAATAAAATCATTACGAATTGAAAGTCAATCATGTTAACAAATATCGTAGTAGCGTAGTAATACAAAATATGCAAATATAGTGATTTGGCTATTTTGAATATTTATTGCACAGTTTGGCAGTGCCGAACGATATTTCCGGCAAGGGTTTACGGCACTCCTGGGCCGCAGGTTATGTGATAAACAAGTTATAAGTACAACTTATAGTTACCTTCCTTACATGTTCACTATAATATATTTTATCATATTTTATAATGTATACATATTATACTATCATATTTATCTTTATAAACAAGCAGAGACAAGAATGTTATGATTAAAAATTGGTTTCTTAAATTGGAAATTTAATTGTTAATTTGTTAATTTTACCTTTTCCATGTATGTCAGCATCCTCGGGTCAGGGTCACTGGCAGTTATGTTACCAGCCTTTATCACACCTTAAATACAATCATATACAATATGTTATACAGTAAAACCTCGCATAGTCACCACCTCAATATTATGATCAACTTATAAAACAACCATATATTTTCAGCCCACCTTTCCAAGTTTAAAACACATAAACACAATAATATTGACCTTAAGACTCTAAATCTTTTTGGTTTTTTTTTCATTTAATGTACTGCAGTTCAGAAATTGCATCATACTACCTTTTAACATATATATCACTTTAATGAAACATGTTTGCATCATACTGAACCCCAAGCTGATTTACACCTATAATACAATCATATACAATATGTTATACAGTAAAACCTCACAGAGCCACCGCCTCAATATTATGACCAACTTGTTAAAACAACCACATATTTTCAGCCCACCATTCCAAGTTTAAAAACAAATAAACACGATAATATTGACCTTAAGACCCTAATTTTTTTGGGATGTGAACAGACACAAGGATTTTTTTTTTCATTTAACGTACTGCAGTTCAGAAATTGCATCATACTACCTTTTAACATATGTATCACTTTAATGAAACATGTTTGCATCATACTGAACCCCAAGCTGATTTACAATATGAGATCTGCTAATAAAATTTGTAAATATCATCAATTCTTTGAAAGATTGATAAAACATGTTACCACAGTTAATTTATCCAGCATGAAACATTTTGATTATAAAAATAATCCTAGTATGTTGAAAACCACAAAAAGCTTCAGTCATGGATTATTATCTAAATAAAAAAAATATTTTTTCGACCGACCAACCCTCTCTTAAAATCTAGGGTCAGTAAAGGGCAAACAAGTATTTTTTAATTTCAACCTTAGTAGGAAACTTTGTTGACTCTTCAATTTGACCCTCAACTTGTTTATGGACTAGTCAATGTGAACCTTTTACAATCTGTCAGTGGTAGGCATGTGACAGGAGGCTGTGACATGGACCTGTAACCCGGAGATCTGGGTTCAAATCGCAGTCACAGCAGGTCATACCCTTCTATGAAAATTTGACGAAAAATGCCAATTTTCCTCCATATGTGGAGAAATTACTGGCTCCTTGTGGAAGGGTAAGTTAGTACTGGTCAGTATACAGTCCAGGAAAACTGGTTAGGTGAACTAGTCACCGTATATCACAGAAAAATTGTTGAAAACCGGCATTAAACCCCAGTGAGAACAAAAAAAACAAACAAATGACGTACGACAGGCCTAAATTTTCTCTCTATACGTAAACTATGAGAAAACCAAAAACAAACAATGCTGTTTTTCTCCTCCAAATGGAAAACTACTCAACAAGATGACAAATATAATCATGTTTAAATACATCCGTCTAAGTTGACATAATTATCAATTAAAATTTCCCATCAGATTCCATCACAGTGTAACAAAAGAATTTAAGTAGCGAAAATGGAAAGTTTTTCCATCAGGTCAGAAAATTTGATAAAACATACAGAACTTTACAAGGCCACGTGTTAAATACTGCCCTATTTAAGTGACATGCCTTCCTATGATATGAAAAGATGGCTTTGATCAATTTATGTTAAAAAAATGCTTTTGTTTATAATTTACACAGAAGTGAGGAAATTTCTTTTTTTCTAAAGTTGAGGATGAAGAAAGAATGTTGCAAGTTTAAACTGTACATCTGTACCCGAGGTTATAAAACTTGAGATCAGTCACCGAGCTCAAATCTCATATCTTGTCTTTTAATGTTCACAGTTAATTATGATCAGACAATAACGATATTATCAATTCATCATTCTGATTGACCTGAATATGGATTAAAACATTAATGATCTCCATCTTTTCAACCACAACAATTTGAGAACGGAATTGAGATTTGAGCTCAGAGACTGCTTTCAAATTTATAACCTCAGGACCTTTACCAAAATTCAAGACATTCTTGTCTCTTCGTTTTGTGGACTTGACAATATTTCAATTATGTACAGGAACAATATAGGGAAACCTAACTAGGGATCCTAGGTTTATTTTTAAAATCTAGACGTTCTTTTTTTTATAGTGTCCACGATAATAAAGTAAAATCAAGCTGTATTAGAGATCTGTGGTGTGTCCTTTAACAAGATAATTAAGTAAAATCAAGCTGTATTAGAGATCTGTGGTGTGTCCTTTAACAAGATAATTTGCTTGGATCTTCAGAAATTTAAATAAAATATTAAAAACATTAGTAACACAGAAGAAATATGCATATGTTATCATTCAGCAGTACTTTTTTCTCATAAGGAGGAAAAATTTCATAAATTTCCACCAGCCAAACCAACCCTATTTTTTCTGCCCAAGACACTTTTGGGTCTCGGATAATTTGCTTTTTTTGCCAATATTTTCATTTTTCATATAAACAATATCTCCAATCTAAAAAAAACCATATCTGACCCTATATTTTTTCAGGGATGTTAGTGGAATCATGATATTTTTTTCAACTAATCATGGGACAACACAAGATTCATGAGGTCGCTTTATGTAGTATTTTTTTTTAGTTTTTTTTTTTCTGAAGCCATTCTGAGTTAACCCTTTGCCTCATAAGCATAATTTGGACTCTTCCAAATTCAAAGCTAATATACAAAGCATCAATTTATTTATTAGAAAACTGGGTAATTTCTTTTAGACAGAGTGGAAAAAGAAGCTGTTTACATTACAAGCAATGGCTTCTTTTGCCACAATGTTTTCAAAAGTCGTCTGCTTTAGATGCGGGGAAATCCAGAATTATGAGGTAAAGGGTTAATTCAACTTATAAAGAAAAGATAATAAAAGCTGTTATCAGTTAGTTTTGAATAATCTAGAGTAATGGTTTTATTCAGACTAAATTTGTTGATAAAGAAAGACCGACTTGATAAACGGATTAAAATTCCTCCCAAGGTCTTCAATGTACAAGGTCATCAAGGTCACAGGCTGTAGTGGAATAATTTTGATTCTGAAAATCTTGCTGACTTTCAAGTTTTATATATGAAATAACAAATTCACTTGAAAATATGATACAACTATTATATATGTATAGAGCAAGAAAAAAAATGTCCAAGATATTATATGATAAACACAAAGGAAACAATATAGATACATTAAGTTTCTATAAATGGTCGTTTTAAAAATACAATACCATGCAGAATTTGGACTCGTGTTTCAGATGAAGAGGAAATGTACATGTATTTAAAAGATAAAATCGGAAAAAAAAACGCGGCATAATTTACAAATAACTTTTCCAAATCAATGCATACACCACTGAGCAATCTGACTTTGGAAAGGACCATCCTCACAGCTACATGGGGCCAAAAAAGGCAGTGATTCTATGATTCTATGACGGTCCTGCAGGGTTTCCCTAAGATTTTTCACCCGAGGGTCCCCGGGACTCCCATCTGTAACATTTTAGGGGCCATTAGGATTTTGGAGGGTCCCACATAGAAAATGCCAAGGGCAAATTCCAAGTCGGAAAGGGTCCCAAGGATTGTGATGGTCACTCTCAATGCGAGTCCCTCAGCTGAATATCGTGTCAAGGACACAAGAAACCTCTCTCAGGGAAATCCCTGGTCTTGTATCTGGTTCAATTCATAATTTAGACAGTGGATTTTTCTCTCATTGAATTTGCAATAATAAAAAAATGCCTTACCATCACAAACACTCTGATTATTTGGACTAAGTTAGATTCTACCCAACTCCCAATAATCATTTACACAGATACTAGACAGGTAGCTGTTAAAATAGGGTCTTATTTCTAAATACTCCAATCATTTAAATAAGATTTTGTAAATGTAAGTCTTGTTATAAGTAAATGATTAGCCTCACAATAAATTATTAAGATTATTATGGGGGTAATTATCATATTGAAGCATAGAATAGCACAATTCAGCACGAACTCATTTGCATCTTTTGAAACTAAAATAAACTTCAGATAATCACAGTACTAACAATTTACCTGTAGATATAAATCCTCGAGCCATGGCTTGAGCCATCCTACCAGCACCGATAAATCCAACCGCCATATCCGCTGGTATCTTGCTTGTGTTTTGTTTAGAAGCCATTCTGTACGAGTTCAACCAACTTTTTACTTGTTTATTAATGAATATTCATAAATTTGTGTAATTGGTTACAAATATCTTCGGTGGTTGGAGCTATCCGAGAATACGCACCTATGGTTTCCGAATTTAGTTTGCACTGGATACTATGTACAGTGCTTAAGCTCGGAAACCAGCTAAAAATGATAAAGTTTAGCCACGCCCGTTCACTCCTGTAGTGCGTGATCCTGATGATGCAATATAACATCATGTACAACAAATAATTCGATATTGCTTTAAACTAATTAACACTCTGACGTGTTCAGATAATCGACGCACTGTTAATTTCGAATGTTATGTGTATTCAAATAGCATAGGGTTTTTGTTAATAATTATACAGGCATATAGAATTGCATCTCAAATGCAGACGCTAAATAATGTATTCATTTCTGGATTAGAACAGGGACCCTTATATTACGCAACGTAGAGTCCCTGATTAGAAGTTATATCAGAATTTAATGGACACTTAGGCATATATACAATAAATTCATATCATTGTTACATGGGACATGTACGTCATATGTTAGTCCCAGTGGTTATTGGAAAAAACAAATCAACAGGTGTTGCACAACATATTGTATCTATAGACAGAAAAATATCAATGGTTGTGTTATTTAAATTAGGTTTGTGACTAAACCTATTCATTTCAAAAGATTCATTTTTGTTAACATATTTATTACTGATGGTGAAATATTTGAGATGGTTTTCTGGATCATTCAGAACCATAGGTACACAAAACCAAATTTTGTATAAGTAACCTATAGAGCTAACTTTTGATTTTGTGTCAAGTTACCTGTATTCTGAACTTTGTTTTTTTTTTAAAAAAAGATTATGGACATTGATGAAGTCACCATTGAATCTCTTACAGGAGACGAACAATGCTTGGTTCTTACTGATGGTGTGGGTGGGTGGTCAAATAATGTTAGTCCATGTAAAAAGGATTTCAAAATACCTGAATTTTATTCCGTTATCTGTGCGTATATAACTACATGTTGATCATATCGTTTAGAGAATGTTATGTTGTCCCAGCAAGAAAATATTGATTACTAAGATGACTGACATCTTAGCAGATTTTTTTTCATTGGATTTTAACGTACCAACAGCCAGGGTCATTTGGCGACTTTCCAGCTTTAACGGTGGAGGAAAACCCCAGTCTTACATCTGGTAAGAACAAGCGACATTCTGTAAGCTAGCTGGACAGCTTTCTCATGCATGAAATTTGGACCCGGGTGAGATTCGAACTCACAGCGGTGAGAGGCTAGTGATTACAAGTCAGAGACCATAACCACTCATCCATGGAGGCCCCCCTAACCGAGCATTATAATGAAAATATCATGAATGAACAGTCAGACCTGATTTAAAATATGAGATGAATAAATGTGATCTGACTGACAAGTTTTGCATTCCATTGATAATGTCTCACTTGGTGGTTTTCTGGTTTGAAAAGAAACAGATATGTGCAGGACAATGCTGTATGGTAATTAAATCAGTATATTTTGGTGCTCTTGTACATATGCAAGAGTGCAAGTAGAAGATTTTCTAAAAATCTGAAAATATTGCTGAGTATGTGGCAAGTGTTTTTTCCCTTTCATTTTGGTCTACTTAAAACAATCGATAACTCCTCCTTGACACTTTACTGCTTACACGCTGTGGGAATGCAACCCCCCCCTCCCCCCATTTCTCGACTGATTTAGACGATTTGGAAAAATAATCCTCAGAGCCCTTCAAAAATTAGAAATCTGGTATAAACTAGAAAACTTGCGCCCCTGCATATGGAACACCAGTGCATGCCATGTCCTGATCTGGTGGTTTCCAAGACATTTTAACAAGGCCTGTTTAACAAGCTTGCAACTCAAATGGCACTGGATGAATGGAGAATATGAATACAGTAAAACTTAAATATTTAGGCCAACTTTTGGGCTATAAAATAGTTATTATTATGGTGGTTAAATTATAAAGATGAAAGGTATAGGAAATACTGTCTAACCTCTGTGTGTGCTCACTTCTGAATAAAGGCCACCCTGAGAAAAAAAGACATTCTTTGAAAAAACGTCACTGATTATTTTGAACAAACTGACCTCTGAATAAAGGCCACATTTTGTCTTTCCCAAGGATAGCCTTTGTTCACAGGTTTGACTGTACTAAAAACCAGTCTAAAAAAAGTCATCCTAATACTGAGGTGATCCAAGATAGGTTTTACTGTACAATATTGCCAAGTATAGGGAGAAAGATTATTTAAAACGCTCATCTAAAAGTTGATAAATAAATTATCTATAATGTCAGGGTGTTAAGTTGTTCATAATTTCATACATGTAGTTGTATTGGGTACGACACAATTGATGTACTGAGTTGTACTTCATTCATTTCTCAGTGTATCTGTAGGCAGGAACGAAAAATCTAGCTACTATCAAGAATATATCAATTGTATAATTAATAGTAATACCTGTGTGTATTCAAACTGTATAAAATAATTCATATAAGAACAATCCGTTTTGGCTATTTTGTACACATAACTTTATTTCTCTATATAAAATCAGTTAAACTTTGACAGAATTAAATGACCAATGTTTCAATGATAAATATGGTAAGTAGACAATATACATGTGAAATTTGAACACAATTCTACCACTGACACGCATCCTGTTAGCCAGTTTCAATTATCAAACAGCTTATATTGTAGCAACTATGAAATAGGTAAAATGTCACTACACATAATCATTTCAAATTTATAATGGCGGTAAGAAAAACAATTTAAGGTTCTATCTGAAAAGTATCTCAAAATATGCTTTATAGGAATTAGTTCTGGCTATTGTTATCCTTTTAACACATCTTTGTTATATGCTGAAATTATGCACAACTTATGCACGATTCTAGTGATTTTCAGTTTTTCTTTTTTGTAACGCACACTTCACAGATAAAAGACAAGTCCGAATTTTATCGGTTGCGTAAAACAGCTTCAAGACAGTTTTCACTAATTAGAAGGATAATGAAAAAGGTCACACAGGCTACATCACTATCGATAGCAGAATTAAGATTACTACAAATACACAAAATGCGCAACAAAATATTGAGACCATAAGTTGAACATGTATTCGTACACACTGAGTAAAATCAAATTTACAGGTAATAAACACAATCACGAACTTATTCATTGTTTCTTGTACTGCTCAAAATATTGAGGTCAATTCATCAATATTCAATCATGGCATTGTTAACTGTTAAATATAACTTGAAACAAATAGTTCTTAGAAAGTAAGATTAAGACCCACAATGGTGTTTTACAAATACCCACAATGGTGTTTTACAAATACCCACAATGGTGTTTTACAGTCTTTTTTCTTAGATCATGTCAGCAGTTTTGAGAATTCATCAAAAAGGGCAAACTGTGCAACCATGAAAGCAGACTATTTATAGAGACGTTAGGTTTTTTCAAACATTGTTCATCGCAAAAATATGGAAAAAAGGTTGATGACTCCAGTAGTAAAGATAAGGTCTGTATGATAAAAGATTTTAAATATTTTTGTAAAAAAAACGAGAAAACAGGGATGTTAAAAAATTGAATAATACAAGTGGATTTATAATTTTAAAAAATCAAATATTTTACAAAACATCACAGCTCATTTTAAGTGGTTTCAAAAATGCAAGAGTCAATCTATAAAAAAATAAATCATTTTCTCAGAAATGCTACAAAAGCGACCAAAAACTTAGTGTGAAATAAGTATCTTTCAATGGAAATCAAGGAATAGTTTCGCATTGTAACAACTTCATTCAAATATTTAACATTCCAGGAACTGATATTTTGAAAGTATATATTCATTGAGTTTTTAAACAAAAATAGCCCATCTGTTTACAGACATAGAAAATACAGAAATAAAGTTGGCATTTCTTTGTTTCAACTAAAGATCAGTCTTTCTTTTTCTTAAATAATGTCAAATTTGTGAAATAAAAGATAGTTGTCAGAATGGTTCAGCTGTAGGATTACAGAATATCTTAAAATGAAGAAGAATAAGACGCAGCACCTTCAAAGATTTTTACATGAGCATTACAAAGTAAATAGAATTACGAAAGTGTAATCAAACACAGGCTTTAATTGATAGAAAGCTACCCAACTACCTTTATAAGTACATATCTCATGTCCATATGGCAGTTCAGATATTACGTTATAAACCAGAATTCAAACAATTGCTGATTTATGATCATACAAAATTATGCAAGAAAAGATATTACATGAAGTTCCAGGGTGTATTTTTTTATAAAATATTTATTGCTCACGTACAATGGAAGATCGTCTCACTTGTTTTTCTGTGTCATAAGAATATTACTAAACTAACCATAGAGCCATTCAAGACCAAAGCTGAATCAACCTATCGCCTTTTCCCAGCAAAAAAGTATAGTCAGCGGAGATAAAATTTAACATGTTCTGAACTGGATTTGAGAACGATGCATATACAAATAGTAATAAATCATTTTTTTCTGCAATGGGTGTTTCAAATGAACTGTTTTAAGCATTTTTTTATTTCATCCATTAATTTCATCATTTCTGTACATTAAAATTCAAAAATTTTGTCATTTTATTGTTTAAAACATACCAAAATTCAACAAAACATTGAACTAAGAAAGTGAAAAAAAAATGTTCCTCAATAAGAAACACTAGAATGAAGGAAAATGTTGCATACAAAAATCCTTTTAAGCTTTCATAATTAGGGTTAATAAGCTACATACGTTTAAAAACAACTATATCAGGCATCCTTTAAATTTCATAAATCTGATAATTCTACGTTTACATCTACCACTATTATGCCAATAGTTATTGTTGAAATTTGTTACAGATATTTTTACAAGCACATAAATACACAATTTTAATCAACAGAGTATACACATAATTACAACAAATATGGTTTCACAAGATAAACATGTTTAAAGTGCTGCCTTATCCCCCACATTTACATGCAGTAGACTTGCTTATACATACACTGACGCAGATATTCAGTAAATAATTAAAATTGAAAACAATTTCCACACGTGACTGACAATTTGAATTTAAACTAACAGGATCACTTCACATCCATGTATTAGAACTAACTTTTAAGGCGAAACATTTTTTTCATTCTTCAATTTTAAAACAAAATAATTTCAGAACTTTGTTGAAGAGAAACGCATACACATATATAATTATTAAATGAATGGACTCAAATAATATGAAACTGTTTAGCAATAAATTATAACTGTCCACTATTTTCAGGACCACACAGTTATTCATCATTTTGATCATCACAATGATAATGTTGTGGAAGAAATGATAAACACTGAAGATTCACATAAATACGAAACAATTCAAAATGTAGTGACCGAAGTTCACAAGCAATTTAAGTTGATGAAGATTAGAAATTATTTCTACTGGTCATCCATATGAAGACACGGCTGTTTATGTAAGAATACACTATTCTGATGGCAATATAACACAATGACACATATACATCTAACACGCCATTCCAAATTTAGGTCCTTTACCAATCAGAATATCTCCAAATGGTTCTGTTTGACTAACTGAGACAACTTTATGCTTTTTCAAGACCAACAATGTATAAAACTTAGATGTGACTTGTTTGCGATTCAATTTTCTTGCCATATCTTTAAAACTGAGTTCATCAGTATATCTAAATCCCTGGTCTAACGTATGCTGCATCTGCTCCGTTCTCTTCATCCATCGATTCTCTTCTTGCTCCACATTTTCAGGCATCTGATCGCAACCTTCAACATCTTCACCGAATGACTAAAATTACAGAATATATCATTCTTATAGATTTATGATGAGAAATGTGGGACGAAACACTCATAAAAATTAACATCAAGGGCTAATTCAAGAACATTTTATTATTTCTCAAGGATTAATTTGAGTCTTCATCAATTTCAATGTTTTTTTTTTTGATAGATGCACAGTTTCTGCCCCAAAACAGGACACCTATGTTTTTCAGCAAAATTTTGTCCTGCAAAATACATTTTTCCTGTTTTCATGCAAAAACTGTTCTTCTATGAAAAAAAATGTTACATTGCACTCGTACTTTTGGCCATAACCTCCATTTTATTTGGTCATATTTGATAAAGAAATAAAGTTGAAGATTTTGAATTGATTGGTAAACAGATAAACTTGGCTAAAAAGTCATGTGATATGGGCACATTGAACAATAATATTAAGTAAGCGCAGACTTAGAAACGTTTGGAATAAAGTAGTTTCCTGGATACAGATTGAAAAAGAGGCGAGATGGTGAACAATAAATGTAACTTACCACTGGACCAACCGATGGAGGACCAACAGACGCAGGTCCAACAGAAAATGGAGCTATGGATGGTGGCCCATCATCATCATAGTGAGGATGTATCAGACTTGGCACCTCTGGTATATCAATCTGCGGTTCGAGCACTGACTGACCAAATATATCGGAGACATCAGGTTGTTGTTCATGGGCTGATGAACTGTGACGCGGAGTTTTTGGTGCTGGAGCATCCATTGTGGATGAATCGCTACGACGTGATCTTTTGGATGTTTCTAATATTGAAGATTCTTCCATGATTGTACTGATGTCTGGGCGTATTGTAGACATACCAACTTTTGACTTTTCTGTGATCAAAAATATAATTAAATATGACCTTTAGAAAACATGAAACAGGTTGTTTTGTGGCTCAACAATAGGTAAGAAACTGTGAGATAACTTACACCTATTGCCTAAACAAAAAAAGGTTTGTTTCTGGTTACATGCCAAAAAAAATATGGGTGGGTAGGTACAGATTTTTTCTTTTATGTTTTTTTTACATATATCGGCAATACTGTTGTGAAAATTACAATACTAAGATTTGAATGCCATAAAAACTTATGAGTCAGCAGGTAAAAGATAGGTTGGTCAGGTAACCAATTTTATTATTTTTGGCCCTATACTGGTTTGGTCAGATGATTTATGTAAAATATGTAAAACAAAAAGGAAGGGTTCAATCGCCTCTCCTGCATAATACATGGTCAAAATTTCCTGTACTGCACCATCATCTAAAAATTTCAGCTTTCTTTTGGAACATCTGTTGACTGGTTAGTATCTTATAGACATATGCTATCAACTTTTCTAACACAACCGAACACCAAGAATAAAAAAATGAACATTCAATTCATTCTTTAAAACTATGTATTCAACATACCAATTGCACCCTGTAAGACCCTCAGGGGTGTAGAAATGGGCCGAAAACCAGAAAATTCAATCAACTATTTGAGTATTCCCACCAGCTACTTTTGCTATAACAACGACACAATGATGCATTGAACACCACACTCCATTCTGCTTTTAGTAGCTTACCAGCTACATGAAAACATTTCTACACCCCAGTCTATGACCCTGTCAAGTAATGTGATTCAGAGTACGAGATGAGGGGAGGCCTTGAAATTACCAAAACCAAGGCATCTCACATGATATCCAATACAACTAAAGTTAATACCTGTAATTGAACGATCTTCTTCTCGAGATATTTCGGGGGCTTCTAATTCCAATCGTTCTTCATTTTCATCCAATTCTTCACTCTGTCTAGTTTTAAGATTTCTTTTGAACATCTGTAATGTGTAATCAAATAAATACATGAGAAATAGTTTATCTGCCACTGCTCAAACAGTGTCCTCAAACATCATTTTCATCTTCAAAAAATATAAATTTTGAGCACAAAATTCCCAGGACTTAATTCAAATTAACATGTCATCTATGCCCATATCAGCAAATCTGGTAACCAATAAATACTGATTATCCTTGACAAATAAACCTCGCTAGCGACCATGAAGTCCGTGATTTCAGGTTTAATATAGACTAGGCCGGACACTGAATGAAGACCGAATAAATCACAGATAGTAAGAACTTTAAATTACACATTACCATGGTAGACAGTCGAAAGCAAATCATCGACATCTTCAAACATAAATTACCTTCAGGACATTTTTAGATCTGATAGCACATCCAGGGAGAGCAAAGAGTTTTTCAAAGCCTCCAGTTTCTTTCCAGTTCATTAGCTTTTTAGTCGGTGGAGCCAGATCCAGGGTGGTAACTATATCTGAAGTGTCTGATAACTGCATCTTCATTGTTTCACTAGGAATTCCTTGTTGTTCATCAACAATCAGCTTACGCTTCCTCTTCTTACGTTCCACACCTAAAACCAGTCAAAATAATAATTTAACACCTAAAACAAGTCAAAATAATAATGTAACACCTAAAACCAGTCAAAATAATAATGTAACACCTAAAACCAGTCAAAATAATAATGTAACGCCTAAAACCAGTCAAAATAATAATGTAACGCCTAAAACCAGTCGAAATAATAATGTAACACCTAAAACCAGTCAAAATAACAATGTAACACCTAAAACCAGTCAAAATAACAATATAACACCTAAAACCAGTCAAAATAATAATGTAACACCTCAAACCAGTCAAAATTTAATGCATAAAACCAGTCAAAATAACAAAGTAACACCTAAAACCAGTGAAAATTATAATGTAAGACCTTGAACCAGTGAAAATAATACTTTAATACTTAAAACCAGTGAAAATAATTATTTAACTCAGTGTAACATACATATGATCAACCAAAAAAGTCTATCAATGCAACGAAAACAGAACGAATGTTATGTAACACAGTTACATCATTTGTGAAAACCTACTAACCAAAGGCCTGCAAGTAAATTTCTATTTGAGCTAGTGAATGTATATTTGCACTGGTGGTGGGTTGCTTATATTCAATAACCCACTAATAGCTCAGGCTAGTGCTTGAAAAATAAGTTTATACACTGCATTTAGGTGTAGTGCAGAAAATACTGAGTGTTAACAAACCATGCTAATAAACAGTCTAGCATAATTCACAACTACTTTGACTCAGCTTCTTACCTGGCATATGAGTGGTATCAAGGGGCTCCAATGCAAATGCTTCATTTTCATTGGTAATTAGTGTAGTTTGTTCAACTGAGGTTCCAGGTACTGGTGTAGCCGTCATTAAATTATCCATAGTAGTTGATGGACCTTGTTGTTCTGTAAAAAAATTCATGAAAACATTTTTGACTTTAGTCTCAAATATTTTCAACTCATGTTTAAGAACGGACGCCTTAGTAAACAAAAATCATTGATGTCTAGTGAAAACTCCGAGTCTACATGCTGGACATGTCTTGAATAGTCAGGTTGCTTACAATTCAAGTTTGTAGTCAAAATATGAGTTCAAAGTCATGCCTTGGACAAAGTTTGGATGGAGACTAATGTTATATAAATTTTCAAATTTTCAATGAGATTTTATTATTTTCTCTAGGACATCAAATAACGGAATAAAGAAAATTAAAGACAAATAAAACGAGGAACCATCACATACCGACTATATCTTTCTGCTGTGGTAATGGTGTTGCAACAGGAACTTCTGGGACAGCTGGAGTGTCTTCAAATAAATTTCCCCCAGAAATCAAATCCTCACCTAGAGAAATATAAATTAAATTGAAATAAAACTAAAATTAGCACTAAGTGTGTTTTATATAAATGATAAGATTTTCAAACATTAACATTGAAAATCTTCACTAACTGCATATTTCTGATTAGACTTAGACAGATATAAAATAAAAAAAGATAACAGAGATGACTGTTTTCTGTTAACAGAGACTGCAATCACCATAAAAGTTAGGGTAGAATAACATCCTATGTGCCATTCTTGTCAACAATCTTAAAATTTTACCTCATCATCCTAGTATAAACCTGATCCATTAAACCTGTATTATCACGAAATATTAATATACTATTACTGATTGTTCAGCCTTTCAATCCCATGAGCTTTAAGAAGATTTTCAGATATTAAGTGATGCATAGTATACTTTGTGGTGAGGACTATGTTTATTTAACCATGCATTGCCTTAAATAAAATAACACTGATACCTAAAAATTCCTGGTCGACACCACCGCCAAAACTATCGGCATCGTTGTCATCATCATCGTCATCATGACCGATATCTGAACATTCAAAATAAATAACAGTAACAAATAACAACAAAGTCAACAAACACTTCTTCAGCAAGGTTTTCATTCAGAACTGATTACCGATTGAAACCATCAGTTAAAAAACAGGTCTGAATCGGTTGTTTTCCCAAGATAAAGGCTGAAATCGGACAAGTTTTTTCAGCGATTGTCCAGTTGACCAAGTAGAAAATTCACTGTCACTTGTAAGCCAATGCAATGTCAGAAAGAGACAATTCAGCCCTCTAAATTCCTTATTTTGTTGGAACTTCCAGGGGGTCCCCAGGTCACCCACCAGGGGCCCTGCAGCCTCCTGGACCCCCAGCCGCTTTTCAAAATCTATCGCTTTGGCAAAAAAATCAGTTATTTAATTTCTTAATGAAAACCCTGTTCAAACAAAATTTGTTTCTAATAAAAATATTGTGCAACAATAACAAACTTCAAAGTGAAATAGAAATAAAACAGAGTAACAAACACAGACCAAACAAGTTTCATAAGAAGTATTTTAAACTACTTAAGAAGAAAAGAACAATCACGCTGGGATGATTTTACTTCATCACATAGAATCATTTAATTTTAGTCAGAAACATGACAAACAGCAGAACTTAATAATTTATTTCATAGTTTTTACAAAGTCTGTTTTCTGTGGAAAATTTCATCTTGAAATCATGTCTTGCTAAAGTATTGATTGCTTGATATCAAAATATTTAAGTTATATTTTAACTAGCTTGGCAAGTAAAATTCACTTGATAATTTTACGTAATGCAAAAAGAATTTTGTTCAACCTAATAAGAAAATGAAACGAATAAATGAAATGAATATGATTATATATGATCGAATGATTTTTGCATATGTGAGGCGTTTAAATTTTTCAAATATTTTTTAATGAATTGTTTGGTGAACACAGAAATTAATCTTTAGACAAGACAAACCTAAAAAAACAAGTCAACAAAAGAATGGTCAACCTTCAACACCCTTCACATTTTTTGTCCAGGAGAAGAACATTTACCAATCATATCCAGTCTTTGCTTTAACTTTATCAATGCACGTGTCCATTCGGGCGAGGTACTCACAAATTTCACTTGCCCAAAAATGGATGTACTTGCCTAAGTACATTTTAATTTTTATATAGTTTAAATTCATTTCCTGATAATGATTAAATATTGATAAATAAATCTATACACGTACATTATTTCCTTATGTGTTATTATTAATCATTAATCAAGATTCACCTTTTTTCAACACTTGGCTAAAATGAACATTCAGACAATACGTATAATGCAACGCCATCTAACAGCAAAATAACAAACAAGTCTCAGAAATGAAATTTTATTTGGCTCAGTCATTATTTCTTTATTGTCAAAATCTACTTGCCCATTGGGCAAGCAGCTTGGAATTTTAACTTGCAAAAAACTAACATCACTTGTCCCAGGCATTGGGCAAGTAGGTTATGGCAAAGACTGCATATCAGAAACATTTTAACACTTAAGACATAAGGCCTAAACAAAAAAGTTTGTTTCTGGTTACATGTCCAAAAAATATGGGTAGGTTGATTACAATATATTACTAAGATTTGGATGCTGTAAAAACTTATGAGTCGGCAGGTAAAGATGGGTCAGTGGGGTAACTGGAAACAAACTTATTCTTTTTAGGCCTAATCAAACTAAAAGATATTCTTACCCATAAATCCACCACCAAAACCATCATCCAGTGGTGGTAGGTCTACATCCATAGCTGGAGCTGTCGAAGTTTCAGCCATTAATGTGCTTGATTTATCCATAGCTTGTATGGACATATCTTGCCGAGGGCTTTTCAGATAAGACTCATCAAAGTGGGCATCTCTCAGAAGTTCTCTCTCATCAAAACCAACATCACCTAAAATATACAATATTAGTAAGAGGTACTGTAACCTAATTCTCTTAATATTTCAACAAAGGCTTATATAAGAATATAGGACATCAAAATCACTTGAAATCAGTAGCAAATATCTTTACTAAATGAGTTTTTTATGATTTTACAAGTCAAAGAATTTCTTAAATCACTGGAATGATGAAGAAATAGATGCTATATCGAGCAAAACTTTTGCTTACAAACATTTTTTGATGTCAGGACACAAGTGGTCTGGTTTCAGTAAACAAAGGTTCGTACATTAATATCATTATGTGAACCATTAGTTTAAATATTCATCCACCAAACTTTGTAGATATAATTGTACTTGACCACTCAAATGGTAATTTGAGCTTATTACTAACTGATACTGTTTGACACCAATTGAGCAAAGCTGCTTGAACCACTCACCACATAAAATGGATCCCATCTTTACACAATACTTTTCGTTATAATCTTACTAGCAATGAGAGATACTGACAACAAATAACAAATCAAACAAATTTTGTTAACAAGCGCATTTTAAAATGACCTTACCAAAGCTGTCATCTCCAACAAATGAAATCGTGGTTAGGTCTTCTTTCATAGTAATCTCTTCAGGGCGACTCTGGTTTACAGTAGAGAATTGTGCTGTCATGTCAATATCACTGGAACAGAAACAACACAAAATATAATTCAAATTCAATTCTATTCAGTGTTCCCACTCACGTAAAATCTTGCGTAAATCCTGCAATAAAATCGGAAATCACACAACACATTTTGATCTGGTGCGAGATCATACACGTATGAATATGTTTAGGGACGAATCTCCGATTTTCTGAAAACACCCATTACGATGTATGCGTATAAATATATTTAAAAAAAAAATGTTCATACCCCCCAAAATACTTCTCTTACCCCCAGATTTCAGACCTAAGGGGTAAATGTACCCCCAATTTCAGAAGTGAGTGGGAACACTGCTATTGTAAGCATTTCACGTCATGAATGCTTTAATTATTCAAATTCTTATCTAATTAATCTAACTACCCAACCCTGAGGTAATAAAGCAGAATGTTTTTCCTTCTTTGTTTGGGTCCAGTAAATGGACCTTACCCAATTGAAAATAAAGACATTTTCCCCAAAGTCCTGACCAAAAAATTCCCAATTCTGGCATCACAACATGCATTTTTCCCCATTGGACCGAACCCTTTCCCTAAATTGAAAAAAATTCTGTGTAAAGAGCTAGTTACAACAATAGGAATTCTCAAGTTTCACATTCAGTTGACATGTATTTATACAAACATTTGGTAAAGCCATCTTACAACTGAAAAAATCCTTCACTAAGACAAACATTTTTGATAAGTTAAACAATGTCAGAAGGTACAGAAATTTTATTAGTCTGAGATGAGCTATAAAAATTTTGCTAATGTGTATTCTGACTGGTTTGTTGAATCATTTTAAACTTAAATTTTAATACAACAAATCAAATTATAGGTTTCTAGTTTGATGATATGTAAAAATTCACCAAGACAATATTGAGTTATTTATGTGGATAGACATGACTAATCCATGTCTTAGGTGGAAAAGAAAACTTGATGAATACTTTAGAATAGACAGGTAATATTGGAAATACAAACAAGCTGTTTCAGTATTGGATTATCAACATAAACATGTGAATCTTTTGATTTTGTTGGTTTTTTTATCATTTATGTTATTCGGACAACTTTACATTACTATATATATTTCCAGCAGTTGGACGTAACTTTCATCAGATCCAATTTGACGGTATCATGGTGCTCACTAGACATTAAATGTTCTGGGTCAAAATTTACCCTTGTTTGATAATAATTTGAAGAGTCAACAAAGTTTTCTACTAATGTAACAGTAAATCTGACCCTTCGGTACAAATTCTCAAGAGTCAGAAGCTTTACTTTCCCAACTTCAAGAATCAAAATGCAATTTTAAGGGCCAAATGAGAGTCCTGAATATCACTTAGCGTTAGACCAGTTAAGTAGAGTTAAAACCAAAAAACTTTTAATTTGGAGACAACTAAAAACCTCAGCAAATCTTACTGTAAATCTTCCAGAGCATCAAAATCATGAAAGTTCTCTTGTAGGGTGATAGCATTTACATTAGCTTCTCTGTTCTCTTCTGGCAAATCTACAACACCAGGTCGGAAAGCCATCTTGATCTTAACAAATGCTTCATTACAATCAGCTAGCAAGTATTTCGCTTTACGAGAATAGATTCTCACAACACCAAGCAGGAGATGACCAGATGTGCGTAATGCCAACTTAACCTGTAAACAATGAAGTATCTGTTAGCTTCATAAAGTAACAAATGCATAATTAGCATCAAATTTAGTGAAAATATTTTGGAGTTTTCAGAACTCTGGAGCAACAATATCCATTTGCTATCAAGATGGAATAGAATAGTATAATAATTCAAATATCAAATTAACAACTATGTTTACATGAAAATAAAACGAGGACAGGTATTTTTTCCTGCTAAAACAAGAGTGCAGATAGTGAATCTCTCCAAAATCTGACAAAAACCCATTAATGGAATATATTAAGACAATTTCAGTATCCATTTAAATGTGCTACCTTTGGTTTCATGATTGCTTCAACACTGCTGTCAATGTTAGTTTCGAACACATGAGCTTTGGTAAGTTTTTTGTCCCAATGAGCTGCAAGCCAAATCCTCGCTAGTGGACCTTTCTTGGTCAACACAAAATGTGCATAAAACATGGTTCTATTCTGTTGCTTCTTCCAGGGACAGTTCTATTGCTGAAATATATAGATTTATGTATTTGTGTGTAATAAGAAAAGGCAGTGCACTTCAAAGAAAATTTCCTGTTCCGACCACAGACTTCAAAAACAGAGCCAATCTTGAAAGACATATATTTCACAGTCACTTTAACATGTTAACTACATGGGTCGAACATTCACGGGTACGAATCAGTTATATATTTGAAAATACCTTCAGGTCTCCCTCAGAGCTAAGAATTAAATATCATGAAAGTGATACATGACACTCAGTAAAAAAGAACCCATACACGATCCTTGTAGCGACGTCAAGTCGTAATGAGACCTAACACACTTAGCGGCGTCTGTTTGTTTCGTACCCGCTGTTACCAAAAATAATTTCTGTGCAAATCCAGTTCAGATAAATGCAACTGGCTTGAAAATAGACGGGTATAACCAGATTAAAATAATCTAACAACAAAATAATAATTCGATTCTTTAGATTACCCGATTCGAATATAATCCGAAAACAACAAATTTGAATTCTCGTCTGTTTACATTCAATCATTCAAAATGGCGTCGCTTCCCTTTCCCGCTCAAACAATTTGCATAATGAACCTGCGAGACGAAAAGTAGATAGATCGTAAATATCTTGTTAAAGCACAATTTGATATCTATTTAGGAAGATGCTACTTATAACCACTTATTCAGATTATATTTTAATGATTCGTTCATAGATTGATGATGTTGCGTAACAATTCTTATATTTACACGCTCGAACTGAAAATAAATGCGCGCATGTATACGAAAAAGTAGGTCAAAGACATGACACGTTTCAATGGAGCGTGAAATACCAATTAACAGGTGCAACCGGAATACACATACGCAAAATAGGCCTTAGGGTATTGTAAAATATAAAAGTGCATAAAATACCACATTCTTTACAACGATAATACTCATATTCGTTAAAATCCTCATATTGGACCCGGGGATGCCCCGTATACGATGACGCATCACTAACGTAATCACGTGACAGGAAAATGGCGAAAAAACGATTCACGCATTCCTTTGCTCAACATGTGATGTGAAATAATTCATAAAATGAGGACGTTTGTGATTTGATACCTTTGCCTACAGTTGCTATTGGATTACTTCTGTCTGTAAGCAAAATGGACGGCGCAGAAAATCCTTTAGAAACGCCCTGCGACGAAGAGAAGGAGGGTAAGTGAAGTTTCGTACCGTCACATGACTCATTTTGTTTGCAAAACAACGTGCGTTACCTAGTTTATGTCAAATGTCCCAGCCAGCCTCATGAAAGTCAGCGACGTTCACGCGTTAAATCAGGTTAACTTCCTAGTTTTGAAGTGTTAATATTTCTGCAATATAATCAATATGTGACCTGTTATTTTCGTCATTTTGCAATGACAACAGAGAGAAAACATTCGTGATTCATTTCGTCATTGATGATTGACAATGACATTTTTCAAGTATTTTTGACTGCCAAATTTTATATATGATAATGTGAAAGATATGATCAAACAATTGATTGAAACCATAGATAGGTCAACCAATCAATTTGGTATTCAAAGCGTTCTTATTTTACTAAAATTTTTTGATTAGTATTAAACAATTGACATACTCACATAGTACATGTACAGGGCTCTCATTTGACCTTAAAACAGCATTTGACATGTAAAAATTTGTGCCAAATGGTCAAATTTACAATGAAATAAGAGGGAAATTTTGTTGACTCCTCAAATCATCATCAGTTGAAGGTCATTTTTGACCCTCAACTTTTGACATCTAGTGAAAACCCGGCATGTAGGTATGATGGCGTATCCAGTTTTTGTAGTAATAGTATTAACAAAAAAAGTTTTCATTATTTCAAGATATATTACAAATGATCATCATAGAAATGCATTATTATAAAAATCTTACCTGGTTTTTACAATTAATTCCCTCCAATACATTCATTTGAGCATTTCAAGTTAACTTAACTAGGTCAACAGAGTGTATGTAAAAAGTTTGGACTGGTGTTTTCATGGTTCAAACTACTCCAAATTTACTACTATCGCTCAATCATTTATTGGTTTCTTTACATGCTTATCTCTGAAACAGTCCCCTAGGCAAGAAACCAGTTGATAGTTCCACCTGTCTACTGAATGAACTGTACACAATGAAAAATGTTGCCTAAAATATGAATTCATTGAACAATTTGAAGTGTCTTAACTATGTTTTCAAAGAAAAATAACGAAATTGGTTTATAATAACCTGTTTGTGGCTTATTGTTGGCGAAAATCCTCAAGCTAACAGAACTGTCAGACAATCTGATTATAATTTTTTTTGAATTACGCACATGCGCAAATTCATGGAAACGATGCATACATAAAATGCCACAAAAACTTGTTATGCCACAAAAATCTGCCACTTGACCATATAATGTATATTTGTTTGTATTTACATTAGCAGTACTCAACAAATCCACTTGTCAGTTTGTTAATATGAGAAAAAATTCACTCAGGATTAGTTGAAATTGTAAACCAGTTAAAATTTTAAGCTGGTTGTCGTGCTGGATGCGTAGCCTGAAAAAATCATCGAGCCCTGGTTAGACAGATCATCTTTGTGTAAAAAATCACCGGCATGTTTAATTGATTTGTTCATTTCATCAATGACAGTTTTTTCCTCCTGTAGCATGGGCCATTTATAGGCATCTTCTGCTCAGGAATAATCTTTAAAATCATGCAGTTTCCCCTAAATTTCAGTTTACATCAATTTTTTTGTCCCCTTTTTGCAAATATACCATGTCATTTTTCCTCAAATTTAAGAAAATGGCCCCTTCCCCTACCTGTGAAAAAAGCCCATTGTATACTATGGACAGTATACTAACCAGTACTAACTTACCCTTCCACAAGGAGCAGGCAATTTCTCCACATATGGAGGAAAATTGACATTTCTGCCAAATTTTCATAGAAGGGTATGACCTGCCACTGACTGGATTCGAACCGGGATCTCCAGATTACAAGTCCAGCGCACTTACCACTAGACCACTGCCGCAGCCATCATACACTGTGGATACAATGTTTTACGCTTTAATATGTCTGTCGTGTGCATTTGCCTGTACAATTGTATAAATCTTACTGGGTGGCCATTTTGCACCTGCACATCAATTACAGCAATGTTTTGAACACATACTTAATAAAAAACATGAAATCTTCCCTAATTAATCTAGTATCGTTGACGTTAAATGAAGTGTCATGATTCAGTGTGTATACAATCACTGTGTTACTTTCAAAATTATGTCAATTATGCCCTTAAATCACTCAAACAAAGCAGGGCTTTCATTTGACCCTTAAAACAGCATTTTGACTCTTGAAATCAGTAAAATAAAGCTTTGAGAATTTGTACCGAAAGGTCAAATTCACAATAAAATTGGAAAGAAATTTCGTTGACTCTTCAAGTTATCAGCAGCCAAGGGTCATTTTTTGGCCCTCAACTTTTAACATTTAATGAAAACCCTGCAAAGGCTGAAGAAATGATAAACTCTGATAATACAACGCCCCACCCAAATGGTCATTTGTTATAAGATGTTTGGTAGACTGAGTTTTATACAAAAGATAGATTGCACTTGAAGTACAAGCTTGCTGGCTTTTATCTAAATATAGGCATGATGTCAGATGAAAGATCTTCATTAATGCAAATTCAGCCATTTTTTTCTTCACTGCTTGTATCTTAACAAAGAGGCCAAGCATAAAACATCATTGATTATTATCAGGAGTCAATTAGGTGGAAAAATTCAAACAGAATGTTGAGGTGCAATTTAGCAGTCATTGTTGAATTATTATCGTTGTAGTCATTTAGTGATGTTTATCCTTTTTGCTTATTTGAACGTTGATCAGAAAGCTGAAAAAAGTATATATTTACAAGCTTTGTTATCTTTAAACCACAAGTTGTTTGAGAGGTAATTGGTGGGTGGTTTGTGTAATTAATCTTATGGGATAGGTATGTTTAGTGTTAATATTCTTCAGCGGTGATAATTGATATTTTGTGTGGTGTAGTTTACCACAAATTATTATTTCCTTAAACTTTCCTCATTCAATGAAATAAAAAATATTTTCCAAGTTAAACATTAAACAGTCTTAAATTAAAAAAAAATGCAAAACATTTAAGTCATTAAATCTTAATTTTATAAATTCATTGTACTTTTTCTACATAGTTTATCAGAAAATAAATAAATAGGTCTATTTGTTAAGGGCCTTAATACTTCTGATTGGATAATGACTGGTTCCAGTCACAGAACCAAAGTCTCTGATTGGATAATAATTGATTCCTCTCACAGAACCAATACTTCTGATTGGATAATAAATGATACGGTTGATTTTTTTCGGCTCCCGGCTCATTTGTAAACCCTTTGTTTGACTACAAGTGTATATCTGTATATCTTTGATTTTTTACATGAACCCACATGAATTGTAATCATGTGTGTGAAAATCCCGCACCATACTCTACAAGTGAAAAAAAAGAAAAACTGCATTCCATCAGTGAATTAGGTATTATTCCATCATGTTATTTTGAATTGGGTATTTGCTAAATATAATTGGGTTTTCTGAAACTCATTTTTCTTATTGCCCGGCACTAGGGCCGGGGAATACACGCTCCCAAACTGAACACATTTGATTGTTTTTGGACTGCATTGCTACAACGTTTGTCCAAGACTATGAGGAACGACTGACAGACGAAAATGACGATATACATGTATATTCATGAAAATTGATTTTGATATGCATCATAAGTATTTTAATTGGGTATTTTGCTTTTTTAATTGCTTTTTATACGCATTTGATATAGTTTCAATTGTGTATTTTGTAAATTTAATTGAGTAAATACTAGAGGTGAAACGATTCAAAAAATTTCGATTCGATTCGATTTCAATTTTTCATCCCACGATTCAATTTTTCGATTCGATTTTCGATTTTAAAAGGAATTAAATAGGACAAGAATAAAATAGCTATCCCACTAGTTTACGATGGAATGTATTTTCTTAAATACTGTAAACAATGGAACAAACGAAACATAAAACTTGTGAATAGGAAAAACTGAAACAGTAAAGAGCCTGACGACACGAGAAGAATGCTGATCTCGTTAGATTTCAGTCATTTTGACTCGCATACTACGGAAAATGAAAGTAGGTATTACCAAAAAAAAAATCGAATCGAAATTGCCGTCATTGAATCGAATCGAATCGAATAGAGCATGAAAAATCGCGGTTCGCAATGGATCGCGATTAATCGTTTCACCTCTAGTAAATACGCAAATACGCAGCTTATCTGTTGCTCTGCACAGTCAGCTTTTATTTGGAGATTTAAATGGTCTAATATGTAAATGAATGTAAAAGAGTGGTCCTTATACTGTTGTCTGTATAATATTTTAATGGATTCATTCTTATTAAATTTAAATCACATTTTTTATGTTAGTGGATAAACCCCTTCAATTCACTGTTAAGTTTATTTTGTTGTAGTAAATTTAAGTTAAATGATGAGTCAGTGCTATATATAGTAACTAGTACCTGCACATTTTTCTTCTGGATATCAATTAGAATTATATGCTCATACATGTCGCAAGGTTTGTACCGGTAATTGTTTGTTAGTTTGTACTGTTAATTTCTATTGTTTTATGGTTAATGTTGAACATAGTTTTAAACATTGTTAAACACTTGATACTGTGTATTTATGGTATTTAAATTGTATTGGAGTTAGCGTATTCAGTCATGTAATCTTGCATCAAACACTGTGATATGGGTGTATGTACAATTCACACAAAGTTCACGTTTTGACCTAAATTTTATACTTTGCAGTTTATGTGGGTAGTAATATTTTAACTATTCATATTTGACTAAAGACTTCATTGTTACGATGATCATTTAGATGCTAATCACACTCTTCACATGTTGGTGAAAAGAAATCAATGAATTGTTTAATTGTCTTTATATAAATTAAATTTTTCATGCAGATTTTTCAATTTGGTCAACTTAAAAAAATTGATGTCATATTTAACATCAGATACCTACTTATTTGTCCTGTGAAAGATATTTTGTGCTGGCAAGAATGCTTTTTTTTGCTGTTCCAATTTGAGGATGTTTCATGGAATAATTTAGTTTCTGCTGATCCCCTTTAATTAATTTGGATTTATTTTTGAATACAGTACTGTCAAACTTGTGTTTGTGGGTACCTCTGTGTAAAGACCACCCTGTGAATAAATGCCATTCTTTGAAATACTATCACTGGTTATTTAAAAAAAAAATGACCTCCATCTGTCAATAAAGGCCACATTTTATCTTTTCTTCCCAACAATGGCCTTTGTTCACGGGTCTTTCTGTAATTGATCAGTGTTTGTAGATCATAACTAAGTTGGTCTCCAAAAAAGAGGTTTCAAGTATTTTTCTGTATTTACCGATGTCAGAAATGTACTTCAAAATGTGTCTTCTTTGATGGGGTCAATTATGCGTCAGTGTATTTGAAAATTTTATTTTTCCTGTCATTCACATTAACATTTATTATTAAGGATGATTATTCAGTTGCAAATAAATTGTGATAATACGTGTATTGTACAAATTTCCTGGAATAGTATCCCGCGAGAAAGAATTGATTAAAAACGTAACATACTGTTTTCATGCTTCATTAACATGTTCAGGGTTTTCATTAATTTATTTTACAACTGATTGCCGATCGAAACCATTGGTTCAAAATGCGTTTGAATCGGTTGTTCTTCCAAGAGTTTGAAAATTTTTACAAAAACATGAACCTCCAGCTACTTTTCAAAATCCCTTGATTTGACAAAAAAAATTGGTTACTTAATTTTTTTAACGAAAACCCTGATGTCATAACATAATATCACTAGTATACAGGGTTTTCACTAGATGTCAAAAGTTTAGGGTCAAAATGGCCCTTGGCTGATGTTAATTTGAAGAGTCAACAAAATTCCTTCTAATTTTATTGTAAATTTCACACTTTGGTACAAATTCTCAAGAGTCAAAAAGCTTTATTTTTACTGATTTCAAGAGTCAAAATGCTGTTTTATGGGGCAAATGAAAGCCCTGTATACCATAGGATTTTTGCCCACCATTTAAATCATTTGTCTGACATGTACCGTATTTTACTGTGTATAAGAGGCAGTTGTGTATAAGAAGCACCTCCATTTTTTTTTTAAATCTGAGGAAAAAACATATTCTTGTGGATAAGATGCACCCAGATTTAATGAAATCGGGGTCTGAAATCCGAACTGACATCGATTTATAAGGTGCCAAGCATACAAGATTTAGTGCTATAATATGTACCTTCATATATTCTACATCAACATGTGAATTACAACTTGCTCAAAATGTTATACAAGTTGACATGTTACCCTACGTGTCAATAATTATACAGCATTAGCTAGATAGTAAAGTACTGTCTTAGCTTGGATTTGTCTATAAAACAAGCTTTACATTGGCTTTTTTGTGTAGTTTTTCATGTAAAATAATGTTAACTTGTTTTCTGCATATTTATATGTTGGTAATATTTTAAAACTTCCTGCTTCTGTCTGAATTAACTTATACGTGTACTAAATCTGTGCCCATCTGAAATTCTATCTGATTCATGTTGTCGTTAACGGTTAATAGCTCCCACATAACGTATGTAGTATACTCCTGAATAAAAGGCCCTAGTTTCATCATTCGTTCTTGAATTAGCCTTCAATTGTTCAAAACATGTCAAATGCATTCCAGGGCTTTTTTTCCTTCTATAAAAAGGGCCGTTTATACTTATAGGCGTCTTTCCCTCAGGAAAATCCTTAAATTCATGCAGATTTCCCCTAAAATTCAGTTTGCATCAAGTTTTTTCTTCCCCTTTCGCAAAAATACTGTGTTATTTTTTCCCCAAATTTAAGAAAGGCCCCTTCCCCTACTCGTTAAAAAAAGCCCTGCAGTCAGAGATCATTTACAATTTTTTAAAGCTATTTTTTTGCTATTGTTCAGCTGAAAGCTATTATGAGATCCCTGCAACTGTTTGTTGGTATCTTATTTTACGCTGGGATATAACATCGTACCAACAGTCAGGGTCATTCGGTGACTTTTACAGCTTTAACGGTGAAGGAAGCCCCCAAGCATACAACAGGGTCGAACTAACAACCTTCCATAAGCCAGCTGTACAGCTTTCTCTCCTGAAATCTTAAATGAGATTCGAACTCGTAGCATTGAGGGCCTAGTGTTTGCTAGTCAGAGACCATAACCTCTTGACTGGAGGGGCCCCTTTTCATGTTACCTTATTTACCATAATTAATTCTCTAATCAGGTACGTCTTCCCTCGGTTCTTCATTATCATCGTCGCAAGACTTCCGTCGACAAATGAGAGCTCCGAACAAGAAACAGTACGAGGAAAAGATGGAAGACGTTCAGAAGTCTATACGTGCTACGGAAGCAGAGATGGTAATGGGTTTGAATTGAAAAATTCTTGATAAATAATAAAAAATGAATAAATTCGTTTCTGGAAAGTTTTTGGAATTTGTTAGGGATAAAATTCTTATTGATGCAGAATAGGTGTTTGTAAAATTCTGAGTTTTTTTAATCAATATGTGTATAAATAGGCTCATTTCTTCTTGTCTAAGATCTCAAGCATACATAATTGATAATATTCATTGTATTTTTAAAGTAATTTGGTCCATGACAAAGGCAGGAACTATTCTGAAAAGAGAAAACAAGTTCTGTAACTTGAAATGTTATCATTTAATCTCTTGTTATCATTGTATCACTTGTTATCATTTTATCACTTGTTATCATCGTATCATTTGTTATCATCGTATCACTTGTTATCATTGTATCACTTGTTATCACTGTATCACTTGTTATCATTGTTTCACTTGTTATCATTGTAACACTTGTTATCATTGTTTCACTTGTTATCATTGTATCACTTGTTATCATTGTTTCACTTGTTATCATTTAATCTTTTGTTATCACTGTATCTCTTGTTATCATTGTATCACTTGTTATCATTGTTTCACTTGTTATCATTGTATCACTTGTTATCATTGTATCACTTGTTATCATTTAATCTTTTGTTATCACTGTATCTCTTGTTATCATTGTATCTCTTGTTTTGATTGTATCTCTTGTTTTGATTGTATCTCTTGTAGAAATCTCTTGGTAGTTCAGAAGCTTTGGTTGGACAACTTCGAGATGTACGTGCGGAACGTGAAGTCACTATAAACAAGAGAAAGAAGTACGACAACGATCTACGTTTACTAAATCAAGAAATAACCAAAAAGGTAACTTAAGAACCTGTAAGATAGACCGTCTTCATCCATATTGATTTTATATTTTTTAATTCTTAAAGCACAACAATGATTCACAGCTTTCCCTTAAGCAGGATTTCTGCATTCTTAATTATAGAACTGACCGTAGGACCTATTTTTTTTCCAAAACCTTGCGTCCCCTGGTTCGAACATCGCTGATATATTTCTCTTTTGCATAATGTTTTATTCTTTGAGCAAAGCCTGAAATTATTTCAGTGATGGAGGTGGCCATAAATACCATACCTGGGACCCTTAATTTTTCTCCAAGGACCCCAAAAATATTGTATTCAGAGTCCCTGGGACCCTTAAACAAAAACTCTTAGGGAAAACCGTGATGATTTGATTATACAGTTTATTAGGTCTATAATCATCTCAAATTTCGCAACTACAAAGATTTCCCCAGTTGCGTTCTTTTGTCTGGCTTGTTTAGTTTGTTACAAGTTTATGACATAATACGTGTCTTCCTGCTGTTTTATTTACAGTCATTTTTTGTTAGGCCTAAAAAAACAGCTTGTTTCCGCTACCCCAACTGACGGTATTTTTTACCACCGATCCTATGATTTTTTGGTCAGATTATAGTTATGCAAAATAAAAATAATGCAGTCATAATTTGGAATAAAAAAAAAAAATAATAAAAATAAATCCCTTCCTATCGGCCCTAGCCGGTAGCAGAAACGAGCTGTGTTCTTAGGCCTCTATATTTTTTTCATCAGTCCTTCACATATTTCTGAACTTGTCAAATATGTTTTTTTATCAAATATTACACAATGTATCGTTATTTATAGATGGGTTTGTTGTCCCGGACAGAGTCCAATCTACACTATAAGAATGAAGTAAAGATTGATGATGCTATTAGGTATGTTACACTTGAATTGTTTTTGTGAACACCTGTCTCGTAGGTAGTGTAATATTTGTGAAAATATGCTTCTAACATTAGCGTAGCTTTTTAAAATCTATTCCTCGGATTCATAGATTTAAATTGTTTAAAAGTTAGGCTGCAACGAAACACATATCCCACCTTTATTTAAAAAGCAAATTATTTTCAAACTGGCAACTTTAAACTCACTAATACAGGCTTCCTGAGAGTTGCCGGATGGTTGGACATGTCAGGCAAATTTCAAGCAGGTCCAATAACCTTTTGGCAAGTACCAGACCAGACGTCCGTCAGTCGGGCACGATTTACAGCATTTATCACTTATTTATAATATATTCAGTCAGACAAACTTTCATTTGGTCTGACAGAAATTCTATCTTTGCCTGACCAAATGTCAGGCAAGTATTCCAGCAGTTTCAAGAAGCTTGCTAATGGTTCACTGAATTTAATTTGTTCAGCCATTTTGTTATTAAACAAAAGTTGTGGAATAAATGACACATAGATTATTGGTCAAAATAGTGCACTGTGGGTTAATGACATTATTTAGACATACTGAACTGGAATTTCGGAAATAGTATCAAAGTTCAAACTGAATCTGTACGTTCAGATGTATCCAAAGTTTAGATATATCTCGGGTTCGGTGAACAGTCGCCTTACTATTAAAAAGCTATCCTGTGAATTCATGAATTTAAATGTTAAAAACTATCCTGTGAATTCATGAATTTAAATGTTAAAAACTATCATGTGATTTTATGAATTTAAATGTTAAAAACTATCATGTGATTTTATGAATTTAAATGTTAAAAGCTATCCTGTGAATTCATGAATTTAAATGTTAAAAACTATCCTATGAATTCATGAATTTAAATGTTAAAAACTATCCCATGAATTCATGAATTTAAATGTTAAAAACTATCTTATGAATTCATGAATTTAAATGTTAAAAGCTATCCTTTGAATTCATGAATTTAAATTATTAAAAGCCATTTATATTATTCTTAAATTCAAGTGCTTATAAATTTGTAAAATCTTCACTTTTGCTTTAAAAACATATGGCTTTATAATATTGAAGACTTGATTTGTAATTGCTTTTCCATTTTTTGATTAAACATTGATTTGTTACCTCAATTCGTGATCATTTATTCATTTTATTTCTAGAAAAATGGAATGCCAACTGAAGACTCAGAATTTCCGGTTAGCCGACGAGAAAAGGATTGTTGCTGAAATTGATAAACTTAAACGTTCTAAGAAAGTGCTGAGGTAAATAATTCTCTGGTTTTTCGATAGTTTTATCTTAACGTAGATGATTAACACTTTCACTTACCATATCTATTTAAAAAGAATTGTCTCCAATCACACGATAAAGGGCTTCTATTTGACCCCTAAAACAGCATTTTCACTCTTGAAATCAGTAAAATAAAGCTTTTGATTCTTGAGAATTTGAATTAAAAGGTCAAATTTACAATAAATTAAAATTGTCATCAGTCAAAGGTCATTTTTTACTTTAAACTTTTGACGTCTAATGAAAACCCTTCACTAACTGAAGGACGTAATCAGTAATTGACAGTCTAACATATAGCCCGTGTCATTGTTATATGCATAACCTGGTTTTATTGTCTTTTAGCGAGTATCTTGTACAGAAGAAAGAGGTGGACAAACTGAGAGAAAGTCAGAGAAGAATGAGGGCAGAAAGGGAGGTAAGTTGTATTATTGTTACAAATTATCAAGGGAGGTAATTTGTGTTATTGATTGCATTATAAAGGGAGATAATTTGTCTTATTGTGCGCGTTATTAAGGGTCGTAAATCTTCACGCTGTAGCGTTTAGGTGAGAAAACTTCAGTGTTTTAGAGTTTCGTTTGATTAAAGGAACTGAGCCAACTCACAGGTTTATATAATCAGGGGAGGTAAGTCTGCATATAGTGTCTTGTGATCAAGGGAGGTAAGTCTACATATGACTCAACTATTTAAGTCTATGTGCATTGTTGAGTAATTGAAGGGCTGAAGACTTCTACTTAAGTTAGTTTTTCTTGTTAGTTTTTGATCATTTTTTTTATCTTTCAGACTTTATACAAAATTGTGACTAATTTAAACAGGAAAGAGGAGGAGATAAGAAAATCTATCAAAGAGAGGAAAGACAAATCAGAGAGTTACAAAAAAGGTAATACAGAGTGTAGATTATTACAAAAATTTGTCACTACACTTTCAAGTGGAAGTAGCTAATATAGGACAGTACTACTTACAATACATGCTTTCAGGCTTTTCGAAACTGCTGGAATATTGCCTGAACTTTTGTCAGGCGAAGATATAATTTCTGTCTGAACAAATGAAAATTTGTCTGACCGAATATATCATTTATAGAGGTGCTCGATTCGATTCAATTCGATTCAATGACGGCAATTTCGATTTGATTTTTTTTTTGGTAATACCTACTTTCATTTTCCGTAGTATGCGAGTCAAAATGACTGAAATCTGACGAGATCAGCATTCTTCTCGTGTCGTCAGGCTCTTTACTGTTTCAGTTTTTCCTATTCACAAGTTTTATGTTTCGTTTGTTCCATTGTTTACAGTATTTAAGAAAATACATTCCATCGTAAACTAGTGGGATAGCTATTTTATTCTGGTCCTATTTAATTCCTTTTAAAATCGAAAATCGAATCGAAAAATTGAATCGTGGGATGAAAAATCGAAATTGAATCGAATCGAAATTTTTTTAATCGTTTCACCTCTAATTATTTATATGTGATAAATGCTGTAAGTTGTACCTGACTGCAGGACATCTTGTCCGGTACTCACTGAAAAGTTATTGGTCCTCAAAATCAGCCTGACATGTCCGGCGTCCGGCAACTTTCGGGAAGTCTGACTTTAAAATTGGGTTGATTGATTGAAGTCGGGAATGTACGGTATGCATACGTTTGGATTTTTTGTCAAAACCGCAGATTTAATCTTCCTTGGACCATTTTTATGATTGATGTAAATCTGTCGAGAAATTTTAGGGGTGGGGTTCGACTGACATGAGACAACAATAAAGTATTTGCTATTAATTTGCTGGAACTTCGGCTAACTAATCAGCGATAGTGTTTCGCTCAGCATTCAAATGGCCTGGCTGAAGTATAGAAAAGTAAAATGGTCGTGTGTTTATTTGCTGTCATTTGAAAAATTTAGCAAATTTTCCTTTTTTTATTTCCTCTGTTGGCAACTCCGTGTTAGGGAATTAATGAATAATAATACATTTACCTTCTTGTCTTTCATAGAACTAGACCAGCTCTATACTAAAAAGCGAGAATTGTTTGCCGATTTCAAACAGAGCGAATCTGATTATCAGAGACAGCAGAATGAACGTCGCCTACGGTTACGGAAGGAGAGTTTCAAAAAGAAGGAGGAAGAGAGGAAGGCAAAGGAAGAAATTTGGCAGAAAGAAATGTTAGAAAAGAAGCAGTTTTGCAAACTTAGCCCTGTACCTCATAATATCGCATTTCCCTGCATCTGAAGCAGTCGACATTGGAAATCATTGTGGCAAAAGAAGCCATTGGTTTTAATGAGTAATGGCTTCTTTCGCCACAATATTTTCCACTGTGTCAGAGAGAAATAACCCAATTTTCGGAAATAAATTGATGTTTTGTGCATTAGCTTTGAATTTGGCAGAGTCAAAAATATGCTTATGAGGCAAAGGGTTAAATTTATTCCTTGCATTTGTTTAAATCTTCAGTTCTATGTTTTTAACAGCTGTTCGCCATAAAAAATGTAATGATTTACTGTAAAACCTTAAACATAAGGCCATTTTTTGGACAAAAAATGGACTCCTTATCAAGTTGTAATATAAATAAAATCATTTAAGTATGTCCAAAATGAGTGGTTGTTTTAAATAGGTGGTCTTGATGTTTAAGTGGACACTAAGTGATGTTTTATTGTTTATGTAAACAGTGATGGAGAAAGGCATGCGCCATAGTCACATTAAAAATTGTCACATGTCTTTTGCAACTGATGCGCCCGTGGTACATTCACATGTTTTCGATCCTTTCATGTAGGAAAAGAAGCTAGTACGATGTAAATACTGCTGCTATGTGTCATCAGACACTTTACGCTAGCTTTCTCTTTATGCAACAAGTGCCTAGCTGATAGACACTTATAGATAGTTATGAAAACTGTTTTAATTGCTACTCAGTTACTGCCACATGAAAATGTCACATTGGTTTTCAAAATGTCACACTGATTTTGTATCTGAAAGGGCCATTGTCCCATTGAGAAAATTTCTTTTGCAATGACTGTGTAAACACAACATTTTCATGCCATGAAAATTTATTTATATTTATCTTCATGCGTGAACACTTTCTATCTTCAGGAATGAGTATACAGCCCACTGTGAACCATTTGAAGATCAGCTGAAAATGTGCAATGCTCTAGTTAGTTATTTACAGAAGATAAACCCCGGACAGGAAGTGGATGCCATGTTGGCAAGTCCTCGAGATGAGAAACCAGACTCAAGTATTGGGGCCACACTTGGTAAATCTTTGTGGATTAGCTGAACTTTGCCACTTAGAATACAAAATATTACATGAAAATATTACTCTTTTGCTGAAGCAATCATTTTCTTATTAATCTAAGTTTTACAATGATGAAAGCAAATATTGTTTGAATAACTTTTGAGATTATGGCCTGGAAAATTATCATCCACAATTTCTTCTGCACGCAACTCCTACATTTCTCAAGGGATTTCGACCAAACTCACATAGATATCGTCATCAATTACCCACCAGCAAATTCTTTCGGGGTTTTATGATTTGATCATTTTTTGCAGTACGTATTTTTGGGGCTTTGTGATTTATTTTTGACAGAATAATGGCCCTTTGTTTATTTTGCCTACATGAGGTATTAGAATCAAACTTGTGCACGTCATAGGCAAAATGTTTCCATCCTATGAGGTAGGAATGGGATACATATATCGGCAACACTGTATGGAAATATTAGTGCAATAATATTAATGAGTTGTGAAAATTACAATATTGCGCAACAATTGTGTCGGCAGGTAAAATATTGGGTAAGTCGGGTAACCGGAAACAAACCTCTTTCTTTTTTTAGGCCTCAATTGATTTGATTTTGTATGTTGCAGGCCCAGCTGACAGCCTAGATGATGGCAAGTTTGTACTGTTAAAGAAATCTGAAGAGTCGGACAATGATTATTCAATTGCAAATAAACCTCGTCGCCGTAGCAAAAAAGGACGAAAATTATCTGTGGTGTGTATAGTAGTATTTTGTAGAAAAAAGGGGTAATACCTTCACGATTCGTAGACTGTGTTCGAAAATTATTAGTTTTTAATTTTATTTTTCAACTAGTGATTCAACAATTGGAGTCTTGAAGCATGAATTCTTCAGAGCTTTAGTTGATTGCTGCGTTACAGTCCCAGATCGCAGGAAATGAATTTCATTTTTTCTAATTGACATTTTGTATGATTTTGTTGAGGTGTAAAACTGTTAGTTGCTTATATATTTCTGCATTCAACATTGATGCGCGTTTGACAGTTTCAGGAGTGCTCACTGGATTTCAAAAAATTAAGGGTTGAATATGACCTTTGGTTGATAATAATTTGAAGAGTGAATGAAATTTCCTACTTATATAATAGTTAATATCATCATTTGGCCCAAATCCTTTAAAGTCATAAACTTTATTTTACATATTTCAAGAGTCAGAATGCCATTTTAAGGGTCAAATTAGGGCCCTGAGTATGATCTAGTTATGAATTAGACCAGCTTAGTTTTACCAATAAAACCTCACTTAGCTGCATTTTAATTTTAACCCTTTGCCTCATAATACCACATTTCCCATCTCATTATGGGGACCACTTATTTTCAGGTCTGTTTTCAATATTGCCTCTGTATATTTTGAACTTGATAATGAGACCACCTCAATAAGTAGATGTATACATTGTTATGTCTGGGAGTTGAAGTTCCGTGATTGTCCCGAAATTTCAGGGTTTTAAATATCTGCGGAAGTTATTTCCGTTATATCAGCAAAAACATCTATACGTATTTAAGAATGTTTGACAGAATTCTTTGTTCACTATATAGACTCGTGAATGTCGATGAAGTTTGACAAAGTCATAAGTGGTTTATGCAGGTAACAATGACTAGAGGTCAGTGAGATCTATATATGGATTGTGTATCTGCAACACGATTGAAACCCACATAAACAATAGAAATAATCAGTTATACAGCATTTGATACTAAAGGTGGACTTAATTTCAATGTTTGACTGTATATATGTATCATGTTTTTGCAGACAAAACCTATCGCTCACACACCACAGATTATCTCTCAGTTTTCATCTCTTAACTTGACTCCACCATCGTATATGTGTGAGGTGGCTGCAGCCATTGAACAGTTACAAGCTCGCAAGGTTTGTTATTTTGTTATTCTCTAATAAATATCTTATTGTATTTCTTAACTCATAGTTTCGTGTGGGATTTTGAAATTTCTTGGATATGGAGTAAAAAGGGAGTAAAAAGATTTTAAGATTACTGTTTTACAATGTCTGCGATTTTTTCTTTCCTTCTTTGGGTTCAGTAAACGAACCCTTCCCAATAAAACAAAAGACATTTTTCCCCAATTCCTGACCTAAAACTCCCGGCTTGGCATCACACCATGCATTTTTTCCCAATAGGACCGGACCCTTTCCCAAATTGAAAAAAAAACATTGCAAGTACTCCTTAAGCCTGAATTAAAGTTGTGTTTTCAGCAAGCTGACTGACCCTAATTTTTTTTGGCATCGACCCTAAAGTTTTTAACAGCAAAAAATCCGAAGTATGAGAATATTTGAAGGTGAATTTTATTCTTCTAAAGTACCAAAGGTATAATTAGAAAAGTAAATAATAGAAATGTTTGCTCTTATTTAGGTGAGTGATTATTTTCTGTAAGTGTAAACATTTGTCTTGAATTTCTTTCAGAAATATTATGAGGAGCAACCTTGCGCTCCACGGCCGACACTTGGCGGTTTAAGTGCTTCATTCAGCTCATCTGGGCCCTTTTCTAGTAGTCTTGATTCCCCGCTCAGGGATCATTTGAGCACATGGGGTTTTGTCCCACCATCCATCGCAGAAAATCAAACCCCTAGCGATGCTGGTGCATCAGCCGAGAGCGGTTTCCATGACATGTCCAGACAAGCCAGTAAGACGGAGAGTTCAAACAGCGCTCCTGATAGTGCTCCGGGGGAACAGGTGATGGAAGATTTGTTAAAACAATGTATGCAATCAGCCGAAAGCGAGACATCTCGTTCCTCAAGCGATACCATAACAATGGAGGATCAGCTGGAGAATGGAAGCAGTATAAAGGGAGATAACTCTAATGACGCATTATTTGCCTCAAATGTGCACAGTCAGGGTAATTCAGACTATAATTCTGACGACCAGTCTAGTGCTAACAATGACACATCAGTATTTGAGGAGACTGGTCCTAAATTAAACCTCCATCGTGACGATTTTCTCAGGGAAGATAATCAGCGTGGAGCCGCAGTTTTTATGAGTCCGACATACGAGGATGATTTCCCCGCTATAACGGCAGACAATTTAGGGAAACGTAAATTTTTTAGTGATACAAACTTCTGTGATGTTGTGATAAACAAGCCTACTGTTGTTATTGATAATGTTAGGAGTCAGCCAGTTGAGAATATAAATGCTAATGTTAGTGATAAAAGTGTCATTGGTGATAAGGTTGTTAACAAAGATGATATCAGAATTCCGCTAGAGTCATCTGGACTAGCTGTTGACAATAAAAAAACTAGTATGAGTGATATAGACAGCCAATTAGACATGGACAGGACAAACAACCTTAATTTGCCATCTCCTGAATTGTCCGACGACAAAGTCTCAAAATATGATGAGATGACTCATTTATGATGGTGTGACGTCATTATATTGCGTTTAAAAATCCTAATTTAGAGTATTTTTCTATTATACACATGCATTTTGTGTGATCAATGTGACTGTTCATTTACATTATTTTATTTTGGGATTTCTGTGTTATTTTTTCACTGTAGACATATTTTCTGTTGTTCAAAGCATTAAAACATATACAAATATTTATCTCATATTCTGGTATCAGAAATTATTACCAGGTAATATTTCTAGCTTATGAAATTTATTGAGTTATTGGTTTTGCTTTCAACCTGTTTTGACGTCTAAGTAAAGTTTGAAATAATTCTTCTGGAAGTGCGGGTATTTGAAAAATTATCTCGAAGTGCTGAAAACAAGATAACTGTATGGTTCGTACTAATTATTTATATACAGTAAAATAATTAAGATAACTGTAAAAAAAAATCATTACCGTCAGACGGGGATTTGAATTATAACTGAAAATGTGTTTGAAATATTCTTTATATTTTCTTTTGGTTGTTGTAGCTAATTTCCTATCTATATTATACAAAACGTCCAATATTGTTGGATGGACAAAAAAACTTTTAAATGTTTAAGGGCACAAAAAAAAATTTCTTTGTTTCCCCGTCACCTGACAGACCCTGAATGTGTGTGCATGCATGTTTGTGCGCATGTGCTATAATTCTTTTTGGTTTATGTAAGGAGTATTCACAAAGTCTTGTGCCTTGCATATATCGTATACTGCTCTAGGTATGTGAGATGTTTGTGATAATATCTAACTGACTACTTACCGTTAATTATCTCCCTTTGTGTCACCTTGCTTAATGAAAAAATGTGTGTTTTTTTTTTGTTTTTTAAATTATGTATGTATGAAACATATTTTAATGCGGTTATACATGTATTTATAGATAAATTGGTATTTAGATTGTCAAAGCAAAAAAAAAAAAATACATTAAAATAAAAGGAAAAATGTCATTAAGCAATGCGTAAAACTAGAAGATTTATATTGTAGATGAAGGGGATACTGGCTGTGAGTAGTTTAGTTATGAAGTTATGAAGTCAACCAGATATTTTTATGAAATGACATTCTGTGGTCCCATGCAGATATAATGGAGCATATTATTGTTAAGGCTGTATCTGAATGATTACCGTTTGATTTAGTTTTTCGTAATTATTTTATTTCCTGATCTCAAAAATGTTGCTAAAATGGTTGTAGATTTGGATTTTGATTAGATTAATTGATTTGTTAATCAAATGTTTGGTTGATTAATTGATTGATTGGCTAATTAATGGGTTGATTCAAGGATTGATTTAATGATCGATTGATTGATTTATCGATCGATCGATCAATTGATTGATTGAAAATGATATATTGATTGATCAGTTGATCAATTGAATGATCAATCAATTGAAGTTGATTTAATCTGTAGATTTCTAGTACAGCCATGCTGTGAAATCTAAGAAGTTGAAATTTTTATTCAATCTTCGGAAATGAATTTAATATGAAATGTTAGAATTTAGGTCACTGTAAAAATGTTTGGGAGATGTACTAATCAGGGATTGCTCTATTTTTGATTGTCAGTTGATTTGTGAAGACCGATTCAGAATAAGAGATAACTGTGCATATTGTAGTGATTCATTTATTTAATTATTTTTAAATATATTTGGTCATCAGGGCATCATTCTGAAAATGTTTCATTAAAAAAAACATTTTAGCATGTTTAAAGTTACCCCTGTCCCCTTCTCCCCCCCCCAAAAAAGGTGATTATGTCACCGAGATTATTTGTTCTATTTCTGTTTCTCTTTTTATTTGTCTCATCTCTTCTCTATATTGTCCATGGCATAACTCGGAATATATAGACTTTAAGCTAGGAGCATGTATAATTGACCTTACAGTGAAGTATGAAGTAATCTTGACCTTTGATCTACCGGTATTATGTCACCTTGCTCAGTCCTTCATTTTTAGCTCTTCCGTTTTGAAGAAAAAGTTGAGCTATTATGATCACCATGTCGTCATTGTCATGCTAAAGTTTAATGTAGCCCATTACTCAAAAACACTTTTAAAGATATCAACACGATATTTGGAATACGTAATTATCATAACAAGGTGCAGTTGCAAGACAATGGGTACTATGCTCCTTTTTTACCTAGAATTTTGGTCAAAATTGCTGATTAAATAGAATGATGTAAAACAGGAACTTTTCTGTGTTATATGGGGTTAGTGGGAACCAGGAACTTTTTTCTCACACCTTAGTTTCATCATTCATAGTGCTCGACTCGTCTCTTCAATTCGTTTTTTTATGTTGTTGTTTGTTTTTTTTTTATTGTTTTTTTTTGTTAATGTTTGTTATGTTGATCAGAGATGTTTAAAGGTTGACTTAAAGATTTTTAAGGTATTATATATACTCTTTGCGTTGATTTATCTGCTCAATGCTATTAAAAAATGTTAAAGTTACAAATAATAGTAATGCCCAATTATTGTTATTTCTTTGATAGTTATCCTAGACACTTTAATTTATTTTAAAGCACATTTTGAAAGTTTTGCATGAGTTGTTGCCCTTGTTGAAAAATATAAAAATTCTAATTTCTGAAGATATTGCGTGGTTACTGATATCTTTTTCTTAGATTGCTACTGTGTTTTACATATTTTTACTGTGAGTTTTCATTCAAATGGATCTTCTTTTCCTTTGAAAAAAAATGGCTACTCCCATTGACTTCAATGCAAATTTAAAGGGACGGCAACCCAAAGGATGGTCGTTGTTTTTGAAAAATTTCACAGTTGATCATTTTCTATCATGGAATCCTATACAAATTATAAATGTTTCCAAAATCTGTCTGCTCCATTTTGAGGTAATAATTTTGAACACCATTGGTATAAAAAATGATAATGTAAGTCATTGTTTTAGGAAATTACGTATTAATGCATGTACATGGTGCTGTTCTTGAAATCAGCACTAAAGTTTCTTATTAAGAATCATGAAATCACTGATATTTGTTCTTGAAATAATTTATTCCGTAATATTTATTTTATTTATATATTCTAGCCTGACCCATGCACCAAGTAAGACCATGTAGGTTTAAGACTTGTGTTTTATCGTATGATATTAGATTTCCGTTGATTAGTTTATCCCTTACCTTGATAACTGTGAAGGCTGTGACCATGGTTAGTGTGCTGGATTTGTATCCCAGAGATTAGAGTTCAAATCCCAGCCGTGGCAGACCATCCCCTTCTATGACAAAAATTTGGCAAAAAAGTCAATTTCCTCAAACCTGTGAACAAAGGCCACCTTAGGAAAGACAAATTGTGGCATATATTGACAGATGGCCTTTATTCGGAGGTCAGTTTGTTCCAAATAATCAGTTATGGTTCTTCAAAGAATGGCTTTTATTCACAGGAAGGTCTTTATTATGAGGTGGCCAAAAAAACTCAGGTTTGATTGTATAGGTGTAATTATCTTCACATTCTTCAAATTACTCGTTAAGTGAATGGCAGAACTCATTAAATGAATGGCAGAATTCTCTTTTTAGTCAGCAATTTTAAAATTAAGAAGAAACATACAAAAAAAAATTATTGTCAACATGGATGGCATTTTTAATCTGTTAACATATGCATTTTAATTACTGTTGAAATTTTCATGCATAGGTCATTTATATAAAAAAAATGAAAAAAAAGTCATAAAAATGATTTTATTTATCATGATTCATGTATTTTTACTGAACATTAGAATATAACTGTTTTGTTTTTATAAGACTGTGTTGTCTTATATCTCAAATTACTCCTTTTTGTGTTTTAATTAAATGTTATTTTGTTTCCAAAATTGTATATATACACAATTGTTACAGATGGTAGTAAATTATTTTTGTGTTATTTTTCTGGAAGTCTTGCCGAATTTTAATAATTTTTTGAATACTATTCAGTTTTAACATGTGTGAATACATGAATATTTTTTATATTTGTTTGTATTTCTTACTGAACTTTGATTCCACCCCGACCCCAGTTTTTTTTTTGCCTCTGGCAAGTAATGTACACTAATCCAAATAGTGATGGACACCAGCGTCACCTTGACCTTCGATCTATTTTCTAATTTAGTTATTGTCATTTTTATTTCTGTTCACTGATTTTATTCAGGTAATAAAATTTCTCACCAAGATAGCTTCTAAGTATTCATATGTATTACATGTGCCAAAGACAGCAAGTTCGTAGCAGCCAATTATTGGTAGAAAATCAGTTTTCTGAAAAATACAGCCATGTGTTTTGATATTGTATGGTCAGTTTATTGTCGTGTGTAGTTATGTTAAACCTGCATCATCTTTTACCATTGTTTTTGTTTTTATTTTTGTTCTATTGATAATGTTATAGAATCAGCTCTGAGTTCTTGTGTTTGTGTCAATATCTATCTGAAGTTTTCATTCGTTATCCCTCACAAACATCTCTGTCAACATCACAGCTTTTACTAAATTCTTGTGGAATAGGAAATAAAGCTACAAGTGGTACAAATTTTACGACAAATTGAATCAATTGAAACAAATCACAGAAGTTAAACGTAATCATGAAAAAATTATGACAACAAATGCTCATTAAAGAAAAAAGCATGCATTTGAGTGTCAGATGTTAGCTAAGGAGACTCTGACACATGTTTTAAACTACCTTTTAGACGTTGACTGAGATATATGTGAGTGATAAATAACGACAACTTTGGATAGAGCAAGTTACACATTTTTAGTGTTACCATTTTCTTCATATTAAAAGTTTGTTGCAAATGTTTTCTTTGATTTAGTGTTATTAATTTTTAGTTTGTGGACCAGTCTATAAATCCAAACTTATGATTGGTTCTTTTTTAGTGCAATCTAAATATTGACCAATAACAAGCCTACATCCTTAGACTGGTAACCAAACTTAAATTTTATAACTTGATTCCTCATTTTGCTATGCACTTACAGTTTGAAATATCTAAAACCATGGATTTATTGACAGTGTTTTGTGTATTTACTAAATGTACCAGAATTTGAGAATATCTGTTATTTATGTGTTTATATGTGAAGTGTGGTCACGTTTCATCAATTTTTCAAAGCATGTTTTTAAGGATATGCTAATATCTCATTCAGTAACACTACCAGGATGTACATGTATAATAACGTTCCTTTTTGTATGTTAAGTTCAGGTTTAACACACAAATTAGTAATTGTTTCTTATGTGTCAATTCACCTTGATTATTAATATCATAATTCTCATCAAACGAAAGATGTTTCCAGAGTTCTAGTATTGTCTTGGTCTTTTGTGTGAGAGTGTAATTATGATATCAATTATGTGGTGAATGAACTCAACCCTTGGCTTTTGCATAGAATTTTTTCTTTGTCAAAAAAAAACACGAAAATTGTCGCATCCTAGAAATCAATGATTATACCTCAAAAGGAAGGCTGTGCTTTACAGAAGTTCATTGAAAATATATATATATAATATAAGAAAATATTGTTTGGATGCATTTAAATGCTTTCTGCATTTCATATGTCATGTACCAAGTATTCTTTTGTAAATGCCCCTTCTTTTATAAATTTGACATCCATTTAGTTTTAGACAGGGGAATTTATTGGGAAATGTTTGGTATTTAATTTGGTCACATGCCACATGTGTGTACTTTGACATTAAAAAATTGTTACATTTTTCTATTGATTATCATAAGTCTGTGTTTGAGTTTTAGTCTCAAAATGCCAGCACCTGATTGGTTCTTTAATATTATCATTCGTAAAATTGTCCAATAATTGGACTGCGTTTTGAGACTGGTTCCCAAACTCAAGAGACTGGTTCCCAGACTCAATTGTATAATCACTGACTATTTGCTGTAAATTTTTGTTAAATATTTATGTTAAGAATATTATGTTGACTGTGGCGTTGACAATTTTAGTATAATGTAGTAGGGAAATGAATGAGTGTTGAAAAATAGTATAATTTATTAACTACTGTGTCGTAAGATTTTATCATTAAAATGCTGGGCATCATAAAATATTCAGATGAAATAAAAGTCTTATTTATACATTTGTTTTTGTTTTTATTTGTTTAAAATCTACATTGATCTTCAATGTAAACTTTGTCTTGACTTTCATTTGATCAAGTCTTTTAAAATAAAAAACCTGACCTGTTTTAGCTGCAGACTTTCATCATTAGGGTTAAAACTATTCATTCAAACTAATCCATTTTTTTCTCCCAAATTTTTGTTAGGTCTGAGGGACGGTACATCTACTGTGACACTTTACCTTTCCGCATAAAAATAATTTCAACAGCAGTTTTCATGAATAATAAAAAATCCCCCCCCCCAAAAAAAAGAATTCCCTACCTACCCACCTACCTTATATTTAATAAGCATGTAACTGGAAACGAAACACTGTTTACACCTAAGTAGATATGTTTTTTGGTCCAGTGGTTAGTTCAATGGGGCTTGTAACTCAGAGATCCAGGTTCAAATCCCGGTCATGGCAGGTCATACCCTTCTATGACAATTTGACAAAATGTTGATTTTCCTCCATATGTGGAGAAGTTGCCAGCTTATGGGTATTTTTTTGTTTTAAGAGGGTATTTACCATATACAGTTATATTTGCTCATATGCATAGTGTAAACAATGATCAAAGATAAAAGATAAATAAACAGTCGAAACTGAACAACTTGTTTCTTATTATAAGTTCAACTGTAAATGAGTTAATGACTAGAAACTTCTCTATAAACTTTAAACAGCTTAACAACTACTGGCATCACTTTCTTGTGATTCGATACTCGATATTTTAAAGTTGGAATCAATATCGAATCGGATTACAAAGATCGTTGATATATCAATATATCAATATATCAATATCAGCAGAATCGATTACACCCCTACTTGACTGATAAATCAAGACATAATTGATTGGTCATCCCTAGAGCATGCATACAAATGTGAGACGCAAAAAAGACATGACAAGAATTCAACAGATCTTTATTTAAGGATTTCATATTTAAGTAAAAAACAACATTTTTAGAATCCATTCTTTCTTACAATGTTTAAAGAAGGTGTCACTATATTTTGTTTCTAAACCGATTTAGTTCGAAATTACTAGATGCCATTTTTAAAAATGAAATTTTCTTGTTTGGGACAGTAAAGTCTGAACCTGTGCAGCTTTAAGATCAGTGTGTCTGAATAAAATGTATCTTTGTCAAGATACTGGTCTCAGCAGCCTTGCCATTGGTCAATGTGAAGTTTATTCCACTAACTGACGAATCAGTGACTTGATTTTGAGACGACTGTAGGCTCTCATTTGGCAACAATAAAATAATCGTTGGCATAACATTCATATTATTGCTTGCTGACTTTGGCATGCGTGCGTGTGTGCGTGCGTTTTCATAGTTTAATTTTGTGCAGAGCATAATATAAAATCTACAGGAGATATCAGCATGAAAATTCATAGATAAATAGATTGTAACAAGAAGTGCTGTACATAAGAACCATAACTTTAGACTTCATAATTTGAAGTTATTGTCCTGTGTTATTTTTCATACTTTGTTCATAGATTAACGCAAAATCTATAAGAGGTATCACCATGAAACTTCTTACGTAGATAGATCATGATTCAGAGAAGTCCAGTGCACAAGAACTAAAACTCCACACTTCATGAATTTGGAGTTACTGCCCTTTGTTTTTTTTTTCATACTTTTACATATTGCATACCTTTGTCTCGGCATTTTTTGGGGGGGACCAGTTTGTTTGTTTTATTGAATAATAAATAATAAGGTTTTAGAAAATAAAGTCATTCTAAACAATCAGACTGTTTGTCTTTTTTTAAATAAAAGAACTTTTGGTATAGTTTGTCTTTGGTTTTCTTTTTGTTGTTGTTTTTATGTGACTTATTGTCACAGGGGTTCAACGCTGTTTTTCAACAATTTTTCAGTTATATACGGCGACTGGTCCACCAAACCAGTTTTACTGGACTGTATACTAACCAGTACTAACTTAACCTTCCACAAGGAGTCAGCAACTTCTCCACATATGGAGGAAAATCAGCATTTTTGTCAATTTTCATAGAACGATATTACCTGCCGCGATCGGAATTTGAACCTGGATCTCCGGATTACAAGTCCAGTGCACTAACCACTCAACCACAGCCGTGGCAAGTTTATCTTTGTATGGAAAGAAAACTATAAGGTGCCTCAAGGATCACACTTGGTCTGGGCTAATATTGTTTTCTTTGTCTAACTAGTGTATGCATAATTTTAAAAGCTGTGTTTTACAAGTAGCAGTTCTTCATTCTCCTGATCAAAATGCTAGCACCCATGAATACATGTGAAATGTGTAAGAGGTCAGTTGTCTCTGGTCTTGCTATTATGATAAAAACTAACAGCAAGACAATTTAAGTCAATAATCTCAAGAGAATTAAATAAAATTTAAAAAAAAAATAATAAACTGTAATTTGCACCAGAAATATAAATATACAGATTGTACATCGATATGTATTATGTTGCTGACAAAAATTTTATACGTATGACAATTTCGCACTTTTCTTTACTTAAATTTCCTTTCCCCTACTTAAATTCCTTCGGTCATTTATCTCGCTTATCTACCCTTGAATTCTCTTCGCCATTTGCATCGCGGAGGTTATCACACAACAAAATCGCGAAAAATACATCTCTCTCATTCGATCCAGGCTCCTTTGTCCATTTAAACCTGCAAGTATGTAAGTAAGTATCCCCCATATACGACAGAGTTAGCCCTCATTGCACGGAATTTTGGTTCAAAGCGATAATTTCGCTACTTTTTCACGATCTCCTGATGACCTACTTTCGAGATTTTTGTCCAAATTGGTCGAGGACGCTACCATATCAACGAAATTTCTTAATTACCCTGTCCTGTAATGAAATCGGTGCATGCATTCTGGTCAATTGTTTGCATTTAAAGTTCAGCGCTGTGTGTAATACACGTTTAATTTGTTACAAATAGTGATTTTATGACACCTTTCTTTATCGTGTTCGGGCATGTTGCATATTTGGAATTAGATGCATTTACTTCAGTTGAACGTATAGTTTTGAATACTCTAAAAAGTTCGAAGAATCGTGATATGTATAATCAGCAGATTTGCATGTGCACAACATGCACCTGTCTGCAATTTGACGCCAGTTGATCAGAAATTCAATATTTCTGTTGCCTGTCTAACAGTCCATGATCATTTAAAATAAATGAACATGATGGAGTTGTGCTTTCTTGCAGTTTTCTTTCATATATTCAGTTTAATTATAATGGTGATGTGTATAATTCTCAGCTATTTTTTTCCATCTTTGTTTGGGTCAGGTAAATGGACCCAACCCAATCGAAATTAAAGACATTTTCCCTATTCTTGACCTAAAAATTCCCAGTTTTGCCATCACACCATGCATTTTTTTCCATAACCGGACCATTTCCCAAATTGCAAATAAATCACTGATTCTGAGCAATATAATTCATTGAAATAATACACTGAGTATTTCTATTGCCACTATGAATTGGCTTCCATCTATTTGGAGTTGTATGAATTGGCCATAAGAGTATCATACGACTAATGTACAATTATAATTACAGCTAAGTCTGATTTAACTCTACAGGAACGCTTTTATCTTTAATTTTGTCTAATTCTGTTTGAGATGAGTGAAAATTTAGCTTAAATATATTTTCTCTATGATTTATCATTCTTTTATGTACAAAGTCTCAAATGTTTATACCCAAGATGCTGTGACTTTCAATTTAATATTTATATCAGTGTTCCCACTCACGTATAATCTTGCGTAAATGGCGCAACAAAATTGGAAATCACGCAACACATTTTTATCTGATGTGAGATCGCACACATACGAATACCTTTAGGGATGAATCGCCGATTTCCTGGAAAAACCTTTTTCCAAACAAAGCCGTGATTGGTGAGTTGTTGTGACGTATACAACAAACCAGACTGGTTTTGTTTTTCTAGATATGTTTTAGGTCTTGCCTTATTGAATGTTGTTTTGCTAGGGTTTTTGTTCTATCATAGATTTTGCTATCTTTTTCAGGAAAATGAAGGAGTAGATAATTGGAAGTAAATAGGAAGAATCACGATACTTAACTTTAACAGGCATGTTTAATTTACTGGCAATTTTCAGTAGAATCAATTCTGATTGTGAATCTCGCGGCTTTGTAAACAGAACTGTGTTTTACTTTGTTAATTTATGAATCTATGATTTAAATTGATCCCAAAGGTTACATAATGTGTCTATACAAACACCTTTGCTCAAATTGGAATGAGGGTCAGGTTGTTGTGTTGATATTCTGACTTGATTAATGTTACATTCAGGGTTTCCACTGGACGTTATATTTTTTCTGCCACATTTATGGAGGGAGGGTCCGGGCAAACAAAATAGTATGCTTAATTTGATTTTTTTTTTGCAGCTTGTAGAATTTTTTTCACCATTTGCGAAAGTGGCGAATGGCAGGGGAAACATTATATAATTACAAGGAATTCAATATTAGGATAAGCCCATGTTGAAATGCCCATGTTTTGTCAGTTTATGTCTTTATATAGTCTAACATATGTTGTACCGGAAAATATTACTTACAGTATTTTTCATGTATAGGGGAAAGGTGTATAGGTCGTTAGAAAGTGTAAAAATAGCATCTTGAGAGAAAAGAAGGGACAAACAACATGTCAAGGCTTACAGCAATTTTTTCCTTCTTTGTTTGGGTTCAGTAAATGGACCCTTAACAATAAAAAATTAAAACATTTTTTCCCAATTTCTGACCTAAAAGTTCCCAGTCTTGGCATCACACCATGCATTTTTCCCAATTGGCCCAGATCTGGACCCATTCTCAAAATTGCAAAAAAATCACTGATTACATTTCCTCCTGACATCTTATTACCAATAAGTTATAGCCTTTATTGATAAAGACAAAAAAGAACTATTCATAATGTCAATTTAACTCTTGCGGCCAAATTTCTGATAAGACACATTTCTCAGTGCCATGTATTTCTTACTTTTGCTCACCCTGTCCTCCACAAGTAACTGCAAACTTCTCTACACTCAGCATCATGTTGCCGCACAGTGACATTGGCAGTGGATGAGTTAACAGTCTTTTTTGTCAAAAATAGCTTTAAGAAAAATAGAATTCAAATGAAATGGAAGTTTATAAGATCCCTGGGTGAAAAGATACAAATCAGTCTCCTATGTTTATCATCATAAGCTTTAATACCATAGAAAAGCATATCTAGGTCAGGTATGTCCTGGGATATCATTTCTGGGTTGACATTTTATCAACGTAGGGTAATAATAAATTGATGCAATTGACCAACAAAAAGTATATTTCAAAGGATTTATTTTCTAATGACAAACTACCTACTACACTGTTCTATAAGGTGAAAAATGGAAGTTAACAGTGATTCATTGTGTTCTGACTGTAATTAATGATAACTTCAACTGTTAGTTTACTGAGTATTTTGGTAAATGATTATAAGATTACGTGTATTAATATCTTTTCTATCTTCTTTGATTGCAGGTTAATGGTGATATTTGATCTAATATAGGACTGTCTAGCCCCAGTGATTGCCATATCCTGATGCAGAATTTCTCACACTACAGTATATTTGATTTCACCACCTTTGTGCCATGGTCGAGTCCACACAACCCTCATGCCTTCCGATCCACAGATGGAAAAGAGGCCAAGAAAGAAGCGCGAATACCCATGTCCCGACTGTGACAAAATCTTAACTACGTCCGAAGGCTTAAATATTCACAGACGATTGCACACAGGTAGTGTATATCATGTTCTTCTAGTGTTTTTTCCCTTTTATAGCAGGCACTGTTTAAAGACGTCTTCCTCTCAGGAAAAATCCTAAAAAGCGTGCAGTTTTCCCCGAAAATTCAGTTGACATCAAGTTTTTTCTTCCCCTCTTTGCAAAGATACTGTGTTAAAACTTTTTCCCCAAATTTAAGAAAAAGGCCCCACTTCCTACCTGTGAAAAAAACCCTGTACTAAGCAGAGTATTGATGTTTCTTCAGTGATGAAACTGGAAAATAATAGTCTTGTCAAAGATTTGAAGGACTTGAAAACCCTGAGCTGAAGAGGCCGCGGCCGTGGTCCAGTGGTTAGTGTGCTGGACTTGTAACCCGGGGACCCGGGTTCGAATCATGGTCGCAGCAGGTCATACCCTTTTATGAAAATCTGAAAAAAAATTGATTTTCCTCCTTATGTGGAGAAGTTGCTGGCTCCTTGTGGAAAGGTAAGTTAGTACTGGTTGGTATACAGTCCAGGAAAACTGGTTAGGTGGAGCGGTAGCCATATATAACTGAAAAATTGTTAAAAACAGCATTAAACCCCAGTGACAATAACTCACATAAAAACAAAACAAACCAGAGTTGAAAAAAAAATCGTACAGTTAAGAATACTAACAAGATTGATGTGTAAGATGTCTTCACTAATAATCTCTTAAAAATTAAAAAAAAAAAGCCTTAAAATATTTTCCATTGTTTCAGGTGAAAAGCCCTACGTTTGTGAGATCTGCAAACACGCATTTAGTAGAAAGTGGAACTATACCTGTCATCTAAAAGGTTGCCAAAAAAGACATCAAGCGACTGAGTCCAGTAGTTTCTCTCAAGTACAGAACACTACTCCGGTGAAAGCACGATTGAGTAAACAGAGGAAAACAAAAAATGAAAGACCGAAGTTAGAGAAATGTAATGAACTTAGGTTTGATTCTACCGTACAAAACAACATAAGTGGTCTTCATGTTAAAACTGATTCTATCACTGTTGGTGAAGTAAATGCGAAATCTTGTGGAACCAACAATCTAATTCAGAGTGATTCGGTGAAATCTGTTAAATTGAATAGTTGGAAAGAGAGTAATGTTACTAAAACAGGCACTGTTGTATCTGTGAGTGCTTTTAATTGGAAGAGATGTGAACTGTCAAGGCAGCCATCCGAGTGTATTTCTGCATCACATGTGAACACGGACACCAGTGTAAAACACGAATCTCAGGGATTGTCATTGCAAGTGTCTCAGAAATCGGACATACCTGGCTATTGTGTACAGGGAACAAACACTATACCTCAACTCAATCATACAGCTTTAATTAATACAATTCATTCGTCAGTCATTGTTACTACAAATTCAAATCCAGTTTCACTGCCCATCTGTTCTCTGGCTTGTTCAGACAAAATATCTTCCAATGTAATCTCATGGTCTAATCAGCTGCCAGCTACACGTGTCATTCCTACCTGCGGAGGAAATGTAATCAACTTTGCTAAGCAGCTGAAAGTTTTCAATAAAGATCCACCCCCATATCCTGGCTTGCCTAAAACCAGACCTACAAGTACTGCAACCGTTCCTAATACTACTGTCACAAAACCGGCTGTTAATGGTCCAATATCTCATATTATAGTAGTTAATGGTGGAAAAACATTATATTCATATCAAGTCCAGGTCAAACAACAGGGGCTTGTTGGTGGGAATGAAAGGATTGTGAAAAATATAATTAATGTGAATGACAGTGACAATGAATCTCCTCCCTGTTTGAAACCAGCTACTGAACTAAGTTGCACTTATGATGAAATAGATGGAGATATACCTGTAAAAACTGAAACTGATGATAATAATGATAAAACTGAGGCGAATGATTCCAGTGTTGTTAAAATCAGTGAAGTTCTAGTGAATGAAAAAGTGCCTGCTGAGAAAGAAAGGAAGGATGAATTGATTGTTGGTGTTAAACTTGAAGACCCCATTTGTAATTATAAAGAAGAAATCCGTAAATTTAATCCTGATGTTTACAATTTCAGCATTGACAATAATCTTAACCAACCAGCTGAATTACGTCAGTCAAACGTTAACAATTTCTTTGTGGAAAATAAAACTGATTTCTCACCAATTGATCCTCATCAGGTAAATCTGAAGGCACCTTCAGATAGTTATAACTTGTTTGATTCAAGTAGTACTGAAATATCAGATGTTGAGACTGATTCTGGAATTATTGAGAAAACTGTGGCAGATTCAACTGATGTATTTAATTGTGATTCTAGTAATCTGACATGCATGAGACTTAGAAATCGGGAGAATAAGTCATTTAAGAGGCTTCGTGAATTGAGGAAGGAGATTTTGAATGGAACTTTTGTAAAAGATGTGTTTGAAGCTGATGAAACTCACGATTCGGAACCTGCGTCTAAACTTCGTAAGACTGAAAATAAGGATGTGATTCATATTAAGGAGCTTATTGAAGAAAGACGTAGAAAAAAAGACAGGAAGTCTGAAAGTACTGACACTGAACTTGATTCAAAAGAGAAAGTAAGTAAGCCAAAGGCAGGGCCATATAGACAGAGAAAGATAGTTCAGAAATCCTACACAACATCGGGTTTTGAATGCAAGGTGTGTGGCAAACTGTTAACCACTCCTTATGGACTACAGAATCATTTAATGGTCCATGAGGGTCAGAAGCCTTTTGTATGTAGAGTTTGTAATCACGCATTTACAAAGCAGTGGAACTTAAAGACTCATTTACAAAACAGACATAAAATTGAACCAACAAAACAAGATCTTGAACCACAAGGTCCTGTTAATTTGTCTACGAAAGGTGCAGGAATAAGAAGAGTTTGTAAAGAGGGGATTGAAGTTCAACAGTTCAAAAAAGAACCTCGTAAGGTCAAGCGTAATACTGAACTGTGTAAAGTTCATGTCGGAGTAGAAGGTAACAAATTATTCAGCAGTGAAAATTCTGTTAAGTCAGAAAGTAGTGAACTTATTGCAACTCCAGAAGAAGGGTCTTCCCATATAGAAACTGACAGTTTCGATGAGTTTGAAAATTCCGAGTTGATCGGTGAATATTTGAAAGTGAATAATCTAGACAATAGTTCATTTGAAGGATCTGATGATAATATTTTTGACTTAGATGAAGCAGATTTCTTAGAAATTAAACAGCTTGAAACTGATGTGGATTTTGATAATATGGTAAATAAAGAGACTGTTATTGGACCTGGCAATACATGTGAGAATATTGTTGAAACAAATTTAATTGGAATGGACAATATGGCTAATGAAAATGTGATAGCTATGGAAAATAATGATCTCAAAGTGGAAAACGTGCCAAATGGCGCAGTAGAAGAGCAAAAAGTACAAAATGTGGACACAAAATGTGATAATTCTAAACTAGAAGCAGAACAGGATGTTAACTGTTTGAACAATATGCCAAATGTGATCAATGAAAGTAGTGTAACTAGTCAGAAGAAATGTCAAGATTTGGCCAATAGTGATGTCGACAAGGATACAGTGTTATCAAACAGTGTAATTGAACAAAGCAAGGATAATGAAACTCATCCACCTGCAGTCACTAGTGAGAATTCCTTCATTGCGGCCAAAGATGAAGGAAGTGATAAGCCAGGTGATAAAAATGAGAAAAGTGAGTTGGAATCATTTGTAGAGTTAGCAGAAATGAGCAAATCAAGCCAAGTGGGATCACAAGAAACATATGCTGGTTCCACTTCATCTAAGTTGTCTTCCATGGAGTCAGGAACCAATCTCTTATCATCTGACACAAGATCAGCTGAGCATAATGAACAAAATTTTCCACATCATCAAAATAATAGTCTTCCCCCACCACCATATCCTGTTAGTCAACCTTCTTGTGGTTCTTACAGTCTTCCAGTTCCATCTCAATATCAAGGACATCATGATCAGTATACACAACCACCTCCAAATTATTCTGCTCCTTCTGGTATGACATATGATGCGCCTGTCTATGGTGCTCAGTTGACATCAATGGCAGCCCAATATCAGCAGTCGAAAGACGGAAATATTGAATCTACTATTTATGGAGCAGAAAGCGGGGATATTAGTCCGGATGTCTCTAAGGATAAACAAATGTTTGAGTGTCTTACTTGTGGGAAGAAGTTGACGTCTTCAGGTGCGCTTCAGACTCATATGCGGGTTCACACAGGTGAGAAACCATATCGTTGCGACATTTGTGATCGTCCATTCTCATTTAAAAGCAATTGCACTCGGCACATGTTAACTCATTCTCAAGGTAAACCTAAAAAAAGTCCACCAAAAAATGGCTCAGTTGAAGGGCAACCTGCTGTTGATCAAAGTTTAGAACAGCGTGAGATTGAGCCACCATTTGAAGATTACCAGGAACCCATGCCAACGACCGCAACCTCCTCCCAGTCATCGTCTGTACTTCCTCCAATGCACACTCTAGTAAGCACGAGTCCTAGCACGAAATTCCCCTCCGCGCCTCCCTCCACCCAGGGAAGCTATTTAGCTCAAACTGTAAGTGGAGAAAACACATCAGAAAGACCAAGTGAATCATTAACAAGGACAGAGGAGTCGGGCATGCAATCTTACAATATTCCCGACAACTATCAACAACAAAGGCAGCATTCTTATTACCCTGGTAACCCTGGATTCTTTGGTCATTATAATCAAGGTATGCCTCCGTATCCTGGTACATACCCACCAGCAATGAATCCTGCGCAACATGCTCCATATGGTTCAGATTTTCATCCATCCAGTAATCCGCAGATGGGATATGGTCCAGAGAGTCATCCTGGGAGTGTGAATGGCAAAATTGAGAATGCTCCTCAACCCATTACTATGCCACAAGTTCAGAATGAAGGAGTTCCAAATGCTCCCGCTCTAAGTACTCCGTACAAGGTGAAAAATAAAACCAAAGAGTACCAAGGTGAACGAAAACATCCGGCTAAATATTGCGATATTTGTAAAAAGTCATTCTCTGCAAGTTACTACACAAACCATATGAAGATGCATTCAGGTACTAGTCCTCATATTTGTACACTGTGCAATCAAGTCTTCTCACAGAAGTTCAGTCTTACTCGTCATATAGAAAATATTCATAACAAAGTGAAGAGTGCAGACACGCAGCAAGCTAAGCCACCAACCACAGCTTCAGAAACTAACGTATCAAATACTCCAGTCTCTTACTACAAATCAAATATGGGTGCAGATAAGCCGCAGCATGACTCTGAACAAGGCACGGTTTCTCAGTCTCAAGGTGAAGAAGGAATGGAGCCAGTGGCTGAACATCAGGATGAAATAACTGCTCAAAATTTTGCACAACAAAAGCTGGCTGAGAATGTCCATGGAAGACAACCATTAAGGCAAAATTCTGTTGACAAAAGTTTGTTGTCAGAGAAAGACAATTTTTCTCAGCCGTCTTCCTATGGTGAATATCCAATGGCCTCTTCATTATCATCGCAAGAACATATAACATCTTCTAGAAACCAGTCTGGTAATTTATATCCTATTCAGGGTGATATGCATTACATGGACACAGGATATCAACAAGAAAAGGCTACTCATGCAGTGACTCAGGAGGCTGTGCCACAATATCCTGGTGCAGTCCCTCATTCACCACACCCAGGGATGGTAGATTCTAGGTATCCAGCACCAGTACCCGCTTCTCCGCATGCAACAGGAATGCCTGAACCTAAGTATCCCGGGCAAGTGCCACAGTCACCACATACTTCAGTGCCAGAGCCCCACCTTCAATGGCATCCATCAATGCAGTTGATAAACTCTGTACAGTCTCCCAGTCAAGGCCTTAAGACCCCTATGAGTAGACCTGCTCCACCATCAACCCAGTCATCAGTTGATGAACATGAACCAGAAGAATCACTTGCAGTTCCAGTTCAAGGCGAGAAAGGCAAAGGAACTCATGTTTGTAAGACCTGCAACAAATTCTATTCATCATCAGCTACCTTGAAAGCGCATCAAAGAATACATACAGGAGAGAAACCTTTTGTATGTGAATTCTGCAATAAAGCTTTTACATTTAAAGGTAATATGAAACAGCATGTACAGAAACATCACAAAGATGCCACACCAATGCCTGTACCTGTCAAAGAAGAGAGACATTCACAAGAATCTACTGTAGTTGATCCTCAACTCGGTATTCTGAAAACTCCTCCAAAAAAGACACGCAAATCCCCTGCTCCCATCACAGCCAATCCCGAGTATGGTTTTCATGGTGATGTTCCCGAGTTTGACATCCCTTCACAGGATTACAAAGGTTATTGTAACTCTCCAGTTTACAAACCAGGCATTAAGCTGGAACCCGAGCAGTATGCCAGTATGCAACCAGCCCTGTTTAATTACCAGAGGGATAGATCTCCCCATGCAGCACTAGGCAGAGGCACCTCACCACAACTGTACCCAGGGCCTCCTGCGCAGTCATTTGGTGGCAGTCCTGGAAAATGTTTACCATCTATGCACACATTTAACCACAGCAATCCATCACAGACTGGGATGTTTTCAAATTTTCCGGACAAGGGTCAGTTCTCTCAGGGACAGGAACCAATGACTCCCATGCAACTTTCTGAGACAAAATCTGAGAATGGTGAACAACCAAATGTGGGTCAAGATCAAGATGCTCTGCCTCCTCAGATAGCTAACGCAGTGCTTGGAATGCAGCAGGAGGGGCTTGGAGGCGGGCTCAATCTCCCAGGATACCCTTCTGCTGGACAACCGGACTATAAGACTTGGCCTACACAGAACTTTCCTCATGATGTCCCAGCAATTAAGTCTGCTCAAGATGACGGGTTACAGGTTGCACCTTCTCTTGGAGAACTTGAACAAACTGTGATGCCATTTGGTGCAAACGATACATTATCTAATAAAAATAATGCAATATTTACAGATAGTAAGCCTCCATTGTCTAATACTAGGGAAGGCAATCGAACTGTTCCATCATTTGAAACATTCAGTCAGCAATCTTATCATTTACCTGAATCACGTCTTTCCCAGCCAGACCATCAAGTCCAGTCTCAACCGATGATACCACCGAACCAGTCAGATTTATTGTCTCAAAATCAAACTGATGTGAACAAGATGACAGAGTCGCCTGTAATTCTTCAGTCTCCAAGCTCAACTGGAACGCCGTTGCCTTCACCGCATGCCAGTGCTCCTGGGACACCTTTGTCATCCCCTGCAGTCAATCCTTTGATCTCACCCCAGGGAGGTCAGAAGCCAAAAAGTATCATATGCCCCGTTTGTAATAAGGAGTTGGCATATTCAAGCAGTTTGTCTACCCATATGCGAGTTCACACAGGTGAGAAGCCATTTAACTGCCAGCTGTGCCATAAAAGCTTTGCGCAAAGAAGTAATCTGAACACGCATCTTAAATCCTGCCTTAAAAGGAAAGGTGGTAAAGAAGGAACGCCTGACAGTTTATCTGGGGATGGTAAAGCTGTGGAGGAAGGTATGAGTCTTAGTAGAAGGTTGAGTTCTAGTAGCTCAGCTAGTTCAGTGAACTATGACACAGCGATGGATCTCTCGAGACAGCATGGAGCTCATTATCCGATTTCACAAATGCCACCCCATCCAATTCCAAGTATGGGAGACTATGGCCAGCAAAGTTATGAGAGCCAGCCTAACCTTGCACCTGAATATACGCATTTCTCAAATGATCCGTACACACAGCACAGTTCCGAGTCCAGCATGCTTGATTCTCAGCAAGCGTACCCCAATGAGTATGGACAGAGCGTATCGGCTTCATCCTTACCTCAGTCTGGCATGTCACAGCCAGGAAGTAACACTGGAAACACTTTGCCAAATTTTTCTAGCGTATTTTCCAGCTTGGAGCCTTCTGGAAGTCAACAGTTTCAATTCCCCAAACAACAGTTACCTGGATTTGATTCTTTCAAGACATCATATAAAGTGGACTCCTTGGAATTTCAAACAGAGTTGTCTCAGAAGCCTCTTAGTGCGTCTTCAAGTGTGAATCTAGTTTCACCTTCAGTTGAGACTCCTATCGCACCTTCATCAACATTAGATTGGAATCCGCATCAAAAACCGGAGTCACCTACGTTGGAAATGAATGCAAAAATAAAACCAGTCAGATCTGAACCTAAAAAGAGATCTTCAGCTCGGGCAATGTCGGAGGAAGATAAGATAGCAGCCAGAACGTGTACTATTTGTTCTAAGGTGCTCTCATGTTTGGCTGGATTAAGACATCATATGAGAATACATACTGGTGAAAAGCCATTCAGGTGTGGTTTGTGTAATAAACGATTTTCACAGAAATGCAACACCCACACACACATCAAGTCATGCATTAAGCAACAAATGGCACGAGGCAATGTACCCGAAGAAGTTCTTGCCAAACCAGAGACAGATATATACAATATGTATACCATAGAAGAGCCCGATCCGACGTATAAAGGAAGAAGCATGGAAACTGCTGGTATTGTAGAGCTTGATGATGCACAAGAGGAAAGCAGTAATCAAAAGTTAATTGGTGAGGAGGAAGATAAGTCTGACGCTGTTGATATCGTGAGTAAAGGTAGTAATGAAGATGGTGTTAGTAACACTGAGCTAGTGAAACAAGCTTTGATGGAGATTATTGATAAGGTAAAGACTGAGGACAAGAAAGATGATTCAGTGAGTGGAGCTGATAGAGGGGATATGGAGTCTCATGGAAATTCTCATTTTGGGACAGATGAGGTGGATAACATGGGAGTTAGACATTCACTTAAATACACTGAAACCGGCTACAAGAAACGCAAATGTTCTGAATGTGGTATCGAAATCACTGGGTCGCCAAGTTCCATGGTACATCATATGAGAACACACACCAAGGAGAAACCGTATGTCTGCGATTATTGTTGTCGTCCCTTTTCTATGAAATTCAGTCTTAATCGCCACATTAGTTCACAACATGGCGAAAATCGACACGAGAGAAAGAAGAGTGCAAAGAGAAAATTAAGTGTTGAAGAATCATTGAATGAAGATTTATGCTCACGTGAGGCTAAGCTTCATAAAGTGGACAGTGAATTAAAAGAAATCGGTAATGACAAAAGTGACAATAAAGAATATGTTGAAGAAGAAAAAAATGTTGAAATGAAGGATGAAAGTGAATCTGTTGAAGCATGTAAAGTCAAAAGTTGTGCTGATGAAGTAGAACAAACAATACGAAATGCACATGATGTTGTGACTGAAAATGTTGAAGGTTTGAAGAATTCTATTAAACCTGAAAATGACAGTATTAGTGTGGAAACTAGTGAAAGAGTGTCTCATATAAATGAATCAGACAATGGAGACAAGAAAAATGACATTAAGGTGAAGTCTAAAAAAGCAAAATATCCTATTATTGACAATGCTGCTATTGCGTCAATGGAAATTCTGCAACGTGGTTTGAAGAAATGCGAAATATGCAATAAGGAATTTACCCGTCCAAATCAGCTGCTAACACATATGAGGACACATACTCAGAAACAGTACAAGTGTGTTATGTGTAACAAGACATTCGGATACAAAAGTAGTCTTAAGACACATTTCGAGAAGCACAAAGCTGAAATGTATAAGTGTAATATATGTGAAGAACTGTATACCACAGAGGCAGAACTTGCTGAGCACTCAGTGACACATTCATGGGATGATTGTCCAGATATTGATGCTCTTTAGCTTAGTTTTATTCTAGTTGTGTCAATTATATCCTCTTTAGGTTACTTAGGTCCTCTTTAACTTTAATGATGTGCAAAATTTGTTTGTAATAAGCCTTGTGTAGAAAAAAAGCTCAAATTTTGTAATTGGAATGAATATTTTGGTATTTTTTTAATTAATGTGTTTGTATCATGTATCATTCTGTTTTTGTGAATGCATTTATTTTTTGCAAGCTTTTTTCTTACATATGAATGCTTTTCCTTGTATGTGTTTTTAAGGTTAGGAAAATTCAATGTTCATTGAATGCATTTGTTAAAGTGCGAATGAGTATTTGTCAGTATAGTCCTACTTGTCGGTGTTTTAGTCTCGAACCAAGCTAATATTGCCCTTTTTTCTGTATTCTACATACAATACAGTAAAACCCCTGAAAACCAGACTCCCTGAAAACCGGAATTCTCTGAAAATCGGATGATTTTTCAAGTCCCATTTTTTTCTCTTCTACCATTAATAGTTCCCTGAAAACTGGAATTTTCAGAAAACCAGACTTTTAGCCCAGTCCAGAAGATGTCCAGTTTTCAGTGGTTATCGTATAGTTTATTTTTATGTCCAATTTTTGACAAAAATTTGCTGTTTGTTTTCCTGTACTCAGTGTCAATATACTGGCTCTTAATAGCTCGTTGCAGAATTATATTAGTTCAAGTTATTTTTCAGTGAATCACCATGGAAACTGTTTTTCTTAATTTTCAATTATTGGGTGTTTTTTCAGGCTTGGCTTAAATGTGATGTTGATTATTGTTAAAAATCTTTAATTAGACAATTTGTAAAATGAATAGGGAGATAGTTTGAGACAGTTGAATTAAATGTGCCTCAGCATAAAATAACTTTGTTTTCCAAATTTCATGACACAAAATAAATGGGACTTATCTTCAGCTATTGTCTCTTTCATTTTAATGATCAGCTGGTTAGTTAATTTTAAAGAAGTACCTTTGTGACAGTAGACAGAATCTAAGTCATTGACTTTTTCATTTGTAAAATCATGTGTAAGTTTTACGTATGTAAATATTTGATATTATGCAATTTTACTGAAAAGACCAGCCTTTAAACAAATTATTCACTCACAGTATATGTTTAGGAAATATATTTTTGTGACTTTTTTTAAAAATTACACCCTATTAATGTTTTCATATTTTAAGAAATGGTTGCCTTGCAACCCTTTAAATGTATTTTCTGGCTTATTCTAGGATCTCAACTACAGTATTTACTATCTAACTAAACCTGGTAGGGTAGTTATTTATTTAGCCACGACTGTGGGCCAGTGGTTAGGGTGCTGGACTTGTATCCCGGCAAACCGGGTTCAAATCCCTGTTGTGGCAAGTCATACCCTTCTATGAAAATTTGACAAAAATGTCAATTTTCCTGCGTGTAGAACTTGCCTGCTCCTTGTGGAAGGGTAAGTTAGTACTGGTTAGTATACAGACCAGGAAAACTGGTTAGGTGAACCGGTCACCATATATAACTACTGGAAAATTGTTGAAACAACGGTGTTATACTGAGTGAAAAAGAATTTATTGTTTTTTTTATCCATGACCTAGAAATGAAAGATTTCCGTTACGAAATAAAATGTTGAGCATTATCTGACATTGGTTGCATTTGTATGTCTGTCTGTCTGTCTGTCTGTTTGTCTTTCTGTCTGTCTGTTATAGGGCAAATGATATATGTGTGACATCATTTCTTTAGTTTTTGATCTTCTACTAAATCTCATTACATTAAGTGCAAATTACTGCTGATCATATTTATACATATCAAATGTATGAAATCGCTATTATTGTGTTGGTTACGCTTTCATTAAGGCAAGGTCATGTTTGAAATATGCTGCTCATTGACTCTTGACAGCATTTTAGCTTCAAAAATCTCTCCTGAATTAGATTGATATTTATTTTTGTTTCAATTGATTGAATTATTCAAATTGCAACCACAAATTAATTTGATAGTGGCCTAGCTAAACAAGATTTTGAAATTTAACTAGCTAAACAAGATTTTGAAATTTAACTATGATAAAGGATAGTTTAAGTTCTCCTTGAATAGACGTTATTTGTTTTGGCGCATGGAGATTTTTGGTTGTTTATCCATCTCGGACTTGAGTGTGAAATTTAGGCCGAAATGTTGCTGTAAAATGATGTAAATTATGTGTTTTGTTGATATTTTGCTTAAGTATCATTTATTTTATCATTAACGAGTACAACAAATTAAAAAAAAAGAGATAGAACAAATTCAAAACATGGAAGAAACTATTTTTTTCTCATAGAAGGACAAATATAAGCTTTGATTTGACTAACATTGGCTATCATCAATTTTTGTAGTCCAGATACAAATTAACCAGTCTTAAGTTTAGGTCAGCATTTAAATTAATAAAGGAGAAAATAATACCTATATTTTTGTGTTAGAAAATGTTTACTTGCGGCAACCTTTTTTCAGTAAACTATGTCTTGTTACTGGACATCTCTATTTTTTTACCCAAGGTTACAGTTTTTATTAGAAAGTTTTCTTGAGAAATATTACGTTTTTGCTTCTTTTGTGTTATGCCATTATGCCTAAAATCAAATTCATTATTGTAATTTTTTGTTGTTTTTATTTTTTTTATGTATTACTTTCGACTATTATTCATGTATTTTTTTCAATGATTGTTAGTAGCCATTTTTTGTAAGCTTAGTCGTAAATCATTGAATTTCATTGTGTATGTATGTATGTATTCTTACCCATATTAATTGTAATAAGCCAGTAGATGCACCATTTAGATGTACACATCAGTTTCTTGCCATAAAATGGCTACATTTTTCCTACTCAGATACAACAATTCTTCGTTAGTATTGCATAATTATTAATGTGAAATTTCATTAAAGCTTGTTTGATAAATTGTCTCCATTTGAAGTTAGTTTTAGTAAATGCCACATTATTTATTTAAGCATGATTTTGTCAAAATTGTCATCATATTCAGCTATTTTGGTGTGTCTGGTTATACTTTATAAAATTATAATTTATTAAAATAGTTGAATGAAAAAAAATATATACGCCTAGAAAAGGGGCGAAAATATCAGAGTAAGGTATAGAATCAATGCCATAGTTTATTAACTACTAAGGGAGGTAAGCATGTTAAAGAGATAAGATTAATGGTAGTTCATCTGTGCATCGTATTTTGTGGTAATATCTAGCCCTTTATTTTGTCAGGGTTTTAAACCCCTAATACATTTGTTTGAGGTACTTTCAACTCTTCAGACCCTTAGGATATGAACTTTTTGCACCGTGGTATTTTTCTTTTGAAACCTGCAGTATTTGTTCATTTAATTATTGTTTATTTATTTGTATACATACTAAGCCAATATTATTTGCTTTGAATAACCTGCTTTCATACTGTTTTGTTACATTTCTCATGTAGAACCAGTCACCTTAATGGTACTTTCAAGTGCTATTAAAATTTTTAATTTTTTTTTTTGTCATATGTTTCCCCCCAATCATTCCATTGTAATTAGCTGGTATAATGTATGTTTGTTTATTTGTTTTAAATCTCTATATAGATACCTCAACCGACTGACCTATCACTACGATAGTAACCTTAAATAAAACCAGGCACGCATTTATAACACGTTTGTTCGAATAACCCTTTGCCTCGTAATACCGCATTTCCCCGCATCTGAAGCGGACAACTTTTTAAAAACATTCTTGCAAATGAAGCCATTGCTTGTAATGAGTAATGGCTTCTTATGCAACAATGTTTTCCACTCTTGTCAGAGACAAATAACCGGATTTTCTTACATAAATTGATGTTTTTGTATATTTGCTCTGAATTAGGAAGAGTCTAAAGTACGCTTATGAGGCAAAGGGTTTAATAAGAGTTACAGTGAAACTTGTACTCGTTGGCTTCCTTCAGTCACTTTTATTACTGCATATAATTAAACATTGGCAATAATATTTGACTTCTGAGTAAAAGCCAGTCTTAGATTTCATTGACCTGGTCTGTACGTACACTGGTTTCATTCTGTTAAACTAAGATCTATATAAACTTTGAACTTGCGTTTACAAAACTTATTCCTTATGTTCTTAACCTGGAGTCATTCATATAGACCTCTTTTGGTTGAAAGTCGAGACAATATCAAGTTGTCAATTTTATGTAAGAAATTTTTATTTGAAATCAGTTTATGTTAAGAGTTGCTTCCCTTTGCCTGTAGCTGGATACAGAGTTCTTCCCCTTGTATTTCAAACATAAAGGTAAAAAATGATGTTTTATTTAATATTATTTTTGACTGTCATGTAAGTGATCTTGTATTTTATCCTCATTTGAGAATCATTGTGTATTCATGTAAATCATGTATTAAAAATAGGAACAATTCTAATTTATATATTTGTTATTGTAACAGCTTATAGCTTTGCTCAAATGATGTGTCCACAATTCCTGTGTGTTTCGTATGTTCAGTATTTGTAAATGGATTGAGGTGTGGGGTGCTTATGAATTTGTTACGCGATTATGTCAATTAATCTGTCTTATAAGTTAAGTATCCGACTGTCTGTATGCTCATTTGCGTATGTTTGTGTTATGAAAACTTTGATATAATTGGTTACTGGTAATAAATGCCCTTGGGACATTTACAGTTTGTGAGTGCATGATTGATAGGGTTGGGGGGGCGCGATGAAATTTGGGAATTTTTTATAAATGGTGAATGGCACATCATCAGGATGTCGATTAAAAACATACGTCTGTAACGAAAGTCAATTGGTAATTTACTAACAGTGTTATGGTACTTTTTAATATTCTTTGTTGCTCTTAAACATAGTTTAATGGTCCTGTTTCTGTCTACAGTTATTACTTTGTCCAAACAATGTACCGTATATTCCCCAATAAATGTTCACATTTATGCCATGTTTTTTGTCAAATTGTTATTTCAATACATTGAATATAACTTGAAGGAATATTAAAGCACTTATTGGATGATTTTTCAGTTTTCTCTAAAAAGAATTTCAGGTGTGTTAAAAATAGTTGAGGGACATGTTAATTAGAAAGGGGCATTAATTGAAGGAGGGGCATTTAATAAGGGGAGGGGCTTTTTGATGATGGGAGGGGCAGTCAATAAGAGAATATTCATTATTTACTTGATTAGTGATTTTGCCAAAGACAGGAATATAGGGCTACTATATCGTACCAATATAGTATTTTGTTCATCGTATGATTCTTAAACCTACGGCAGTTGGTTGGACTTGAGGCTCTAGGGTCACTTTAAAATCTATGTATATAATTATTTCTGTTACTAAATTTTACATTTACCATACAACGTGAACTATACGAAGTTAAGAATGATGTTGACTTGACAACAGTCTTAATAAACTTCAGTTTTTGCTGTGAACATGGAGCCAGGATTGTATTTTCAGAAAAATTATTTGTATCGATTTTTTTAAACAGTTTCTTGTTTTAACAGAAAGTCTTAAATTTCTTCTGATGATAAGCTCTTACTGTTATCATGGTTAGTGTTGTTAGTTTTCTGTTGTATGATTGTTGGTGTGTTGCAAGAATTTTAATGTATTTTCTAAAAACATTCAATTGTTAATGTTTTTGATATGTTAGAAGATTATTGTAATATTTTTGTATTGTAATTAGTGCTATTTTGATTGAAAATCAGAAGTCGTTAAACTTTATTACGAGTTTTTAACAAATGATGGGGAATGGGTAAATGTGTGATTTTTGTATTTTTCTCTTATGGGTCTGAAAATATTTTGGAGACCAGTCTGAAAACTGAAGAGTCTGATTGGTTAGTTCTGTATCCAGTATTCAAATGGACCAATGAAAAGACTGCATTCTGAGACTGGTCTCCAGTCTCTAAGCATGATCAGATAGACTGTTTTACATGGGTCTGGCATAGACCTTAAAGGTCATGTACTCTGGCAAAATCACCTTTGATAATGTTCGAACTTTCTGCAAATTTCTTTTTAACATTATATCCCGTAACTAACTTCTTCACAAAAAAGTATGTGTGAAATTAAAAATACTTTTATGCGCAATACTTTGAAATACAGTAATTAAATATTAAGACAAAATTTAATGGCTTGAATCGTCTAAATTGTTTTTTTAAATGGTTATCACATTCTGCATGGCTTCTTTGCTATGCATGGAATTCATCACTTTTATAGTATTACTGTTTCATAATTTTTTTTTTTCGTTCCCTGTTTGAAGTTATCACACCATTACAGACTACAGATTTACATTTTACCAGTTCATAATAGTCACTGAGAAATGGCTGATGAATATTTGAAGCTCATTAAGTAATTCTCTAATGACTTTGGTTTTTCTCAGGTCCAGACGTACTGGCTTTTATTGTGTCCACGGCACCGAGGTTAAGATTTTCAGTTTTTTTTTGTTTAAAATTTTCAACTTTCACCAATGTGAACTGGTTGATAAGATTTTCGTATAGAGAGAAAGTAGACGATAACTTGTATATCTGAATGAATTATTGTTTCTGCTATTGTTCTTATGTTTATGTACATGTAGCTGATATTGCTTTGTGTTTATGAAATACAATATTTTTGGGGTTTGCTGTGGTTAATACGTAATGTAAGTTATTTCGGAATGTGTTTTTTTTATATTTGTCCTATCCTGTGTCTTCTGTTTAGCGAGATGTGTATAAATCATTGTAGCTGATTGAATTATTTATTTTTCTACTGAATATCTTGATTTGTGTCGCGATTATAAAAAATCACATTTTTTCGTTTGTTATTTAAAAAAAATGCAATATATGAGGCATAATGACAATTCTTGCCTAAGTTTTGAATATGCATTTACCGGGGCAAAACTGTCAAGTTTTCATTATTACTGTTATTTTTTTTATTTTCCTGTTTTTATGGTCCCAGACCTGGTCAGATTTTTATTTAGTGTTTGTTTCATTTAATGAGGAAAGACAATAAAAAGTCTTTCTGTATACCATATTTGAATCATTTTGATCAAATACACGTAACACAGAGTGGGGTTTTTTCTCTGTAATCGTGATCTTAGCTGCCATTGAAAGAATCTGATATTTCTATAATCGCCGACAAATTGATGTACTTGTCATGTACAGGACATATGTACATACTGAGTTTAAATTTGATTGCTGTTTACGTTGTCCATTATTAGTCAAAAAATAGGTTCCTGCGCAATATTTTTTTGTTTTATTTTTATATGTATGTCTATAACTTATTTACCTTCTTTATGAAGAGCTCCCTTTATAGTAGGACTTGTTTTTCCTCCCATTTAGAGAGTCTGTTTTATTATTTGGTGTTTTTCAGTGACAATTTGTACAGATTTGCTGAAGGTATTTTTTTTGTCTTATAAAACTACCTTTAATTTAGAGAGTGTTTAGTATCGCCGTTTATTCTTCTCAGTAGAATCCTCTGCCTTTGTACATGTATTAATTCCGTATGAAAATGTGTAAAGATACTATTAGTTTAGATGCTGTGTATTACAAGTGGCTTCAGGTAGCTGTCATTTCTTCCCCTTTTTTATATATACATATATATATTTTTTTCATCAATATTTTAATGTTTTATGTAGTTATGCCATATATGGAAAAAAATCAGTTGTAGGAATCTGTTTTTTTCATAGACAAATATAAAATAAGAAAAAACTTTCTTTCTTGCATTGTAAATTATTAAGGGTCATAGTTCTATTTTTTTTCACAAACATTTTTTTCATCGGTGTTTTGTCTTCTAGAAAATTATATTGTGTACTTGTTATCATATAAACTTAAAACGAGCATTTTGTTAAGTCGACACATTTATCTCCATTGTATATAGACGAGCCATTTTTTTATAGTTACAATATGTACAAAAGACATAAAATTTGTATAGATATTTTCATTTTCTTCTCACCAGTTTTTTATCCAGTATAAATGATAGCATTTTATTACTAATTGAAATTAATGATCTGATTACTAATAAAAACTTGTACAATTCATTTGTTCGTCTTCATTTTTGTCAAACCTGCTTGCGGTGAGCTCAACATAGTTGTTAAAATGGTGGGTCAGTGTAGGTGCGTCCGTTAGTGCGTGTGTGCATCTGTTAGTCTGTCCGACTTTGTCCGGACCATAATTTCCCTATGCATCAGTGAATTTCAAAATGATTTGGCCCAGTTGTTCACCATGATGAGACAGTGCGTCATGCATGAGATAAGTGACAGTACTTTAGAGGTCAAGGTCGCGCTTGGGGTCTAAGGGCAAAAATTGGCATAATTATTGTCCGGACTTCAACTTCTTTCAGCATTGATGGATTTTAAAACAACATGGCTTAATTGTTCACCACAATGAGACGGTGTGTGATGTGCAAGACCCAGGTCCATATCTCAAAGGTCAAGGTCACACTTTGCTTTATGTCAGGCATTCAACACATCTCTCTTTTGACCCTTGGTGGGCCCTTTCAGAATGTCAAGGTCATTCCCTGAATGCTTTTCAGGACAATAGCAAGTGTCTAAGCGGCCTCGACGTGATGCCATTTGGTGACTTCTAGTTTATATCAGTAGACCCGAATTTTCACAAAGTTTTTTCACAGAGTTTTAAAGCTGTTTTTCTGCGATTTTCGGTTATATACTGCAGTCGGTTCACCTAGCCACTTCCTGGACGGTGTACTAACCAGTACTAACTTACCCTTCCACAAGGAGCCAGAAATTTCTCCACACAATTATGGAGGAAAATGGACATATTTTTCAAATTTTCATAGAAGAGAATGACCTGCTGCAACCGGGATATGAACCCATATCATGGGTTACAAGTCCAGCGTTCTAACCACTGGACCACGTTTGCAGTCTATTTTGTTCTAATTACTTACCAAGTAACTTCTAACTTCTCTACATGAATGCTCAGCTGTGGAGGACAAATGACCTAAGATGTAACATCTTCAATCAAAATTCTCACAGAAAACAATCATGTGAAGCGTCCTGTGTTTGAACTCACAAAGATTTTCTAGTCTTGTAGCACGGCAGTCATGCCTTAACCCCTGCCTTATGAGCATAATATGGACTCTCCCAAAGTCAAAGCAAATACACAAAACATCAATTTATTTAAGAAAATTGGATTATTTCTCTCTGGCTGAGTGGAAATTATCATGGTAAAAGAAGCCATTGCTCATCACAAGAATCGTATTATTCTGTTGATAAACATTGAACATATGAACAGTTAATATAAACAAATAATGTTTAATAGTACAACCGTAATGACACAGTTTGGGTTTGGTCCTGAACATGTCTGAGTACGAAATGAGTGTTCTAGATCTGTAACCAGATAGCTCACAGTCCTAGATAGCTTATCAAACAAATAAATCATTACAAGCATGTTTAAGCTGCTCCATTTGTCGCATGTAGAATTGGTACCCATTTTTTGGATTCAAAAAATCAAGTATATCTGTATGTTGTTAGAGTCGATGTGTCACGGGTACAAATACAAAATGAGAAAAACATCGGCGTGTTTACGATAATTAAATCGATCCGAATATTCGTTTATTTTGTGTCGCGTGGTAAACTCGTTCATGTGATAATCATGTGATAATCATGTGACATCTCATGTGATCTCAATGAGGACGTCCATCTCGTGACGAAAAAGTTTCTGGTTATAAAAGAAGATTGTTAACAGATAATAAACTAGTTAAGCGGCGATCTATTCAGTAAGTAAACGGTTTAAGTTTTATTTTACCGATTTTAACTCAATATTCCGTGGTATTTCTCCGTTCTTTTAGTAGATCCAAACTTAACTTAGGGAAGTTGAATGTCAATAATTGTTGTTTTTTTTATTTTTTTTCTGCAGTTTGATAAGTAGTTTCGCAAACAGTGAAAGCCTACATACGTTTTTCATCGATTTATTTTTGCTCATCGTTTTTCTGTCTAATGTGAATTTTGAGTTATAAATAAAATCATAAAAGACCATGAAAAGATGTTTCCCAAAACAAGTATTCAAGTATTTTTATTTAATTATATTTATACATTTTTGATGAGAGAGAAGCTACCATGACTTTGTCTCTATATTTGAAATGCAAATTATATCCACTGAAATTCAAGCTAATGGGTTGTGTTTGTTTTTTAGTCATACCATAGGTGTTATTCATTTACTTCATGCAATATATTAAGCGAAGCTAGTAGCACTAGTTCATAACACTGGTTTATAACAAATCAAACTTGCAGAGTTTACTTTATACTAAAGTTTGAAGTAAACTGTTTTTCTTCTTTCTTTTAGTGTGTAAGGAAAATTAACTAGTATGATAAAATGTTACCATGACTTGTTGAAGAAATTGCCACATAAATACATATTTCCTAGCCAACTTAATTACTGGACTTAATAATACAATTTGATATGTTTCTACTTTATACTAAGGCCTAAAAAAATATAAGGTTTGTTTCCGGTGACATGCCAACAGAAATATGGGTCTGTGGGTAGGGATTTTTTATATTTTATTTAATTGCATGTTTTACATAAATGGGCAACACTATGGGAATATGTGCGCCTTATCAAGGAGTCATGAAAATTACAATATTGCACTATGATTCGAACACAGTAAAAACTTATGAGTCAGCAGGTAAATATTGGGTCGGTCTAGTAACCGGAAACAAATCTTTTTTTAGGCCTAACAAATAAAAATCTACCCAAAATTTGTGGCAGTTTTTTCTATTTCTTGAAATCAACTCCTTAGAATATTTATACCTTTTTTTAAAAAAATAATTTCAAGTGAAAAATTTAAAGTTGTTAGAGAAATTAAGAACACAGATTGCGATATTGCAGACTTCTTCCAGCAGCATAACTGTGGTGTATGTATTGATGTGGTTTAGTGTCTGCTTACAGTCTTAGAAGTCCTTGGGTTGATACCCGGTTAGGACCAAAATATCTGATAGTTTTATTAAGGTTCTGATTTTTAAGTGTCATGTATGTGGGCCATTTTTTGTAAATGAATGTCAGTCTGTAATAGATGTGTGTGTGCCAAAGATTGATTTTAAAGAACGAATCTTGATAAATTTACAGAAATGAAGATTCTAGTATTGCTTGCTGTAGTGGGCGCTGCCTGGAGCTACAGGTTCGACTTTCACGATGATTACTTCAGCGAAGCTTTTGTGAACTACCACAATAGTCGTGATGATATCTCATGGAAGGTACGAGATTTTTCCGTCAATTAATTACACATAATTGGAAATGAATCACCAGGGCTCTCATTTGACCCTGAAAACAGCATTTTGACTCATGAAATCAGTAAAATAAAGCTTTTGACTCTTGAGAATTTGTGCCCAAAGGTCAAATTTACAATAAAATTATAGGAAATTTTGTTGACTCTTCAAATTATCATCAGCCAGGGGTCATTTTTTACCTTCAACTTTTGACGTCTTGTAAAAAACCCAGACTTCCTCAACAGTGCTTACTCTTGTCACATTGAAGTTACTTTATACGACCAGTGCTGTTAACAGTATGTCCTGGTTTGTTTCTATAGTGGTGCATGTATCATATCTCAGAGGTCTGTATCAACAGGCAACCATGTTATGAAAACTGATTGAAATTTATTTATCCTAAACTTAGTAAAAAAAACACTACGTCAGGATGTCTTAGCATATTTAAGGACACAAGTTCCTCACTGGCCTGCATTTTAATGCATTAATGAATTCAGTACGCTAAAAAATACCTGCTCATCCAAGATGTGTTATTTGCTGTTTCTAAAAATCTTACATGCGTTATTTTTGTTCTATGATTGTGGTGGGTTAATGTATTTAGACAGATTATAGTGTATAAATTTGTAACAAACAATTTGCGCCACAAGAAAAATTGCGTCGCAATTCCCCTAATTTTTCCCATGATTCTTGACTTTTTATAAGGCCTGAGGAAAATACATCTACTGTCTCACTTTTTTAACCTTTCTGCACAAAAATGATTTCGACTGCGACTTTCAAGAATAAAAAACATTTCCCTACCTTCCCTATTTTTAATGAGCGGAAACATTTTTTTTATGCAGAATGAAATTTAAAAATTTTGGTTTAAGATTTATAGTAGTGGTTGAATTGTCCTTGTTGTGGCACCGGTGTGTTTAATAACTGTAAAACAAGCTAGTTGTAATAAAAATAAATGAAAGAGTACCTTTATAAGCAATTATTGCCTAATTAACGCCCCTCGCATATTTTAGAAAAATTATTTATTATTATTATTTCTATTTTGAGGAAAATTAAGTCATGACTCACTTTAAATGTATTTATAAATGATCAGATTACATCTTATAGCTTTAAAACTTAGTTGAATCAATAATTTGACAAATTGAAAAAATCAAAGTCAAATGCAATGCCCCACGAGATGTTAACTGGAGTATTAAGGGTAGGCATAGAGCTTCAACTTCATATCAGGGCTTGACAAACCTACTCATCTGCTCGTAATTACGAGTAGAAATAGACTCTGGATGAGTTGAAATTGCAGGGGAACATGTTTTGCAAGACAAGTGCTTTTTTTTGTTTGACTTCATAAAAAATTATTTGCGAAAAGCAGAAATAATTTCCGCTGCCAAACAGGATGTATGTCTATTAGGTGACATTCTAAAATACATCCCAGACTCAGTCTCGTTCCATATGGTTACTTTCACTTTCACTGGATTGTCTAATGACTCTGTAGAAATGCTGTACTGACTGGATTTTATATGAAACTACACACCGTCACAAAATGTTGTCTGACAAAAAGACTCAACTTTATACGTAATTAATGTTGTTTCTTTTAAGTCAATAATTACGTTATGCAGGGGCGTAAAAATGTTTTCATGTAGCCAGTAAGCAACTAAAAGTAGAAAGGATGTCTGTGGGTCCCCCCCCCCTTATCAGAGGCAAAGCCACTTGTGGGGAAAAGGTAGCCAGCGAGAATGTTCAAATAGCCCGTTGATTTTTCCGGCTCATTTCTACGCCCCTGGTTATGACAATGTGTTTACAACTTTCTTCAAATGTTGAAATCTTCAATGCTTTATCTATCTGGGTCAGTTTCTTTTATAATCTTACATAATTAACTGACACCATTATGTTAGTCATATGAACATATGATACAAAATTGGCACATTATGATAAAGTGTTTGATAATATTTGAACAAGGTCAGAGTCATAACTTCAATGAAATGAAATCACATGAAGAGACCAATTTAAATGTTAAACCACAACTTTTAAATTGTCAAATTATTGCAACATTAGAAATGAATTATTTTAATGTTCAACAAACTACCTGGTATATACTTATAAAAGACTGGCTAGTGTCCAGGAATTTATCTTCAAATGGCTGCAGCAGTGGTTCAGTGGTTAGTGCGCTGGACTTGCAACCCGGCGATCCGGGTTCAAATCCCGGGCGTGGCAGGTCATACCTTTCTATGAAAATGTGACAAAATGTTGATTTTCTTCCACATGTGGTGAAGTCGCCAGCTCCTTGTGGAAGGGTAAGTTAGTACTGGTTAGTACATAATCCAGGACAACTGGTTGGATGAACCGGTTGCCGAATATAACTGAAAAATTGTTGAAAAACAGCGTTAAACCCCAGTGACAATAAGTCACATAAAAACAAAAAACTTTATCTTCAAATATTTGAAATGTAAGCAAGCGCATTGGAAATCAATCCATACATTATTCTATTATAAAACATAGCTTACAAGTTCCATTTTACCTGCCTAATTGAAACATTGCAATAAAGCCGACTAAAACACGAATAACCTTCCATTTTAGGAGCTTAGGTGTAAAACAGTTCCTGGTTTCCACTAACTCAACTGACGATATTTTTTCTGGCGATATTGCACTTTTTTCAAACTGACGATATTTTTTCTGGCGATATTGCACTTTTTTCAAACTGACGATATTTTTTCTGGCGATATTGCACTTTTTTCAAACTGACGATATTTTTTCTGGCGATATTGCACTTTTTTCAAACTGACGATATTTTTTCTGGCTGATATTGCACTTTTTTCTACCAACCTACTGATCCAATATTTTGGGGTAATGGTATTTTTTTTAGCCTTTTGAGTTGTGTGATGTTTTACCTAGACACATGTGTAATGAGGCCTAAAAAGGGGTTTGTTTCCGGTACCCGTTCGACTCAATTTTTTACCTCCGACTCATAAGTTTTTAATGGCATCCAAATCTTAGTGCTATATTGTAATTTTCACAACAGTGTTGCCGATATATGTAAAAAAGTACAAAAAAGAAAAAAATCCCTACCTACCGACCTATATTTTTCTGGGCATGTAATCGGAAGCAAGCCTTTTTATTTAGGCCTGATGTCACATATGGCTGATGATGTTATGAAGGACATTTGAAATGATTTCTAAACCTAGGCTTATTTGACCAAATGCTTCTGCAGGGATACTTATACGACTAAATGTCGCGTCCTCAGCTAATTTAATGTGTATAGTACGCAGGACGCAGACTCAAAATTATCACTGCATAAACAATTTTCACTACAATGGTGCTTGGTTATTTGATATATTTTCCGTTACCAGGCAACCACCGAAAACTTCAAGAATGTTCCCTACAAGGGTAGGATGAACTACATTAAGAGTTTGTGTGGCACTAAGCCAGCTCCTCCAGAGATGAAACTCCCAGTGAAGGATGTGCTGGTCCCCAACGATCTGCCCGATACATTTGATGCTCGTACCCAGTGGCCAAACTGTCCATCGTTGCAGGAAGTCCGAGACCAAGGGGCATGTGGGTCATGCTGGGTTAGTTTTTCCGAAGAACTTTGTTAAAAATACATTATTTGTTTTATCTATGTACATGTAATTGTTGATCTCAAGGCATTGAGTTAATGTGGCTTTTCGTACAAATGATTTTTATGGTAAGCTTAATATGAATTATGTGGAAAATCGGTCAACTGTCATGATATTATACATACTGATTAGTCCAATGTAATATTTATGAGTTTTTAATCATTATCACCAGTTGTCGGGGTCAGACAAAAGTCTATATTTTTCGGACTGACAAGGTAGGTAATGCCATTTTATTTTGAAGAATAAACTTGCTGTTTTTATGCTAAGGTTGAAGGTAAAATTATTCATTTCTGAAGCGAAGACTTCACCACAATTTGTTCTGATATTTCAGGCTTTTGGTTGTGTTGAGGCCGCTACTGACAGAATTTGTATCCAGAGTCAGGGACAAAAGAATTTTCACATTTCTGCTGAAGATTTGACCTCATGTTGTCATACATGTGGTAATGGGTTAGTGGTTACTGATTTTATCTTCATTGTGGATCACCCACGGCAGAACTCAGGTAGCCATGATCATAGCCCAGTGTTCAGTGCATTGGACTTGTAGCCTGGCAATCGGGGTTCATATACCGGTCACAGCAGGTCATACCTTTAAATGATGATTTGCCTCCATATGTGGAGAAGTTGGCGGCTCCTTGTGGAAGGGTAGGTTAGTACTGGTTAATATACAATCCAGGAAAACTGGTGAGGTGAACCGGTCGTTTTTTTGTATGTTTCTGTTGTATTGGATGCGTTTTGGGTTGGGGAATTTTGGATGTTTTGTGTATTTTTTTAGGAACCCTTTTCATATTCCATATTCTCAATAAAATCGCATTAAAAAGAATTCCTTATCCACGATTTAGAGAGTAAGTGACTTTTGCTTGTGATTGATCTGATAATATGAAATTATTGGTAATGTAAGAAAAATCAGGAATTACAAAAATTGAGAATAATGAATTATCAAAACTGCAACATTTCTCGAAATTTCTTTTTTTGTCCATTGGGTTCAAGTACAAGTCTTTTTAACCCGGCATTGTGTGAATTTGGAAAAACTGCAAGAAATAATGAAAGCGAAGGTTATTTTTTTAATGAATTCCAATTTCAGTTCATGCCAACAATCAGTGTTTATTTGTTGTTTTTTTTTGGTATTTTTGACTGATTTAAGCTTACTTATATGTATTACTTTTTCAAACTTGGGTAAATTGGTCACCTTAGAGTAGCGTCTTTTTAAGCGCATGTTTATTGATTTAACTGTCAAATCAAACCTCTGATTAAAGACTAACTGTGCATAATGACCAACTGGCCTAGCTTTTGTTCACAAAATTTACTGTGTACATTTTTTTGTATAAAAAATGTACGTAAAACAACATAAGGTCAGTACCTCATTGTGTCAAGTGTAAGTCATGACACAGACTGTTGTTTGTTTCAGATGTAACGGAGGTTTCTTGGAAGGTGCTTGGGACTATTTGAAGCACACTGGTCTCGTAACTGGTGGACCATACAACAGTCAACAGGTAATTTGTAAACATGAACTAAAATTAGCCAATACCCAGTACTCCGCACTCCAATATCTGCACTAAAAATCTTTAAGACTGTTTTTAGAATGGACGATAATGTCAGTTACACTAAGCGAATACTACAGTACTAAGACTACCTGATAAAATCACCTGTGTAATTAGACCCATTTTTTTTCCAAAGTGATTTTATTTTTAAGGATTTTAATCTACCCATAATTATTCGCTTTCTCCAAAATTGATAAAATTTATACGAGATACGGTGATAAATACGAGAGGTGGGTGAGGGATTGGTTACATAAATTGGTTTATCATGGGTGTAGTTTGCAACAGTGGAAACTTTTGTTCAAATGGCAAGCATATTTGTTCCTACAGAAATTGAATCGTGTATTATCATAAATATTTTGTGTATTTTTGTACCAGACCCCCCAGAGGACATTATGCCAGTTCCTCTCTGATAGTGATTTTGTCAATGTTGCTGTGAGCAGGCTTGACCAAAATCATTTGACAAATTTCTAGACATTTATAATGAGAACCCTCAGAAATTAGACTTAAAACAAGAGATTTTCAGTATGAAGTGTTCAGTATTTTTGCAAATGATGTATTGTGGACTCTCATTGGCTTGAACTCATTGGGGAAATATTATTGAAAAACGGCATTAAACCCCGGTGACAGTAAGTCACATAAGAACAAACAAAACAACTTGAAGTCACTGATGAAACTAGTTTGAGCATTTAAGTTTATGTGGTTCTAGCCATGAAGAGTCGAACTATACAGAGAACATTTAACCAAAACCGCAAATACCTGTGAATGAATTCTTGTTAAATTCGGGTTAAAGCCAAAGCAAGTCCACTGTATGATCACAAACCATTTAATTCTTGAATAATAACAAAATACCCTTTTATGACATAATTGTGATGCTAGCCTTTTCATTGTTGCAGGGATGTCAACCATACAAGATCAAGGCCTGTGATCATCATGTAGTTGGTAAACTTGACCCGTGTAAGGGAGATGGCCCAACCCCCAGATGCGAAAAATCCTGTGAACAAGGTTACAATGTAACTTACAGGGATGACAAACACCATGGTATGTACCAGGTAGACTTACATAGGTACCTCCTGCCTTACCATTTTTAATCTACTTCTTCACATCATCAGACCATCAGAACATTTAGGACTACCTGGCATCGCGCTTACAGGACTTCTTTCTGTTCTATGATTTCTTCTTTCTCTGCTATGATTACTTCTTTCTGTTCTATGTCTTCTTCTTTCTGTTTTATGATTTCTTCTTTCTGTTCTATGATTTCTTCTTTCTGTATTATGATTTCTTCTTTCTATCTTATGACTTCTTCTTTCTGTTTTATGACTTCTTCTTTCTGTTTTATAACTTCTTCTTTCTGTTCTATGATTTCTTCTTTCGGTGTTATGATTTCTTCTTTCTGTTCTATGATTTCTTCTTTCTGTTCTATGATTTCTTCTTTCTGTTCTATGATTTCTTCTTTCTGTATTATGATTTCTTCTTTCTATTTTATGACTTCTTCTTTCTGTTTTATGACTCCTTCTTTCTGTTTTATGACTTCTTCTTTCTGTTTTATGATTTCTTCTTTCGGTGTTATGATTTCTTCTTTCGGTGTTATGATTTCTTCTTTCGGTGTTATGATTTCTTCTTTCTGTTCTATGATTTTGTTTTGTTCTAGGTCTTCTTCACTTCAGTATTTTAGCCTCCTTCTTCTTCAGCAATTTTTCACTTGACCATTTTAAGGATTTAAGTCTTGCCTAAAATTTATTC